>CM038707.1:49503396-49595896 GCA_021613375.1 Megaleporinus macrocephalus | reverse complement strand
TTTTACCGTTATACAGCTAGCCGTTCATATCATGAGTCGGCTAGGTAGCCCGCTAGTTACAGGGTGTTTCAGTGTTTTTTGTTGTAAACGTGCAAAATTGTTGTGGATATGTCTCTTACTTAATGTCGATAATGCAGAGTAACCGAGTGAATTTGCAATCGGGGACATTCAGGTAACACAGCGACCGATAATTTTTTTAAAAGTTTGAGTAATATGCCATATAGCAACGTAAGCAAAATACTGACAGTTAAATTCATATTTTCAGAGACAATGTCTTCAAAATCTAAATCCCACAAGGCAATGGCAGACACAGAGTGGATGTCCCGCCTGAAGAAATTTGCCAACACAGGGGACGGGCCGGCAGGTGAAGGTAACAGGCCAGCTCCAAGGCAGAAGAAGTGGTATGAGCTGGATCACAAGGTATGTGTGTACCAGTACAAGAAATTAAAAACATACATTATGTGATGTGCAGAGCATTAATGGCTGAACTGTTTAAACTCAGCACTGAAAACCGTTCATACAGTATGTCATATTATGGAGAAAACTGACTAAAGTGATCACTAGAATAAAAATCATGTAATGGAAAACATGAAATGCAATGCACACACTCAAGTCAGAACTGTAAACAACCTGCATTGAAATGTGCTAAACACTATGACCTTTTACCTTTTTTTTTTTGCATGTTTTCGGCATGTTACTGTTAAAATGCAATCTCATTTGCATTGCATTTTACTGTTTTGGATTCATTTCAATAAGGCAAATATGTTTGAAGTACAAAAGGAAAGTCAAGCAATGTGTACAAAAAATAATAAAGATTTTGCTTTTCATTTTGACATGTATTCTGCATGGCATTCGTGAAAAAAGTAATGTCATATGTTTATGTGCATTTGGCACAAATTCTTCTCCAATATACAGTAAAATGTATATAAATAATTTTAATAAAACGGCATTAACCCTGATGAGTTCCATGACATGACAGGACGGATCATTCCACGATAATTATGCATTTGTGCTGAGTTTGTTGTTATTGTTGTTGTTATTACAGATTGAGAAGTGCCCAATGCAGTCCCGTGGCCAGGTTTCTCTGTTTGGTGAAACAAGGAAGTGTGTCTGTGGATTTCAACCTCAGAAGGTATGTACACTAGTGTTTTATCTTGTTGACTTCAACAGTGGTAGACTCTCTTTTTAATTTTTTCCCTATTTTGTTAAGCAGTCTTTTACTGGGCCTGTCCAACAGGCCTCGGGACAGCAGTGTGGGGCAACAGACTGCTGCAGGAGAGCCAGTGCAAGGGGCAATAGGACAGCAGCCTGCAGAGACGAGTCCAGTGCAAGGGGCTGTGGGGCAGAGACAGCAGACATCCTCGTTAAACTTGACAATGGTAAATGGATAAGAATTAATATTCACAATCCCACAGTGATCGTTTTTCAAATTGTATTCTGATCATTTATTTTTTTAGATTATCCTAATTTGTTAAAATATTATTATAGTTATAACACTGTGTTATCACGACATATTTCTTTCTATCTGTTGTCTTTCAACTTGAGTGCACTGTCATTTCATGGAGCTGTGTTATGCCTTATTATCTGTTTCAGTTTACCAAGCCAAGATTTGGTGGCGCTCACGTAGCAGCAGCAAAGCCAAATCTTTCTGCTGCATGAAAGGTAGTCCAGGTAAATAAGTATAAATCACCAGCTTTTTAAACTCATGGCATTAGTAGATTTTACCATCAGTAACTAAGAGGGAATGCTTTTACAGACCCATGGGAGAGGCACAACCGCAGCATACATTGTAGCTTATGCTTCCTTTCTAGAACAAAAACAAACATCTTAGAAATTATGCTATTCAGTGTAGTAAATAGAACATGTCAGTAACATTATCCTGTTATGAAGGTTTGAAATTCATTACATTTACAAAAATTAATATATTTCATGGCATGATTGTATAGCCATAAGTTCCTCTGACATCAGCTTCAGCTCCATCCCCTGTTGCCAGTCCCCTAGTGCCATGCCCTACTGTATCAGTAAGTAATTTTATTCATTTACTGCATATGGTATGAGCAGTTTTGGGACTTAAGCTGATGTTTTGTTTTCATTGTTTGTGAAGACTCCTTCCAGAACACTGACTGGTGAGGCAGCTCCAACAGTCAAGCTTCCCCGTTTATGGTCAGAAGCCTTGCCAACTGAAGACCAAATGGATCTTGAATGTGCTGTTCAGAACAGGGGCCAAGGGTAAGCCAGAGCTGCGAGATAACCTGCAGCTGTGGTACTACCCACCACAACCAGGTCTCCTCTACCACCAAGCCCCAGCTCCAGACCGCTTTTTTCCCCATCCTCTTCTGGTCTGGATGCCATACAAGCTATGGAAGGTTAAAGTGGTCTGCCCAAACTCTGCCTGTGGAAAGCACCAGCTCACTGGAGCCGGCCTACACAAGAGGGCACGTCGGGTGCTTGATGTGGACAGGGTCTACAACATGGTGACAGAGACGCTCACCTGCACCAAGTGTAGAGCCACCCATGTCTTCTGGTCCCAGACAATCCTTCAGCAGTTGGATTTGGCCCACCGGTCTGAATTCAGAGTTATCCTCACACGAAAGTGAGTAAGCTTTTTTTATTTCTTTTTGCAATTTCAATTGCACAGTTCAAAAGTTAAAATCACTTGTCATGTTAATCATTTTTGTGATGTTACACAAAGTATTCATCCTACAAAGTATTTAAAACGAAGTTGTATGCGATTTGCATCATAGTACCATTTTATGAACGCAACATGACTTATATTTTTATAAATTATTTGAATAGTTCTGAACACTTTTGAATAGTGTATGCATATCCTTTCTGTCACCTAGGTTTGCATGTGATATTCATGTAATCTGACTGCTGCGTGAGCGAGGCCTGGGCAACAGTTCTACGCAGGTTCTGAAACAGCTGAAGGAGAACCACACAGAGGAATGGCTGCGTCGTGTTGCCAGATACACAACAGAATGTGCAGACTTTTTCAATCATCCTAAACTGCTGCCCATCGTCTTTCCAGAACCACCAGAGCCTGCTGTAGTGCCAAGCTGTAAATGGCTCCTTCCTGTTTACAGGCAGGACATACTGACCAGGCTTGATGACGTTAAGGCCAGAAATACCTCAACACGTGGAACCATCTTAAAATTGGATTCCACCAAAAAGCTAAGAAAAAATAGGAAGGACCCACCAGCTGTAGCACTACATACAGAGCGTACTTCTCAAAACCTGCAGATGTGCCAACTTCTCAACTTCTTTTGAGTTTCATTTACATGTAAACCGCATTATTCCAACTTTGTGTCCATTACACACGGTGTATGTGTCTAAACTTCCAGATATACCTACTGGAAGGATTCCACAGAATTAAAATTACAGAATTAAAAAAAATGAACAAAATATGTTGAACACATTTAATAGAGGCAATCATTGTTGGCAAGTCTGTCCACGGTCTTCCCCATTTATTGTTTTAGAACGCATGGAGATCTGTGACATATATTTAAATTAATTATTGAGGACTTCTCCTCTACCTGAAAGCCATGTCCACGCAACAACAGTGAGCAACAGCAAGTTATTTTCTCATACAACATACAAAAAAAAAACATGTGATCAATAGTGATAAGATCTACAAGGATGAAAACAACCACACTGCAACTGCTTAACCACAGCTGAAGCAAGTGTTAGAAGCAGCACGGCCCAATCAGTCACTCCAGGAGAGAGCAACAGTGGGGGCTCTGGGAAAAAACCCACCAGCACCACCTTGACCAGGCCCACCAATGTTGGGAATGAGGAGTCTTTTCAACTAAACTTTAAATTTCTTTGAAAAAGAGCCAGCAACGAGAATTTTAAGAGATCACCCCCTGAAATGAGGATGGTTGCAGAAACAGACTGTGGTCTTTGCTTCATCTGCATTTATATGCAATGGTGAAGGGATTAGCGTGCCCCACACTGACAGTTCCATCGCGGAGGGTGAATTTTAAAGAGAAATGCTTGCTTAACACAAGTTATCAGACCTGCATTCAAATTCGCTGCACGCACTGTCCATGCTGAAAACAACTCCGATCCATCCTACGCTTTCCCACTTAGCATCCTAACACTGCCGGATCATGTTGGAATTTGTATTTAAATCCATTAAATTCCTTTGCTGAACGTGCATGCCATTATGGAGGCACAGTCATTGCATTGGTGTCCTTTGTCTACTTTTCATTACTGTACTTTATGAAAAGAAAACCCCATAAAAATATTCATTTATTGAAACCTCATGTTTTGTTTGTGTGAAGATGGCAGCCAACCTAGTAAGTGTCTGAAATGTGCAATATGCTATACAGTAAATAAATAAATTAATTAAATAATGCATAACAGTAGTTAGAGATGCTGCCTACAGATCTGGTGACCAAGAGGCTTACAGCCTAGCCAGAGCCAACCTGAGAAAAGGCATCTCCAAGGCTAAACACTGCTACAAACAGCAGCTTGAAGAGCACTTCAACTCCTGGCCATGTGCTTAAAGCTTGTGCCGAGCAGCAGGCTGGGGTCTTCACCGACATTTTCAATCTGTCGCTGGCCCAGGCGGTCGTCCCAACCATCTTTAAGACTGCCACCATTGTGCCAGTGCTGAAACATTCGACTGCTTCTGCCATAAATGATTTCCACCCTGTTGCCCTCACCCCCATTATCATAAAGTGCTTCGAAAGTCTAGTTTCTTCTCATGTGAAACCATGTCTGCCTGCTGCACTGGACTTACACCAGTTTGCCTACCGTCAGAACAGGTCAACTGAAGATGCTATCTCTGCGGCACTACACACTGGACTTACACCAGTTTGCCTACCGTCAGAACAGGTCAACTGAAGATGCTATCTCTGCGGCACTACACACTGTCCTGTCCCACCTGGACTGCCAAAACTCATGTTAGAATGCTGTTCATCGACTTTAGTTCAGCATTCAACACTGTGATCCCCTCCAAGCTGATCTCCAAGCTTAGCCAGCTTGATATCAGCACATCTCTCTGCAATTGGATTCTGGACTTTGACTGACAGACCCCAGTCTGTTAAGTTAGACAAACTCTTCTCCTCCACCATCACTCTGAACACTGGCATGCCACAAGGCTGCGTTCTGAGCCCCCTCCTGTACTCCCTGTTCACCCAGGACAGTGTTCCTGTGTATGGCTCTAACTCCATAATCAAGTTCACGGATGACACCACGGTGATAGGTCTGATGAGAGCTGACGATGAGACGGCCTACAGGGACGAGGTGCAGCACCTGGCTGCGTGGTGCGATGACAATAACCTGGCACTCAACACCCAGAAAACCAAAAGGTCATCATGGACTTTAGAAAGACAAGGAACCAGGCACACACTCCAATCCACATCAGTGGAGCTGAGGTAGAATGTTTCCAACTTCAAGTTCCTTGGCATCCACATTTCGGAGGATCTCACCTGGTCACTGAACTCCTCCACCATAATCAAAAAGGCTCAGCAGCGTTTTCTTACGGAGCCTCAAAAAACTCACCTGTGTCCCAGGATACTGGTGGACTTCTACCGCTGTACCATTGAGAGCATCCTCACAAACTGCATCTCGGTGTGGTACGGCAGCTGCTCCGTATCGGACCATAAAGCGCTTCAGCGGGTGGTGAAAACTGCCCAGCACATCACAGGCACGCAATTACCCACCACTGAGTCTGTCTATCAGAGGCACTGCCTGAGCAGGGCGAGAAGCATCATCAAGGACCCTTCTCACCCTAACCACCAACTTTTTACCCTCCTTCCATCCGGCAGGCGTTACAGGAGCCTTCGCTCTCGCACCAACAGACTCAGGAAGAGCTTCATCCCTGAGGCTGTGACACTGCTGAACTCCAGGACACCGTAACTTTAGCCACATTATTACTTTTGCACATCTATCTTTGTAATTTCATACCTGTACAGTTCTGTTTATATTCACAATTATGTTCATATTGCACTATTTATATCTGTAGTGATTGCTTACACTGTTACAACTTGTTCAACATATGCCACTCTGTGCAATCTTTGCCTCTCACTCCTTACTGTATATATGAATAGTAATTTATATTCTATTTTAGATACCACCCCTTTATCTCACAGTCTGTGTACACCTACATTCTATATAATTAAATATATATATATATATATATATATATATATATATATATATATATATATATATATATATACACACACACACACATACATATACACACACACAACCACCAAAACATGTACAATAACCTCAAATTTCATTGGCTTTGTACCTGTACTCTGCACAATGACAATAAAGTCTAATCTAATCTAATTCCCAAACAAGATGCTGCTGGCACAAGCTGGTTAACATAAAGGTGTCTCTGTGACATGTGGACGGCAAGCCAGGCACTTCTCTTATATTTAAATTCTAAAAGAAAATCAAAACTTTTATAAGTGTTGTGACGTGTCTGTGCCATTCCCTTGCTTGTGTGTTAGTGGGTGGGGTTAGAGCTCATCAGGAGACTATTTACACCTGTGTAGGTGTGCTCTCCACAAAACTGACGACCAAATTAAGCTTTATTAATCAAGATAAACTCATCCACCAAAACGGCAGCCTCATATGCAGTCTTGACTGTGTTCAGTCACGTAGGTAGCAAGGCGATCAGAAACAGAATTTTCTTAAATTGTTCCAGCACAATTAAATCTTTTAGATCATCTAAAGACTTAACTCCTAATGCTGTACACCAGCAATTGAAATACATGAAAATATCTCTGGCAAATTCTGCATGTGTTTGTTTCTCCCCTTTTCTCCACAATCTAAACTTGTACCTGTAAGCCTCTGGAACCAACTGCTTCTGAATTGACTGCTTCATAATCAGCTGCATCCTTCACACCAAGAGCAGAATAAGCTGAGCCTTACCAGTAAAAACACACTGCAGCAATAAAGTACGCTCTCCATCCTCCCAGGCCTTGGCATCAGCCACACGTTCAAACAGTAAAAAAAATCTATCAACATTTCTTTCATCAAACTTAGGGAGTAACTTAAGATACTGAACTATATCAAAACTGGTTGACCCAACATTACCAGCTAAAAATCCAGTCTCTAAAAGTCTCCCTGCTTTAACTAAATCCAAACCATACTGCTTAACCTCAAGTCTCTTCTGCTCCAACTCAAGTCTAGACAACTCAATCTGCTTTTCTACTTCTAACTGTGTCTGAATCAACCTCTCCTTAGCAGCAGACTTCAACAAAATTAACTCTTTATGCTGTTTAAAAGTTAAAGAAGTTCGCAAAGATAAAGGGCTAGTAGAAGCAGGTGAAGCCTTCAAAAACGCCTTGCTCTACTAATGCAGACTTCAATATAGCTTTAATGTTCTCCTTCAATCTTTTATCAGTGATTGATAACCCAACATCATAATAACTCGCAATTGCAAGCAGTTGATCTTTAGAAAATTGATCCAATAGGCCCTCAGAAGGAGACTCAACAACTTGACTAACAGAAGCCATAGTTAACCAGAGCAAATTCAGCAACCAAACACCTCAACAGGAGGGGAGGGAAATGCAATTGCAATTCCCACTAACTATGAAACAAAACTATCTAAACTTAACCTAGTCTTCATACAACTCCCAAGAGACAAGTCTCTTTAAGCACCCAAATACCAGTAGCGTTGAAGTCCTCTGGCCAAAGCCACAAAACCCAACCACCATGGCGGTGCCCTCAACCCAGAAGTTGTACAAAAATAAAAAAAACAAAACAAAACAAAATCCTCCAAAATCCAACCCCCAAAGAAAACCAGTGTGTCCAAAAATGAACACCACACTAAACCTAAAGGGAACTGCAACACAAACCCACCCCACCCTGCAGAGCTGTACTCACCAAAAGAAGACCAAACAAATCCAAAGAATTCAGCATGCCTTCCAGAGGAACAACGCAGGCCTACTACAACAAACATAGATTAAACCAAACCTAAACCAACAAAATCATATATAACAAAAATAAAACATTGCATGTCCCCAATAAATCAAAAAAGAGAGAGAAAAAAGGTAGGACAAGCCCACACATTTGTGACAACCGGCTCAGAACGGTGACAATTAAGTGTTCAAATAGCAAAAAAAAATTAAGGGACATGTCCAGAGAATTTAGAAACACAGGTGGCCAAAGGAAATCTAAAGATTAACAAAAACAACTAAAGCATAATGCCAAACGTAAGTAAACCCAAGCAGGCCCAAAAACTGAGCTGCTAGCAGTAAACAAAAGAAAAGACCCACCAAAAGCACACCTACACAGGTGTAAATAGTCTCCTGATGAGATCTAACCCCACCCACTAACACCCAAGCAGGGGAATGGCACAGACACATCACAGTGTATTTGAAATGTTTAATTTATATTAAACGCTCTAATGGTAAGCATGCTACTTGTGCTAATTAGTTAGTCTACCATTAGCAATTTAAGGGGCTTTAACTTCCTATTAATACTGAATGTTAGCTTTCTAATAATCTCAGCACCAGCATACTTTATTTAGTTTAATTAATTTCTTTAAAGCAACACTCTTAATGTTTACTTACAGAAATACAAGAAAAAATGTCTCCTAACGTATATGTGGAGAGCCATACTGTGTTACTATGTGCCAGCTAAAATGAGCTCTCATACCAAGCTGACGCAGGAGAAATTCAACTGCAAACAGCTTAGCACCTGTAGCACAGCATCAGTTACCAGTAATGTAAATATAAACCAATACTAATAATTTCATAGTACAACTAGATGCACAGGACAATAATATGAGTGGGTGGACCAGCGGGTTGCCGACCTTGTTAACCCAGAAGACTGATAAGATAAATATCTGGGATGAATCACAAAAATCACTGGCATGTTGCACAAATCTGTGAAGACGATGTGTGTACATAGCTACTGTGCACATTCAGCACTTTAAGCTTTACTCAAATCCACTTCTTATGCTCAGTAATTGTCATTCAGCAACACACAAAAACTAAACGCGTGATAGTGTTACTGTGCGCGACACAGTAAGATTTTGATTTATCTCATACAGTTATTAGAAAGTAAACATGATAGAATTATAAAAGAGTAAGAGAGCACTCTTCATTTTTTTTCAGCTGATGATGGAACTTTGGCTAATAGAATCAAGAATTTTTATATATTTGCTGTGAACTGACAGCTTGAAAGCAACAAAACCATAAAAAAGTGATGTAAGAACTGTTTTAAATCCTATAGCTCCATCACTAACCTCCATGGCTCCTTCAGCTTCTTTTCCATCACTAACCTCCATCAGATCTGCCCTTCAGCTTCTTTTTCCTCACTAACCTCCATCAGATCTGCTCCCCTAGTTTCTTTTCCATCAGATCTGCTCCTGTAAACTGCACAGGGGCGTTGCAAAGATCTGATCATCAGATCTACTCCTTCAGCTTTTTCTCTCTATCTCATTCTTCTCCATCACTAATCTCCATCAGATCTGCTCCTTCAGCTTGTTCCACATCGCAAACCTCCATCAGATCGGCTGCTTCAGCTTCTTCTTCATCATTAACCTCCATCAGATCTGCTCCTTCAACTTCTTTCTCTCTCTTTCTTCTTCATCACTAAGCTCCATCAGATCTGCTCCTTCAGCACCTCTAATCATGCATTCATTATATATATATATATATATTATATATATATATTATATTATATATATATATATATATATATATATATATATATACTCTGGGACAGAACTGCCACCCTGTAAACAACTAAACATTGAAGAGAAATACGAAAATATAAAAAGGAAAGAATATAAAAAGCTGCTAGTAACGTTACTTGCATCTCTGTCACTCGTTTTTTTTCTCTCAAGTGAAGTTAAAAAGTTAGCTTGTAAGCTTGCTAGCTTGTTAGCTCATGTCGATACTAGCCCAACTGCTTGTCTTCACCTCACATTGTTTCAAAGTTCGCCAGTTAACAACCAACTGATTAAAAACCTGATATCCAGCTATAGTGACCAGAGTTTACCACAAATCTGGTACAGGTGAAGATATTAGCCGCGTAACTAAATTTTAAAGGCGGTTTAATATTTATTTAGCCGAAATCAGATCTTCAGCTTCAGCTGCTACTGTTACCGTGTAAAACCAGAGACCCGTTCCCGCGCTGATATGATTGGCTGACCAAGCTTACCAAGATGATTGGCTTACCAAACGTAGGAGGTCTGATATGATTGGACGAGCCAGGGTTTTCACGTTACGTTGCACCGCTGAAGTATGTAATATATGATATCTTCGCAGTGAATCGGTCCGGATATTAATCAATCACTGAATTTACCTGCATGGAAAGGACAATTTCTCATATCCAGTTTTATCCACTGTAGGACACTAGGCCGGGTCTGGGCCGCCTGCAATACCCCGGCCAGCCAACAGGGGGCACCGTGTGCACGTTCTGTAGCCAAAACTCTTTCCATCAAACCAACAGATCAACCAATAAATCAAGCTGAGCCCTCAACCTTATACATTACAGGTATATGTACACAAACAATAGTCAGTAATATTTTGGGAGTCTGTAATATCTTCACCATATATAAATCTGTTTAATCTATGCAGTTAAAGTTTTATTTATATATTATCTATATTACTTTTCTGTTACATAATAAGAACTAACTGGCCAACTCTGTCACTTATTCTGCCCATCTCAAACCCATACTCAGTACTCAAACCCATACTCTTTCACATTGTTTTTGGTATTTTTTTACACTTATTGTCCATTTCATTAGCTCCACTTACCATATAGGAACTAGTTCTGTAGTTATAGTTCTAATCTGTTTCTCTGTATACTTTGTTGTTCCATCTTCAACCTGTTCTTTAATGGTCAGGACCACCACAGAGCAGGTACTATTACGGTGATGTGTCATTCTCTGTGGTGGTCCTGAACGCTAAAGAAGAACAGGGTAACAAAGAATATAGAGAATCAGATGGAGTACAGTCTGTAATTGTAGAACTACAAAGTGCTCCTACATGGTAAGTTCAGATAATAAAATAGGCAGATATTGAAGAACCAAGGCGGCGTTTTTTATGTTCTGGTTGATCGTTGTATATATATAAACTGCACAGGGGTGTTGCAAAGAATGTTGTTCTCCCTTTTATACTCACTTATTAGTAGAATGTTTTTCAGCTGTGCATCACAATTGAGCAAGAGTGTCCTAACAACCAATTAGTCCAACAACATCCTTAACTTGGATTGGCGGCCGTACTAGGAGATTTAGACAGAGGACTGAGAATTACTGATAATAGAACTATATGCAGAATAAGCCTCTATACAAAAAATTCTTTAAAAATCATCTGATACACTTAAATTAATTGAGAAATGGACAATATTGTTTGTGAATTGCATGAAAATAGCATGAAATGAAATTCTAAAGTGATCCTAAACTTTTGAGCGGTAGTGTATATATATATATATATATATATATATATATATATATATATATACAAGTAAACAGAATTTCCTGTTAGTTCAAGTTGAGATTTAGTGTGTAGTGTAGACGAGCTGTGTAAGGTAGTAGGCCCATCAGGGTTAAAACAACGTTCCATCTCAATAATGTTCAATACACTACTGCATACAGAGCTTTTTATTCTTAATCATAATTTATTACATTTATTTGAATAAGTTTTAATATTTGATTTGAAGGCAGGACTTGATGAGCTTTACTATTCATATTTCACCCAGTGACTGATCTCCTCCTGTATAATGTCTCTGCTTTAAGCTAGCAGCTTTTTCTATAAGTATGGCAAAAGCATATCATGCTAACTAAGTGTGACTTAAGAAAGCCTGGCTTACTGAGTTGTCTCGCTTTATTGAATATTTATGGTGTTTTGGTGGCTCACTGAGGTCTAGGTGTGATTCCCACGCCATGACGGGACAGAGTGTGATTGATTTGAGACCAAATCGTCTCTATGGGACTTAAATCTGGACTTTGACCAGAATATAGGAGTGTAAATATAAATATGCTAAAAGCACACAAATAATCTAAATAGAAACTAAGTGAGAACGTACATATCATAACTGTCTAAAGCCAAACGAGCATCTCCAAAATGCCAACTTTACAGGAGAGAACAAAAACTTACCTTTCAATATAAGTCGATGGAACCAGACTTTTCCCAAGATTTTTATTTTTCTACATCATTTTTCTACAACAATTTCATTGTTATTGGACCAATAGAAATGCTCCAAAATCACAAGAGGAAATTCTGGCTTCATCGACTTTCACTGAAAGGGAAGAGGTTTTTCAGTCTCTCTTGTAAATTTGCCATTTTACTTGTTTTTCTTTTTTTATTCTGAATATAATATGACTGTAAATAGGCAAATAAAAGAAACGTGATTAAATCATAACCTGAGCTGTCCAGCGGCAGAAAGGCCTTTATCACTGGAGAGCAGTGATGTTTTACAGCAAATGTCTCCATCTGCTGACTAGAGGTGGAAGCACAACCACACAGAACTCAATTTGCTGTACATGTCCAATACCATTTAAATATACTGAATAAAAATACTTTATTTATTGTGAAACTTTTTTGTCATATTGACTGGTGGGGTTCAAACGTTTGCATGTAACTGTATTTGTATGTACTGAACTTTTATAGAGTAATAATAATGTATAACTGCAAGTACTGAGATTTACAGACTAATAATCATAATAATAATAATAATAATAATAATAATAATAATCATAATAATAATAAGAATAATAATAATGAATATTTGTATGTGCTGAGATTTTTCTAATAATAATAATAATAATAATAATAATAATAATAATGAATATTTGTATGTGCTTAGATTTCTCTAATAATAATAACAACAACAATAATAATAATAATAATAATAACATTTATATGTACTGAGAACTATAAAAATAATAACATAAATTTGTATATACTGAGCTTTTATATGATGATAAAAATGTGTATTTATGTACTGACATTTTTTAGAATAATAATAATGTATATTTATGTGTACAGAGAACTATAAAAAATAATAATGTAAATTTGTACATACTGAGCTTTTATATAATAATAATAATAATAATAATAATAATATGTATTTGTATGTACTGAGATTTATAGAATAATAAAAATGTAAATGTATATGTACTGAGAATTAAATAAAAATTAAATCTTAACTTAAGACCTACTGTCTTTCAGCACACTTACATGTGCATAAGCATAGATAAAAGCCGGTTATGATATATCCACACACTGATACTGTAATATATGCTGCACAAGAGTGAATCCCATAATGATCGTGGGCAGCTGAAGTATTTCCTATCAGGTGGCACAGCAAAGTGAGGCTCTTAAGAAACCTCAGCTAGGTTAATACATGCAGTCAAAACGTAAAATAATTAGTTTGTATGCAAACGTTGGAAAACGCTGATCAAATTCAGTGTAAATACGCAATTCGTTACTAAGAACACAATTTTGCACATTTTATTACAAAATTACTGTTTATTTACTAAATATAACATACTGGGGGAAAACAACTGTTCAAAGATTTTGGAACTTTTCCACCAAAACAGCAGATCTTTCATGTGTCCTCTATAAAGTATTTACTTTTATTTACTTTTATTTTAATTAACTTCGATTATTTTTTGCATTCCGCATTAACAAAACATAAATAATGAATTATTAATTTTAAAATAAATGAAAAGAAAATGTAAAAAACTGGCAAAAATAAATAAATAAAAATGTTACTATGGAGTTAATATAGTTACTCTACATGTTGTTGACGTTGTGATCTATAGACTCTCTTGGCCTTAATATCTCTACTTATGATCTCTTCACAATGTCCAGTCTTCTAGAAGTACTGACCACTTACATCATATGCATTCACCATTACAGACAGGATAAAACATAACATGTTCACTTCAGGGTTGCATATTATTTATTGGTTAATCAGTTTTAAGAGAAATGTCACAATTTTAGTTGGAGGCTGTTCCTGCACTGGAAGGCATGTAGACTTCGGGGGTGGGAGGTTTTGAGGTGGGTATTAATCCCAACCAGTCTGATCTTCCAGTTTGTCAGTAATGTAATGACGGGTGTGACTGCCTTTTGTCTTTACAGCAGTATCAGTCCTCACCGGAATGCAGTCATTTCTATGAAATCGCATCCACAGACATGCTGGATAATCAAGAACAGGCAGAGTCTTTGGCTTTCAGAAACAAAAACATGAACAGCTCATAAAATAAATATTACACACAACATGAAATCAAAATTGACTTTGTTTTAGTTTATGTTCGTGGTTATATTCAGCATGATGTGTGTCTTCATATTAAACAATAAAATCAAGTCAGTTCAGAAGTCAGTCCATATCCTCATTAAAGGGCCCATATCATAGGAAACTGAATGTAAACATTGTCCACTCCATACAGTCCATATGTGGAAACTACAGTACATACAGTAAACAGCAACATTCTGCCAAGATTTCGGTTCTCCTCCCGCCTCAAGCTGAAAAACTCAGTCCGTCTCGGGTTAATTCACTAAGTGAAAATAATTGACGCCCTCTACAGGAAACCTAAATGTCTGCTGTGATAAAACTATTTATTTTCTGATTTCTTAAGACATTTAGGGAAAAAAATCAAAATAAATCATGCCATGTGACTGGACCTGGATCGGCCCTGGATCTGTTTATTCTGAGTAATCAGTGAATTTAATTATATAATTATTTAATTATAGTTTAATTATACACTACCGCTCAAAAGTTTAGGATCACTTTAGAATGTCATTTCATGCAATTCACAAACAATACTGTACATTTCACAATTAATGTAAGTGTATCAGATGATTTTTAAAGAATAAAAATGTTTGTATCAAAGTCTATTTTTGTATAGAGGCTTATTTTACATATAGTTCTATTATCAGTAATTCTCAGTCCTCTGTCTAAATCTCCTGGTACGACCACCAATCCAAGTTAAGGATGTTATTGGACTAATTGGTTGTTTGGACACTCTTGATCAATTGTGATGCACAGCTGAAAAACATTCTACTAATAAGTGAGTATAAAAGGGAACAACATTCTAGGTTAGTTTAGTATCTGAAGATCAGCAGTTGATGGCTTGCTGACCGACTCACAATGACCAGAAAGAAACAACTTTCTTTAGAGACCCGTCAGTCCATTGTTGTGTTGAGGAAGAAGATACTCCATTAAAACAAGAACATTTCACTGTGATCCCAAACTTTTAAACGGTAGTGTATGTCACAAACTAAATAAGGCCTGTGCAGCTCCATGATGGCAGCGAACTAATTGTGGTGCTGAGAGCATGTCATCACTATGAACGCATCATTTTTTTCAAATTGAGACAAAACAATAACAACATTATACACACATTAATAACAACACATGTTAAAATGAACCCAACCACCAAATACAATAATGCCCTATAAAGCATACGACCTTTATCACAATCACAGCTACTCCAGAGATGAATTAATGCAAATATAAACATAAATATGGAAAAAAGCAACCCAGTCAAGCACCCTAAGGTAAAGTGTACTGCCACCGCGGGCAGAGGTTTCACCTTTCTTTTTATTAGTATTTGATCTCTGAAGACACGGATCACTGCTGCAGCACTTTTCTATGA
This sequence comes from Megaleporinus macrocephalus, assembly GCA_021613375.1. Classification (NCBI taxonomy): domain Eukaryota; kingdom Metazoa; phylum Chordata; class Actinopteri; order Characiformes; family Anostomidae; genus Megaleporinus; species Megaleporinus macrocephalus. The sequence continues at coordinate 49,580,313 of CM038707.1, read as the reverse complement.
ACCCGTGTGGCTGATATTGTTATATTTGAATTTTGAATTTAGAACTATTTGCTGCTAGTGAACACAAGGGGGCAGTGAAACACCCACATCCACACACTAGTGAACACAAGGGGGCAGCAAAACACCCACATCCACACACTAGTAAACACAAGGGGGCAGTGAAACACCCACACTCATGCACACACACGCACCAGAGGGCAGTAAGCACACTTGCCCGAAGTAGTAAGCAGTGGTAAGGGATACGCAGTGGTATCCACAGGACCCAGAGAGAGGCTGTGGGTTTGGACACTTCAGTCGTGTCCAGTTGGTTCAGGGGGATCAAACCGATGACCTTCTGGTCACAAGGCTGGACCTCCAGCCCTAAATTAACCCTAACCTCCAGCCCACAACTGCCCCCAAGTCGCTGTGGAAATGGGTATCCTCTGCATTAAGTTCTCACATTACAGATCCCACATCTTTTAAACGTCTGGAGCTGCACAGGAACACATGCTCACTGCTAATAACAATGAGTTCATTTTCTTGCTGTCCACTGCGAAACAGCTGGACCTTTAAACATGAGCCTATGAAGCCTACTGGACGATCCGGGCCTGCATGCGCCCAAACTTCAGCACAGGCCACATTTTCAGTTATATGTTTCTCTGTATGTTACATTAAAAAACAAATAAGCAGTGAGTGTGTGTTAAAATGTGTAGGAATGCGTAAAAGAACTCATTTTCACTCAGAAAATCAAGAGAAACTAGTAATTCGACCAGGCACGCCAACACTTTTGCCTAAGACTGTGAGTCCACCTGTTCAGCCTGTCATGCTGGTAAGTTATAGGGAGTGTTTCAGCATGGACTGCTTTCTGAATGCAGGCAGCCCACCAGAACACATGTTTACATATCGCTGCTGTCGATACAGAAACTTCTCCATTTTTCAGTCTACATTGTGTAAAATTCATGATCAAAATGAGTTCTGTCTGATTTGCAGGGCTGTGCAAAGGTTTTAGGCACTTGGGGAGATAATTATATTTAAGTTTTGAATATAACTGAAATATTCAAACAGTATTAATAGAGTAAGTAGTGTTTTCCATACGTCAGTGTGTTTATTTAACTCTTTCCAAGCTTCTTCAAAACAACCCAGTATTATTATCAGTTCTCATCTAATACCTGCTTTGACTGCTCAGTACTTCATGTATGATTATTTACATCTGTTCTAATCAGAGCTGGTGTTCATGTTTTATGTTTAAATCACTGCAATGATAGTTTGTAAGGTAAGTTTTAACACACTTTAATATAATATTTCCTGCTTATATTAATTAATTATTTGCAGAGTTTAAAATACCAGAAAAAATTGTGCCCCAATATGTTCACACTTTAGTAAATAAACACTAACTGTGTATTGAAACGAAGTGTGTTTTTAGTTGAGAATATTTATCTTCTTATTTGGCCAGTAGGGCAAAATTTGCCATATGGCTATAACTAATATTTTCCAACTTATAAACTCAAACAGCCCACAAAGTCATGTTTACGTGACCTTCTATATCTTTGCAATAAATTAATTTCATTATTAAACCTTCCATGAATTCCTCAATTTACTTGTTTTTGATCCCCACAAATCCTGATTTCAGTTTTATTATTTACTTTATTAATAATATTAATAATATTTTTTGTATCAATACTTATAACACACAACATGGCTCAGACTGAACCCTCATGTGTTCACTATGGAGTTTGATCAGAAACATATTTACAGACACTGTTTTTGTTCATGAAATAAATTATTAAGAATTAAAGTAATGATCTAAGATCAAGTAACTGATTTCAATAGATTTACCAAAGTACACTTTGTATTGTATGTATGATTAGTTACATCTGTTCTAATCAGATCTGCTGTTCTTACTGGTGCACATACACTTACTGATCAGATAAAGGATTTTAAACTATCAGCTTAAGACTTTTACACAGTGGTGTACGTTAAAAATAACGCATGTCAAGTTATCGTTGAGGAGATATGAGGTTTCGTTTCAACAACAGCGATATAACAGCACAAACCACACAAATAATCTCATAACTGAACCTCAGCAGGAAACGTAAACACAGGAAGAAGATATGGGCCCATTTAAAAATGCAGTAATAAACATATGCATTGCTTTTAGGTTATCATTTAAAAATCCCTTGTTGTTTAAAATCAGGTGTTTCTGTTATTTCGTCCACCCCATCATAAGAGAGAACAGGAAGACGGTATTGCTCAGGTGAGTTCATGTTGAGTTGCTGCGGCTGATGGTTCAGCCACTTCATGCCACACGTTCGCACGTTGATAAAACTCTTAAAATTCATGCCGAGGTTACATCAGTTCCAATAAATACGAGCACGGAGCGTCTTCCACTAACTTTTCACATTTCCTGCATAATCACACAGTCAAGACGCAAAGTCGTTCAGAGCGGTTTGGTGTAAACTGTTCACAGTGGTGGTGAATGGAACCAGACGTCCTCCTCTAAAAGCTCCTCACAGAAAGTTCTTACAGTAGATGTTATAAATGCACTGTCTGATTCTGAGACGCTGTTGATGATAGTTTAGAGAAGATCTCAGTCTTAAACTCCATTCATGGTGGAGGGATACATGCAGGACGCTGTGAGGTTAAAATAGTCCCCAAAGAAAACCTAGTATTTTCAGATCTTCCACATTTTACCATCAACATCCAGATAAACTCAGAAGACACGTGTATTGTTGTGTTGTAGACATGGTGACGTCTGGTTCCCATCACCACCACTGTAAACACCATCATCTCACACCAAACACACTCTGAATCAGTCTGTTTACCTCCCAAGTACTGAATTATGCAGTAAATGCTGAACAGGTTAATGGAATTCACCTTCAAACGTGTTCAGGTACACTAGGCCACAGTGTGGCGGCCGTGCTGCTGTTGCTGTTTGAAGGCCTGGGGCAGAGGCTTCAGCGCGGCCGGTATGGGCAGCTTGTCCAGGCTGTTGGGGAACTGTTCTGGGGGCAGCTGAGAGAGGATTCTTTGCATAGCTATGAGAAACAGGGGCGCCGGGAGTTTCCCTATCAGGTAGTTGAACTTCTCCTCGCCCAGAACTTTGGCCCAGCACTGCGGGTCCTTCTCCAGCGAGCTCTTCATCTTAAAGCGCACCTCGGGCATGAACATCAGCAGACTGTCCAGGCACAGCTTCTTGGCCCCCGTGTTGACTTTGGAGTCCCACAGCTGCTCCAGGATGACGTCCAGCGGGGTCATGCCGTTGTGGTCCCGGGCCTGGGGCGACGCGCCGCTGCCCAGCAGCAGCATGACGGCCTCTGACCTCAGCAGTTCGCAGGCCAGGTGCAGCGGCGTCTTGCCGTCCTCTGCGTGGAAGCAGCCGCCTCTGTTCATGTAGGAGCGCAAGCCGGGCAGCCGGTGGGCCACCTGCAGGATGAGGGTCAGGATGTCCCGTCGGTCGTAGCGGACGGCCATGGCCAGGTGCGGCGCCGAGGACGGACAGCAGCAGAAGCGCTCGCCCGGCGTGGCCAGGGCGCCGTCCGAGAAGTGGCTGAGCAGGTACTGGGCGTAGGCCTGGTGGTCATGCACTATCGCGTACAGCAGAGCCTCGGACGGAGTGTACTTGCGCTGCGTCGCGCTCTCCTCCCAGTGGAACGTCTCCATGGTGCGCATGTCCTCCAGCATCCACACGGGCTTGTGGTCCCTCACGGCCTGGTAGAAGAGGAAGGACAGAAGCTGGCGCTGCTTGCACTCATCCTCTGCGTGGGTCACGGCAGGCCTGCTGGACCGGGACATGCTGAGGCTGCTTCGGTTCCGGCTGGGAGACGAACCGCGACTTCATAAACGCCGCATTGAGGCGGAAAAGCCGTTTAAGCACGTGAATAAATCATAAATATTGAATAAAAAGAAACGCGCCGCGCGCAGCACTAGCGCGAGCTCATTGTTACGGGCTGGCAGCTCGCGACGTATCGTATTTTCGTTCGTGCGAGAGAGAGAGAGAGAGAGACGGAGAGAGAGAGAGAGAGAGAGACGGAGAGAGAGAGAGAGAGAGAGAGAGAGACGGAGAGAGAGAGAGAGAGAGCGCAGTCTGCAGTGCCGGCTCAGTGCGCAGGCGCGCAGCGCAGCTCCCAGTAACTCTTCACGCGCCAGCCAGTTGCCATGGTGACCGTTGTGGAATGCTGATAAACAATTGGCCACGTCACAGTTTTATTTATTTATTTATTTATTTATTTATTATAAGGTTAATCTTTGCTTATTCTTTGTTCTATTATGTTTTGTTTATATTTGTTAGTATTTTAGGCATACTGTGCTTGTTTTCCAGCTTAAATTGAAATAATGATTAAAAATGAGTTTGTTTTAATTTTAATTCAATTTAATTATTATAAATCTTCTTCCAATAAATTTGTCAAATCCACCAAAACTGTCTAAATGTTTTCAAATAACAACAATGCAATATTCGAAGTTTGTCTGTGGTGTTGTTTTATGTAACTTTCAATTTATAATTTTTTATAATAATAATAATAATAATAATAATAATAATAATAATAATAATAATAATAACAATAATAATAATAACTGCACTACTGTGCAAAGGTTTTAGTCACTCTGGGATGTTATTATACTAAACCTAAATATATTAAACCTTCCAAGAATTCCTCAATTTACTTGTTTTTGATCCTCACAAAACCTGATTTCAGTTTAATTATTGACTTTATTAATAAAAAATAATATTTGTATCAATACTTAAAACACACAACATGGCCCAGAATGAACCCTTATGCGTTCACCATGGAGTTTAATCAGAACTGTTGACATTTGTAAACATTTACAGTCAGAAGCATATTTACAAACACTGTTTTTGTTCATGAAGTAAATAATTAAGAATTAAACTCAGCAATACATACAGTAACATAGGAAATGAATAAAGGGAGAGTTTAACCCATGCTGTGCATTAGAATGGGTTTGTTTAGCTTGTGCATCAAAGGTTTAATGATGTGTGCACAAAGGCAACATGATATACAACATCAACCAAGTATTATGTTTATCAGGTGCTTACTTTAATGAGCTGGCCAACAATAACCTGCAGGACCATCCAAACCAAAACCATGATATGTGGTCAGTGCAGCTCGTCACCACTTCAGCAGGTAAAACTATAAAACTGACCCCAGTTATGACAGTAAACAGTCTGTGTTCTCCTCAGTAGCAGCTCAGATCAGTAAGCAGTCTTCCACCTTGTAATAACCTTGAGGTGGGATCGGGTGGGTGGGTGGGGGGGGTCTTATCAGTTCCAGCCAGTGACAGTAGATTCAGCTAATCAGCTGTTACGGGACACGAGACTCTAAGGATAATTTGGGACACAGACCTTTAATAACAATAATAACAACCCTGCAAACCCTCACGTCCATTCTGAGTGTCCTTCAGTTCTCAGTTCCCGGAGTGTATGTGTGAATGTAAATCTGAAGGAAGTCCTAAATTAATCAGACTTTATGGGTTAAAAGTCAGATATTAATCACTTTTGGTCACACAGGCCTGCAGATGTTTAATAAGTCAGTAGATGTAAATAATTGTATGCAGATTTAATGCATAAATAAATAAATGATAATTAGACAGTCATCACCTTAGACTGATCAGAACAAGTTCATCAGACTAAACTTTCATGATGTTGGACATGAAAGGGTTCATCTTGACTGTAATGTAATTTACTGTATGTACTGTAATTTATTATTTTTTGTAACTACTATATATTATTCAGTATATCTTATAAATTATTCAGTATTTCTTATAAATTATTCAGTATTTCTTACAAATTATTCAGTATATCTTACAAATTATTCAGTATTTCTTGCAAATTATTCAGTATATCTTACAAATTATTCAGTATTTCTTACAAATTATTCAGTATATCTTACAAATTATTCAGTATATCTTACAAATTATTCGGTATTTCTTACAAATTATTCAGTATATCTTACAAATTATTCGGTATATCTTACAAATTATTCGGTATTTCTTGCAAATTATTCAGTATATCTTACAAATTATTCAGTATTTCTTACAAATTATTCAGTATATCTTACAAATTATTCAGTATATCTTACAAATTATTCGGTATCTCTTACAAATTATTCAGTATTTCTTACAAATTATTCAGTATCTCTTAAAAATTATTCGGTATCTCTTACAAATTATTCAGTATCTCTTATAAATTATTTAGTATCTCTTACAAATTATTCAGTATTTCTTACAAATTATTCGGTATCTCTTATAAATTATTCAGTATCTCTTACAAATTATTCAGTATCTCTTATAAATTATTTAGTATCTCTTACAAATTATTCAGTATTTCTTACAAATTATTCAGTATCTCTTACAAATTATTCGGTATCTCTTACAAATTATTCGGTATCTCTTACAAATTATTCAGTATCTCTTACAAATTATTCAGTATCTCTTATAAATTATTCAGTTTCTTTTACAAATTATTCGGTATCTCCTATGAATTATTTTTCAGTAACAACTACAAATTACTTAGTATCTACTATAAACTATTCACAATCTACTATGATTATTCAGTATCTGCTGCAAATTTTTCATTATGTCTAATAATTATCCAGTATCCTCTATGAATTATTCAGTAAGAAGTCAGTTTCTCACTATTTTATTCAATTGTTCAATATTCTGTAATACCATAACACCTAAAGCACTGAAAAGACTTGTTTAAGCTGAATGTTTAAATTATTTACAAACATATAAAATATATTATGTGTAATACAATTCAGTTTGATGAGAAACATTAATAATATAAATTCAGTGCAGCACTTTTTCACTGTGGGCTGTAAAACCTGAGTGTGCATCGTGTTTGCGGGATCTTTGGCCTGCATGACCGAGCGAGAGCTGAGCTACAGGCTGTGTATCGCGCTCTAATGAAGCTCATGTGGTTCTCTTTATCTGACAGTGCAGTGACTTTCGGTGAGTAATCTCAGTTAATGTAATATCACTTCATGACTGTTTGTAAGTTATACTATAGCTGAATCACTGTAGATACTGAAAAACAATCAGTACAATGTACACACTAATAAACCCTCAAACATCACGTAAATTTAAATAATGATAATTATACAATTACATACATCTGAAGTATATGTATTGATGGAATTTTTTTGTACACTGTAAGCGTTTTTTCAAAAATATAAAAAATATATCAGTAATTTTAATTTAACCTTTAATTCTGAGTGAGAACAAATGCAAATGAAAGGCCTCTTGATTTAATAAAAGATAAGAAAATGTTTTTATAATTCAAAGACTTGCTGTACAAAAGAACTTAATTAGGAAAAATAAAAAGGTTTCTTTGAGTAAAAACATTCAGTCAGCTTCAAAGTCCTGAAACCCCAAACAGTCCAACGTAAAAGTCTACTCCGTTTTATTCAGCGTTCAAGTATATACAGAACCTCAACATCAAGTACAGCTTTAATAGTGCATACATTACTTAGTTTCATACTAAATAATCCAAAGTAGACACTGAATAATTCACAGTGGATTCTAAATAATTGAAAGTGGATACTAAATAACTCATAGTAGATACAGAACAATTCATAGTAGATACTAAATAATTCACAGTGGATAATAAATAATGGACACTAAATAATTCATAGTAGACACTAGTAATTCATAGTGTATACTGAATCATTCATAGTAGATACTAAATAATTCACAGTTGATACTAAATGATTCATAATGGATACTAAACAATTCTCAATGGATACTAAATTCATAGTATGTAGTAAATAATTCATACTGGATACTAAATAATTTAGAGTGTATACTGATGAATTTATAGTAGATACTAAATAATTCACAGTGGCTATTATATAATTCATACTGGATAGTAAATAATTCAGGGTGTATAGTGATTCATTCATAGTAGATACTTAATAATTTACATTAGCTACAAAATAATTCTTAATGGATACAAATTAATTCATAATGGATACTAAATAATTCACAGTGGATACTAAATAATTCATAGTATATACTAAATAATAAACACTCCAGCAGCACTGCTGTGTCTGATCCACTCACACTAACACACTAACACACCACCACCACCATGCCAGTGTCACTGCAGTGCTGAGAATGACCCACCTCCCTAATAGTATCTGCTCTGTGGTGGTCCTGTGGGGGTCCTGATCATTAAAGAACAGAGTAATAAAGTATACAGAGAATCAGATGAACTACAGTCTGTAAGTGGAGGTCCTATATGGTCAGTGGAGCTGATACAGTGGACAGTGAGTGGAGGTCCTGTATGGTCAGTGGAGCTGATACAGTGGACAGTGAGTGGAGGTCCTGTATGGTCAGTAGAGCTGATACAGTGGACAGTGAGTGGAGGTCCTGTGTGGTCAGTGGAGCTGATACAGTGGACAGTGAGTGGAGATAGAAGGAGGTGGGTTTAATGTTATGGCTGATTGGTGTATCACAGAGCGTGTAAAGACGGAGACAAACGTAAAATGAAAATAAAGCTCAAACGATAAAAATAAGACTGACACTAATATGGAATATAGTCTGTGGCTTATTGATCCACCGTGGGCCGCTTCAGAGAACATTAGCAAACAATGCTGATTGATTTTTACTCAAAGATAGGCAGCCTTATCTCTTCTGGGCTCCACTGAATTGGAGATACTGGTTTTCCCAGAATATCAATCACATCCTGGAGTTTGTGAAGCTACCAGAGAAGCTGGCTCGTGCTGTAAATGAGGGATAGAGATGCTGTCGACCGACACAGAGCTGTGCTGTTATGAAGCTTAGTGCACAAGTTTGGATCTGGGCCGCTGCAGAAGTGAATTTCCTTTATTATTGTTATTTTTTGAAAGAGTTTAGCAACTCTGAAAGGCACAATCGGGGATTTTAAAGCGGCTCTGCTGAAAGCTTCCTTTAAGCTGATCTAAAAACTGCTCAAAGAGAAAACGGAGAAAGAGAAGAACTCTTCAGCAAGCAACAGTGAGGAGGTCGCCCGAGGACAACTAAAGTGCATTCTGTCCTACAGGATAGAACAATAGAAGCTTCTGTTTCTTGTAGGCCAATTTATAGGAAATACCTACTGCATATACTTGGAAAATAAGTTCAATAAGTGGAAAAGAAGGCAAAATAAATATATATATGTATTTAAATTATAAATATGAATAAATATATATTATATATATTATAATTATATAAATAAATATATATTATATATATTATAATTATATAAATAAATATATATTGTATATATTATAGTTATATAAATAAATATATATTATATATATTATATTTGTTGGGCCACAATTTGATCAGAACTGGCCAAACCAACTGTATATATTTGGGGGCACTTTGTAGGTTGTTACAAGTACATTCTACATCCCATCTGTTACTAAATGTCCAGGACCAATGCCTGATCTGGTAATTTGAAATTTGTGAAAGTTATGAGAATTCCCAGTCACTTGGTAATGTTTTGGGCTCATCACTAAGGCCTGACATCCATTATCTTCTGCTTAATCTAGCTAGTCTGGGTCACGGCAGGGCTGGAGCCAATCGCAGTGTCACCGGGCGAAGGTGGGGTACACCATGGACAGTTCACCAGTCCATCACATGGCCAACATACACTCACACACACACTCACACCTACGGGCAGTTTAAAGTCAGGATCCTAACATGCATGTGTTTGGACTGTGGGAGGAAACCGGAGTACCTCCCACACACTACACCACCGTACTAACCACTACACCACCGTACTAACCACTACACCACCGTACTAACCACTACACTAGCGTACTAACCACTACACCACCATACTAACCACTACACCACCGTACTAACCACTACACCACCGTACTAACCACTACACCACCATACTAACCACTACACCACCTTACTAACCACTACACCACCATACTAACCACTACACCACCATACTAACCACTACACCACCGTACTAACTACTACACCACCGTACTAACCACTACACCACCATACTAACCACTACACCACCATACTAACTACTACACCACCGTACTAACCACTACACCACCGTACTAACCACTACACCACTGTACTAACCACTACACCACCATACTAACCACTACACCACCATACTAACCACTACACCACCGTACTAACCACTACACCACCATACTAACCACTACACCACTCTACTAACTACTACACCACCATACTAACCACTACACCACCTTACTAACCACTACACCACCATACTAACCACTACACCACCTTACTAACCACTACACCACCATACTAACCACTACACCACCATACTAACCACTACACCACCGTACTAACCACTACACCACCGTACTGACCACTATACATACATAAATTAAAACACAAACACAAGTTTGCACAAGAGCACACAAAGGTTAGTCTGCCTAAGTTCAGAGATATAGATTGTGGCCGCTTGACATAACAAGCTATTATCCACAGACCAGTGGTGCCTAAAGTCTTGTAGGCTTACAGCCAGATCTTTTAGGCCCCCTAGTTCTAAATTATTAATCCGACCTTCTTTATTCATTGTGTCATTGAAAACATACAGCTCTAGGACCACCAGTGCTGGAATAGGTAATCAGGAAAGGCAGGAGAACTCCTGGTGGGCCACTAAAAAAATATATTTGGGCTGATTACTAATGGGCTATATAACATGTATACCCACTGGCTGAATATATATATATATATATATATATATATATATATATATATATATATATATATATATATATATATAAATATATATATATATATATATATATATATATATATATATATATATATATAGAGAGAGAGAGAGAGAGAGAGAGAGAGAGAGAGAGAAATAGAAAATAGAACAATACATGCAAGAACATAACAATGTACAGGTTTTAGAAATAAAAGCCCATCACCCAGCCAAGTTCAGCTTAGTTTAGTTGTTAGCTAGCCTAGTTCAACTTAGTTTAGTTGTTAGCAAGCTCAGTTCAGCTATTAGCTAACCTAGTTCAGCTTAGTCTAGCCGTTTGCTAGCATAGTTTAGCTCAGTCCAGCAACCTAGTTTAGCTTAGTTTAGCTCTTAGCTTTTATGCAAATTATTTGAAGATGGACAGCAGTGGCAAAAACTGCAGAAAACCAAGCTATGAGGATGAGGAAATATCTGAGCAGGTGGGCAGAGAAACATTGACAGGACCTTGATTTTAGTGATAGCATAACGTGTGGCATGATTGTCACATTCAGCACAAAAACTTCATTTCATTTTGTGTGCGTGTAGCAGCTGAGAGTTTAAGGTGGGCGGGTCTGAAATGGTCCGTGGTCAGTAAATGGTCTGGAAACAAGTCCTCTGTCGATCCCTGCTTGCTAGTTACACAGTAGGAGATAGTAGCTCATCATTTTCCATGTACAGTCCATGGGTCAGTTGTGGGACCACAGGACCCCTATTAGCTGGATGTCTTTGTTTTTTAAGTATTTGCAACTGTTTCTCAGACTGTAGACTGTTTTGACATGTCTTAGACGATATAGACCTGCCCTATGAGAACCATTAAGTGTAAAGGTCACCACCTCACTGTCTGTAGACTGATTTGTTAAAAATGTTAATGAATGTGTGGATGCATCAGGCACACAGCAGCACATCTGCTCAGCTGTTGTTTCAGTGCTACTTTATTGATCACTGACGCTCTAAATGTGCCCCTGTCATGTCAGAGAGAGGAGCCCCCACCAGGGGTCATGTGATCTTGTTCTAAAGGTCATGACCCCCTCAATGTAGCAGCTGTTTGGATGAGCTTTCAGCCTCTTCCTGTCAGCGAGGAGAACCTGCTGTACACGGACTGAGCAAAACAGCATGAATAAACAATGAGTACTTATAATGTTGGTTCATACAGGGTTTATTAAAGAGTTGTTTATTGTTGTTGTCTCAACAACATTAACACATAATCAGGTTTGCATGACGTTCTCTGGACCCACTCATGCATGTGGAAGACACTCTCAACCAATCTGGGTCTAAATCCATCCTTGCAAATCACATACGTACACCATACATGCTGATTGTCTTCTCTGGGCTGGATGGGATCTTCCAGCAAGATGATAAGACACGTCTCACGACTAGAAATGTCCCACATCGGTTAAAAGAGCTGACCAAGTACTACCCTGAACCTCTAATTCCCCAGACGTGAACCCAGTTCAAGACATCTACACCAGTAGGGTAAGGAAACGTGCTGGCAAAATTACAGATGATCCTCTCATCCTGGACATCACATCTTCCAGGCACTTCCCTGGAGACTTAGGACCATCAAGACCAGCACAACAAGACATGCTAACAGCTTTTCCCCCAGAGCTGCTACTCTCAGTAACCACAGTGGTCACCCCCTGCACTTTAAACCAAATCAGATGTTCCCTTTCGTGTGCCCCACTATGTGGGACTTAGTGTGCGTCTCAAATCCTAGTGAGCTCCTACATAGGCAGCATTTTACATCATAGTATGCGCTCCCGACATGTAGACTGTCCCAATTCTTACATACCTTAAACATGCTGTTTACTGAGGAACCTTATTTACACCTGATTTTAAGATCATCAAACTCTTCCTCAGCCGCTAAGACAATCCCATGATGCAACACAGGCTAATCTAGAAGCAGTGAAGTGGTTTTAAAATGTGAGTTATTTTGATTCTCTGGAGTTTTAATGTGTTTCTGGTCATATAATCACACAAAACAGTATTTTATTATCAACTCTGTAACGAGTCCTTCACCATTTACACTTTATACTCCAGACATTAGCATTTATGCTAGTGGAGTTTTAAGTCTCAGGCTATTGTATTGCCTACTTACACACTCACTACCTAGACAGCCTACTTACACACTCACTACCTGGACAGCCTACTTACACACTCACTACCTAGACAGCCTACTTAGACACTCACTACCTAGACAGCCTACTTACACACTCACTACCTAGACAGCCTACTTACACACTCACTAGGATTTAAGACAGACCCTTAAATGTCACCTATTGTGACTGAAAGCCTCAGCTGGGTGTCAGTAGCTAAATGAAATCGTTTACCAACACGTCACACCTGTCATGGTCTCTGTTACATCAAGCTTCATGATCCTTCATGTTCTCATGAAAGTTCTTTTAAATCTTGGTTCCTCTTATAGGCCTTTTTAATGAAGGTGTATCATTTTGAACCGTAAATAAATAGATTACCCATTAGAATTTCCATTCCACCTTAACAAGTAAGTGCTACGTCATTTAAGGTGGAATGGAAATTCTAACAGGAAACTGACTTGCGCTTTGAGATGATGTGGTGTTGACTTACAAAACAGAGAGGTGCTTCAGCAGGAACCATGGCAACATCCGTGGACGTGTGAGTTGTTGAGGAAAGAGAAGGTAACAGTGGCGACACCCTGGAAGAGCGAGCAGTGTCTGTTATTTGGAGTGTGCGTTTGGAGAACTTCTATTGGTTCGTTCATCATGAAAAATTCACAAATAATACAGAACAATGACAATCGACGATATATAGAAACATGCTGTTCTGTACAGAACCACTATTTACTGTGTTTACATCTTTACACCAACACACTCTCACATACTGTGCTTAGATAAGTGTCTGTATTTCCAGAGAAAATCCATTTAGGAATGTTAAACAAGCTGGGGCAGAACCAGGAAAACTACCCAAGCAGTCATTGCTTTCAGTGGAGGCATCTTAATGTTATGACCTCAGGGGTCAAACAAAGAGGTCATACAAGGGGAAACCAAAACTCTTTAAACCTATGAATTCTAGTCTGCTATTAAATACAATCTCAAGAATTCCTGACTTTTTATTATTTATATTGTATATACTGTACTATTTTATTTATCTTTTATTTTTTTGTACTGCTGAGTGCCTTGCCATCCCTTTGCTGCTGTAACATGGTGCATTTCCCCACTGTGGGACTAATAAAGGATTATCTTATCTTATCTTATCTTATCTTATCTTATCTTAAAAATCAAACTAGCTTACGGCAACTACAGTCAACTACACTGTGTCCCTGAACCAGAGTTAGAGTATCATTAGTATCATGCAGTAGGCTAAACCAGTAAAACAGGCCATACAGCACAGAGTTGGGTTTGATCTGGTTGGTGACAGCATGGCATGGTCATAACCAATGAAGCAGCCCAAACATCTTGCTCTCCTCCTGCCTTTACATAGCTTGAGCGCCCCCTGCTGCACCCAACCAGAAGACTCTGGTCATGGTAGAATAAAAGGTGGAACAAGAGAGGAAAACACAAGAGAGCAAGACAACCAGTAGTGAAGATGGGTTCCCCTTTCTGAGTCTGATTCCTCTGGAGGTTCTTCCTCTTGATCTTAGTTGCCCCTGGCGATGGTCTTTGAGGGGCTTGGACCCATATCTTTCTGTAAAACTGCTTTGTGGCAACATCTGCTGTAAACGGCGTTTATATACAACTACATAAAATATATAACCCTTAACAAAAACAACCCACATGTGCACAACCTAAGGGTCGTAACTCTGAGAACTTCAACATTGGTATATATACTAAAGAGCAGCTTGCTGACTCTATGATGTATTAATAATTATTTATTTGTATTTAAAGACAAAACAGTTTCAGTAGCAAAAGGTGGTGAAGGAAGTTGCATCCAACCTTTGTTATGGACTGGATCCTCAACTTGCCATATACAGTGCCTTGCAAAAGTATTCAGCCCCCTTGAACTTTTCAACCTTTTGCCACATTTCAGGCTTCAAACATAAAAATATGAAATTGTAATTTTTTGTGAAGAATCAACAACAAGTGGGACACAATCGTGAAGTGGAATGAAATGTATTGGATATTTTAAACTTTTTAAAAATATCCATATGTCCAAATATCCATATGTACAATGACGAAGGGGTCAGCGGATGCTGAGGAGCATAGTGGATGCTGAGGAGCATAGTGCACAGAGGTCACCAACTTTCTGCAGAGTCAATCACTACAGACCTCCAAATTTCATGTGGTCTTCAGATCAGCTCAAGAACAGAGCATAGAGAGCTTCATGGAATGGGTCTCTATGGCTGAGCAGCTGCATCCAAGCCTTACATCACCAAGCGCAATGCAGAGCGTCAGATGCAGTGGAGTAAAGCACATCACCACTGGACTCTAGAGCAGTGGAGACGTGTTCTCTGGAGTGACCAATCATGCTTCTCCGTTTGACAATCTGATGGATGAGTCTGGGTTTGATGGCTGCCAGTAGAACGGTACTTGTCTGACTGCATTGTGTTGAGTGTAAAGTTTGGTGTTGGGTTGTTTTTCAGGAGGTGGGCTCGGACCCTCAGTTCCAGTGAAAGGAACTCTTAATGCTTCAGCAGACCAAGAGATTCTAGACAATTTTCCAACTTTGTGGGGACAGTTTGAGGACGGCCCCTTCCTGTTCCAACATGACTGCCCATTAGTGCACAGAGCAGCTCCATAAAGACATGGAGGAGCGAGTTTGGTGTGGAAGAACTTGACTGGCCTGCACAGAGTCCTGACCTCAACCTGATAGAACACCTTTGGTATAAATTTGAGCGGAGACTGCAAGACAGACCCTCTTATCCAGACCTCACAGATGTGCTTTTGGAAGAACAGTCAAACGTTCCCATAAACACACTCCTAAACCATGTGGAGAAAATTCCCAGAAGAGCTGAAGTTGTTATAGCTGCAAAGGTTGGGCCGACATCATATTAAACCCTATTGATTAAGAACAGACGTCACTCAAGTTATATTTGGTAATATAGTGTGTCAGTGTGTTTCTTACTTTAGGTCCATTTTAATATATGACTTGCTGAACCACTTATTATTAAATCTTGTTCAGTCAGTAATCTGTGCTGACCAGAAGATGATGATGTATTCTCCTCCGAGTCCTGCAGCCTCTGAAGTTTTCTTTCTTTTTGTCCCTTTTCACAACTTTCCTCATCTTTCTTCCCCTCGGCTTACTCATTAGACCCTGAGCCCGGAGTCCTGGAAAGCGGCTTTGTGGAAACCCATACAAATATGGGCAAAATGAACGGCGGAAGTTATCTAGGACTAAAAAGGCAGCAGCACAAAGCCTTCAGTAACGAACATCATGTCTGCTCATTCATGAGAAAATGCCTGTAGACTCACCGGGCGGTGCTTCACAATGCAGCCAGACAATGATGGAAAGCAACCTGCCAGAGCGATGAGCTCCTCAAGGGGTGCGAGTGGAAAGTTGTGTCAGAGCCAAGTCTGCGTCCTATTTACATTCAGTAAGGTATGTGTGTGATTGTCAGAAGGGACTCCAAACAAACAGAGCCTAAGTATAAAAAATCACCACGGAGTAGAGGAAGCGTGCAGAGACGCCCACGGGCTCCAGCCTTCAGAGTCACGCCAGGATTTACACTTAGACGTCTCGCAGAAGAGTTAATCCTGAGCTGAATACCACAAACATCTCTGATATAATAGACAATATCCTTAATATCCTAAATATGCCAAAGCCTGATCTAATTTAATAAAACTGGACCTAGTTCAACACAGTCTAATTCAGTTTAATAAAGTCTGATTTAATGTAGTAAGTCTAATTTTGTTTAATAAAGCCTGATGTAGTTTAATAAAGTCTGGTATGGTTTAATAAATTTTGATTTAGTTTAATGAAGTCTGATCTAGTATAATAAAGTCTGATGTACTTTAATAGAGCCTGATGTAGTTTAATAAAGCCTGATCTAGTTTAATAAAGCCTGATTTCTGCTACAAAGCCTGATGTCTGCTCTAGTTAAAAACTGATGTAGTTAAATAAAGTATCATATAGTTAAATAAAGCCTGGTGTAGTTTAATGGAGCCTAAACTAGTTGAGGAAAAAGCCTGATTTAGTTTTGTTTAATAAAGTCTGGTCTAGTTTAATAAAGTCTGGTCTAGTTTAATAAAAAGCCTAGTTCATAAAAACACCCAATCTATTATGTTTAAACCCTGATCTAGTTGAATAAAGTCTGATCTAGTTTAATAAAGCCTAATGTAGTTTAATGAAGTCTGATCTAGTTTAATAAAGTCTGATCTGGTTTAATAAAGTCTGATCTAGTTTAATAAAGTCTGATCTAGTTTAGTAAAGACTGATCTACTTTAATGAACCATGATTTAGTTAAATAAAGTCAGATTTAGTTTAATAAAGCCGGATGTGTGAAGTAGCACTCATTGACCACCAGGGTGCAGTAGTGCGCTTTCTACTCAGAAAATGACACACAAGCGTCAACAACTGAATATAACATCGGATGTTTGAGGGTGTAGTCTTTTCACTTCATTACAGCTTCAGTTCTTCTCAGGAGACTCACTTTCAGTTCACCTCCAGTCATAGAAGCTGCTTCTGCTTCTGCTTCTCACCTTCCAAATAACCCCAAACACACACAGTGGTGTTGAGGGTCTGGACTCTGGGGAGGTCAGTCCAGTGTTCAGCTTCTTTGTTTGGTGTGTCTGTATCTCCTTTTCTCCATGAGGATCTTCTTGAACAGCTACACACCCTTTCAGACCCACAGTGTTGTGGTTTCTTCTCACAGTGGATGGATGGACAGAAACACCCGGGGATGTTCTCAGATCTGAAGGTGGAGCTAGATGTTCTCCTGTGTCTCAGAGATTAAAGCTGTAAGTTTTGTTTTGGTGGTCTATCTGAACCATAGTGACACTGAAGCACAATGTTCAGAGGGACTGAATCTCAGCTTTGAGAGTGTTTCAACCAAACCTGTTTATCAGAACAAGATCTCAGCATCTTCTTCAGTCCTGTTAGAGAAGCAGCTCATGTGGCTCCTCATGAAGCTGCTGGTCAGAATGTTCAAAGTATGTAAACCTGCATCAGAGCAAATGAGCTCATTTCTAAAAGACCCTCTAAACATTCTTTAAACACAACCAGATGTTTAATTCTGCTCCAGGAATAATTCCATACCAACTAGTCTGTTGTTATTGTTTTTTTGCTTTCTGCCAGATCTTTGTCGTGTAACACGTCCCACAGTTTTTGAGATATTGATTCAGTTCTAACTCCAGACTGTCTGGTCTGATTGTGTGATTTATGCTTGTATACCACTTTCTGATTGGATCCACGGATTCTGGAAAATTATGGATGATTTTTTCCAAAATAAATAGGATGGAAAAGTTGATCTCTTGCTGCTGCAATTACAGTATAATGAAATTCATTAGTTAAATAATTATTCATTATTCTCTACATGCAGTGTTATATATAAATATTTTTAAAAATATATAAATATTCTAAAAATATTTTTTTGTATAACTGTGCTAGCCAAGTGTATAGGATATGCTAGCTAGAGCATTGCATAGCTGTGCTAGCCAAGTGTGTGGGATATGCTAGCTAGAAAGTTGTATAAATGTGCTAGCCAAGTGTGTGAGATATGCTAGCTAGAGCATTGCATAACTATGCTAGCCAAGTGTTTAGGATATGCTAGCTAGAGCATTGCATAACTGTGCTAGTCAAGTGTTTAGGATATGCTAGCTAGAGCATTGCATAACTGTGCTAGCCAAGTGTTTAGGATATGCTAGCTAGAGCATTGCATAACTGTGTTAGCCAAGTGTATAGGATATGCTAGCTAGAACGTTGTATAGCTGTGTTAGCTAGTGTATAGAATATAATAGCTAGAGCGTTGTATAGCTGAGCTAGTTAGTGTGTAGGATTGGATCCATAGATTCTGAAAAATTACAGATTATTTTCAAAATAAATAGGATGGAAAAGTGCTCGCCAATCTACTGAACTTCCGCTCAACCGACAGACACTGTTTCACATATACTGACTCAGTGCAGACCCCCAACCACGACTGCAGTGTTGGTTTGACCTGCACTCGTCTGTTTGTCGTATTTTTTCCATCCCTCTTTTCTCCTCATAGAGTCCCATTCATTTTCAGTCACACTCATGGTAAATCTCATGGTTTCATTTAACCTACAGCCTCAAAACTACAACTGCACTCACTCAGAGCAGATGCCCAACCTCTAGTCCACAGAGATACTGACCTGCTCTCCTCTGTTTATCATTTATTCATCCCTTGTCGCTCCCATAGGATCCCATTCATTTTTGGCTAAACCCAAACATTACGGTTTCATTCAACCCTCAACCACCAAACTGTCTCTACTCACTCAGAGCAGTTCCCCAAACACACTTACCCGCACTCCTCTACTTGTCGTTTATTCATCACTCATTCCTCGCACTGCTCACCCTACGCAACCATCCTGCGTTTCCTTCAGGAAATACACTTTTCATGTTATCATTTACGATTATGTACAATGAAGGTTAATCAAGAAACGTGTGTGACATCTGAATGAATGAGAGGAAATTTAAAAAGATGGCACAAACTTGAAGGCCAACCTGCAAAACAGAAAAAAGCCAGCGCTAATAAAACCCTGCCGAGGCCAGTCAATTTAAATGTATGGCTTGTCGCGGTAGCAGTCGTGGAGAGTCCAGACTGTACTCAGGCCTGTTTTCTCTGGGGAAGTCAAACTAAAATAGCATGAAGTCTTAATCTGGAAGTGCTGAAACAGCAGCACAGCACGTATTAGTGAGGTGTTTACTCACAGACGGGGAGGGTAAACGTACCTGCTGTGCATAATGGTGAACCTCTGCTGCTTTAGTACTGGCCTCCTAGTGGAATAACTTCTGAGTCTTAAACGTCTCCAACTTCTTTCTTGTTTGTGTTCATTTGGGAAGGTTGTTTATATGTAGCACAGCTGTGACAGCATGGGTGCAGGATATGCCTGCTATGAATATATCTATACCGTGTGTGACATATACTATATATAGTGTGTATGATATGCTAAGGTAGAAGGCAGTACATCTATATTATCTAGGGCAGAGAATAACTACATGATAACTATGTATTGTGTCAGATATGCTAACTAGAAGGTCAGGTAGTTACATCACTTTGTAACTAGCTCATGTCCTGGGTAGCGTGCCATATACACCAATCATTCATAACATTATAACTTTATAATAAGGAGGTCCTTGTATCTACACTCACTGTCCACTGTATCAGCTCCACTGACCATACAGGACCTCCACTTACAGACTGTAGTTCATCTGATTCTCTGTATACTTTATTACTCTGTTCTTTAATGATCAGGACCCCCACAGGACCACCACAGAGCAAGTGAGTTTGTGAGAGGGTGCGATATATTTATATATAGATTATGTGACATAAGAAATATAAGACTTGCTGTTATTGAGTTATTAAGTTTGATGCAGTGACTGAGTGATACACAGCATGTTCAGACAGACTGTACAGTGACGCTGTAACACTGTTTACTCTGTTGATCTCTTGCTGCTGCAATTACAGTAAAATTAAATTCATTAGTTAAATAATTATTCATTATTCTCTACATACAGCGTTATATATAAATATTTTTTCAATAATACATCTCGAATAAGAGATTGGCCCTTAGCTGTTTTGATATTGTCCAATCTGGCCCCCTTTTGAAAAAGGTTTGAGCACCCCTGATGTAGGATATGCTAGCTAGAACATTGTATAGCTGTGCTAGCTAGTGTGTAAGATATGCTAGCTAGAACAATGCATAGCTGTGCTAGCTAGTGTGTAGGATATGCTAGCTAGAACAATGCATAGCTGTGCTAGCTAGTGTGTAGGATATGCTAGCTAGTACATTGTTTAGCTGTGCTAGCTAGTGTGTAGGATATGCCAGGAAGTTCATTGTTTAGCTGTTCTAGCTAGTGTGTAGGATATGCTAGCTAGTACATTGTTTAGCTGTGCTAGCTAGTGTGTAGGATATGCTAGCCAGAGTGTTGTATAGCTGTACTAGCTAGTGTGTAGAATATGTTAGCTAAAACATTGTATAGCTGTTGTAGCTAGTGTGTAGGATATGCTAGGTAGTACATTGTTTAGCTCTGCTAGCTAG
The DNA here is from genome assembly GCA_021613375.1 of Megaleporinus macrocephalus. Classification (NCBI taxonomy): domain Eukaryota; kingdom Metazoa; phylum Chordata; class Actinopteri; order Characiformes; family Anostomidae; genus Megaleporinus; species Megaleporinus macrocephalus. Next base: position 49,559,472 of record CM038707.1, on the reverse strand, counting down.
TGTGTAGGATATGCTAGCCAGAATGTTGTATAGCTGTACTAGCTAGTGCGTAGAATATGTTAGCTGAAACATTGTATAGCTGTGCTGGCTAGTGTTTAGGGTATGCTAACTAGAACGTTGTATAGCTGTGCTAGCTAGTGTGTATGATGTGCTAGCTAGTGTGTATGATGTGCTAGCTAGAACATTGTATAGCTGTGCTAGCTAGTGCGTAGGATATGCTAGCTAGTACATTTTATAGCTGTGCTAGCTAGTGTGTAGGATATGTTAGCTAGAACATTTTATAGCTGTGCTAGCTAGTGTGTAGGATATGTTAGCTAGAACATTTTATAGGTGTGCTAGCTAGTGTGTAGGGAATGCTAGCTAGGGCGTTGTATAGATGGGCTAGCTCGTGAGTAGGATATGTTAGCTAGAACATTGTATATGCTAAGTTCAAAGTAGTATGTGTCAAGTAGCATTTCAGACACGCTAGCTAGAGCGTAAGATGTCCGTGTTGAAAAACAGGTTGGTTTACGCTGGTCGCCCCAACATGGACGAGCTGGTTGACCAGCATACCAGCATCAAAAATCAAGATTTGCTGGTTTTGGTGGTGACGAGCCATATGGGTCTAGACTGGTTTTTCTAGCAGGGATGCTATATGTAGCTGGCTATGCTAGTTCCGGTGCCAGATATTCCAGATAAAAATATAATATCTAACTTGTGTTCTTTGTGCTGGTCAGTTCCATCCACAAGGGTGTTTGTCATGATCACCAGAGCTTCAGTGAGCTTTTTCCCAAAAGTACCAGCAGGTAATCTCAGTGCTGCTGCGTTTGATCAGCCTTTAATCCTCAGGTGTTCTATGTTTTACCACAGACAGTTTTATTAGGCGTCTGTGGAGGATGTGAGTCAGAGTGACAGAAGTCCACCCACAGCACTATCAGTACAGGGGCTGGGACGCCGGCCAAGATGTATCGATTACCTGCCAGGAGCTTAGAGGCAGCGAGAGAGAGAGAGAGAGAGAGAGCAGGACCAATATGAACAGACAATAGAAGTAATCATCCTCAGTGCAGAGCAGCACTTCAGAAGAACGAAGCCTCTCGAACACAAAAAGAGCAGCACAGGAAATTCAGCGTTTCCAGACACTGGAGCACCTTGGAATACAGTGCAGAGAACTATTACCTCTAAATTGATTCATGAGTGGAGGACATGATAAGGTCTGATAAGCCACTCGGCATGCAGGCTGTTCAAGTGGCCTGTCTGGAGAAAAGCGTAGTTAAATTCCAGCCAAAATACTAAAAAATATACACAAAGTGGGCAAAGCCAGTAGTAGCCACTCAGACTGGGCTCTATGAACGCTGTGGTCAGGCTCGGTTTTCGCACTCTTAGTCATCTTAAACGCTCTGCCATGCGTTTGAGACATCTTCCTGTAAGAGAGGAATAAAACAGAAATAGGAAAAATAAACCTGGCCCAGCGAGACGGCTATAAATACCTGGGTTTTACTCTCCGCCAGCTGTTTACTCCTCCGTTCAGTCAGCAAACAGGGAAAACCACAGCACACGGTGCAGGACTGAGGTCTTCCTCTGTGCCCTCCACTTCACCCACTGTGCCCCCCACTTCACCCACGCCACACACACATAAACTCAGAGGTTTGTTTTTATATCATGTCCAGACTCAGAGTCATAAATAAATAAATATCATTATACATTAATAAGTATATCTCTACTGTCAGTACAGCAACTTACAGCAACAGCAGCGAGTAGTATATGTACTACCAGTGTCAGTCAATGTAACCAGACTCTGTTTTTTATGGGTTATTTGTTTTTGGTCCATTAATCATGAAATTTATGCTCACTGTAAAGAGCAACAGCCATTTTTATGACAAATGGAGATACAAGGCAAGTACTTGGGAATGATAACGTATCCCATATACATTACATGGTTGCTATCACAACAAGACCCTCAGGTCATTAGTCACCTGAGAAAATTAGAATATAAAATATTATTATTGAAAAAAAAATCTGTTTATATAATTGTTTATTTGCTCAGACAAAAATAGCAAACTTCAAATACATATACTTAATAATGAGAAAATACTTATTAATGAAAAGTAATCCTGTGTTTATTAATACTGTTGCTGCCACAACACAACCTTTTACTTTAAATTGGATATATGTTGAAGAATCGAAATGCAATAATAATAATAATAATAAAATAATAATAATAAAAATCTCATATGATACATATAAGCTCCTCAGCATCCGCTGACCCGCTCTGTCATTGTACGTGTTCTACCACTTGGTGTCTGAGTTGCTGTCGTTCTCAATCACTTCCACTTTGTTAGAACACCACTGACAGTCCACTGTGGAATATTTAGTAGTGAGGAAACTTCACCACTGGACTTGTTGCACAGGTGGCGTCCTATCACGGTACCACGCTGGAGTTCACTGAGCTCCTGAGAGACCCACTCTTTACTAATGTGTGTAGAAGCAGTCTGCAGGACTAGGAGCTGGTTTTATACACCTGTGACCATGAACTCCTGAATTCAGGGATTTGGATGGGACCTCAAAAGTTTAGGATCACTTTAGAATTTCATTTCATGCAATTTTCATGCAATTCACAAACAATATTGTCCATTTCACAATTAATGTAAGTGTATCAGATGATTTTTAAAGAATAATTGTATTAAAGAATTGTATTAAAGTCTATTTTTGTATAGAGGCTTATTTTACATATAGTTCTATTATCAGTAATTCTCAGTCCTCTGTCTAAATCTCCTGGTACGACCACCAATCCAAGTTAAGGATGTTATTGGACTAATTGGTTGTTAGGACACTCTTGCTCAGTTGTGATGCACAGCTGAAAAACATTCTACTAATAAGTGAGTATAAAAGGGAACAACATTCTAGGTTAGTTTAGTATCTGAAGATCAGCAGTTGATGGCTTGCTGACCGACTCACAATGACCAGAAAGAAACAACTTTCTTTAGAGACCCGTCAGTCCATTGTTGTGTTAAGGAAGAAGATACTCCATTAAAACAAGAACATTTCACTGTGATCCCAAACTTTTGAGCGGTAGTATATATATATATATTGGTCCACACATATCAAAAGTCTAACTGGAGTTTTTTTATATATGATGCGAATAAGTAAAAACAACAACAATGGAGATTTTCACACAACAGCAACAATATGTAATATATACTGTAATACATGTAATAATATGTTCAATGTCCTATATGTATTGTAAATATATGCAAATATCTATATGTAAAATATCTGATATGTATGATGTACAGAAGCACCTCTATGCAGTAATAAGTACCATATGCATTACACATAATAGTCTATATCTTATAACATTACATTCCACAAGAGTTACACACTGATCAGCCATTAAAACCACCTCCCTGTATCTACACACACTATCCACTGTATCAGCTCCACTGATCCACACAGGACCACCAGAGAGCAGGTACTATTTGGGTGGTGGGTCATTCTCAGCACTGCAGTGTGTTAATATGTGTTGTGCTGGTTAGAGAGGAACAGACACAGCGGTCCTGTGGGGGTCCTGATCATTAAAGAACAGAGTAATAAAGTATACAGAGAATCAGATGAACTACAGTCTGTAAGTGGAGCTCCTGTATGGACAGTGGAGCTAATACAGTGGACAGTGAGTGGAGCTCCTGTATGGTCAGTGGAGCTGATACAGTGGACAGTGAGTGGAGCTCCTGTATGGTCAGTGGAGCTGATACAGTGGACAGTGAGTGGAGCTCCTGTATGGTCAGTGGAGCTGATACAGTGGACAGTGAGTGGAGGTCCTGTATGGTCAGTGGAGCTGATACAGTGGACAGTGAGTGGAGGTCCTGTATGGACAGTGGAGCTGATACAGTGGACAGTGAGTGGAGCTCCTGTATGGTCAGTGGAGCTGATACAGTGGACAGTGAGTGGAGGTCCTGTATGGTCAGTGGAGCTGATACAGTGGACAGTGAGTGGAGGTCCTGTATGGACAGTGGAGCTGATACAGTGGACAGTGAGTGGAGCTCCTGTATGGTCAGTGGAGCTGATACAGTGGACAGTGAGTGGAGGTCCTGTATGGTCAGTGGAGCTGATACAGTGGACAGTGAGTGGAGCTCCTGTATGGTCAGTGGAGCTGATACAGTGGACAGTGAGTGGAGGTCCTGTATGGTCAGTGGAGCTGATACAGTGGACAGTGAGTGTAGATATGAGGAGGTGGCCTGAATTTTCTAACCCTAATTGTGATGTTCACCAATTAAGCTGTAAACAATGACACAGAATTACTGCTAAAAGCAACAGCATCACTTTGCTTTGTGTTTTTCTTTTGTTTATATTACAAGATCAAGACATTAGTGGTCTAAAAACACACTCCCAGCTCTGGCTTTGTGTTTGAATGCCATCAGCATGCCCTGCCCCGCCAGTCCTGAGCAATTACTTAATAACCCGCCACAAACAAGCAAACACAGGTTGACCCTGTAAATAAAGAATCATTCGGGCAGGGTCATTATAGCGGGCCCGAGTGTTTGTGGCCTCCTTAAAAGACAGTGATTAAACTCCTCTTCCTCCGGCAGGAGGTCCATTTATCATGAGCCCCCGTGGGGCTGCCGTGCCTGGTTTTACAGAACAGCCTAGCCTACTCGAACTGGAGCCCCAACAAAACCCGGCGGCAGCCAGCAGTCCAGAAACTCTGCCCTAATGGACTCTGTGCTGGGTTGACAAAATGCATTACGTGGAACTCGCGGAACTGTTTTCTTCTGGTAAACAAAAAAAAGGAGGCGAAGGAGGAAAGAGGAAAGGCCTGTTGTGAAACCACTGGAACTCTCAGTGGTGCCCGTCTCTGGACTGCGTTATGTTGTTTATCCGTGTAAAATGGGATTTGAATGGCTTTACCAACTTCACTAATGTGTCGAATCCACCAAAACTTGCAGGGAAGTGACCTGAGGTAACGGCAGGAAGTTCTGTTTCTGTTCTCTGGACACACAGCCTGATGCTAATGCTCTAATGGGCTTAGTGAAAACACCTGAATCTCAGTTTTGACCATGGCTGTGTCCCAAATCTGTGCACTAGTTAGTCCGGTTATAATGGACAATCACACTTGGGTGCGGACCAAAACAACCGCACCAAGACCCTCGAGAGGAGGTGGTCTCGGTCCGGTTCCAAACAAACTCTGGAGCGGTTAATTTATGGTGAGAACGTGATCCGACCTCAATCCGACCCAAGTATCAGGTGTACTCCACAAGTTTGATCTAAACATCTCCTGCAGCCAGGTGTGCTTTGCATTATGGGATGCGGCAGATGGCGTAAACAGAGAACTGGAGAACTGGAGCAGCTAACAGGGCGAGGACAATGAAGCGAGGTCTCTCTTGGACTAGCAGTGAGGGACGTTGTCTACTTGATGTTTGGCGTGAGCTGGGTGGTCTGCAGGTGGACTGTAGTTTGGTATATTATCAGATTATTATTACAGATATGAACAGATGCTGTCTCTGCCGCTGCTCCGTGATACGCTCTACAAGAAATGTGCAGTAGTTTCGGAAAACCGGATCTTCTCCCTGTATTTACTTTCTTGCTCGCACGCCAAATAGCTCTGACCAATCAGAGGAGAAAATGTGCTCACATGGTTTGTTGGGGCGCATTTTGGTGTGTTTTGGTTTCTGCCTGTGAAAACAAACTTAACCGAGGAGGAAACACTCCAAGTACACAAACTCATTAACTGATCCAGACCAGTGAAACCAACTACAGGTGTGAAAACGAACTTAGACCATATAAACAGGACCAGTAAACCAGTCAGGCTCTTTCAGGATCCACACAACCTCAGACGCACTATGGTGCCCATCTGACCAACATCATTTAACACAAGGCCATCACTGCACACGTCCCACTATTCTTTAAAAGCTTCATTCAGACGTTATTTTAGATTCATTTTAGTTTCTGTGACACTGACTTGCGTTTCTGTCTAAATCAACGGTGTCTCAACAGTGTCGAGCTGTAGCTGTAGTGCTGACCTGTGGTTCAGGAGCTGAAATTTGGTTAACGCTTTCACTCACAGCTGGGATCCCAGTTGAGATAAAGCTAATGTTTATAGATTTTCACATTAAATAAAGGACAAAACAAACAGGCTGCACATCTTTGAGAGCAAATAAGATCCGGTTCTTTGCCCCCAGAGCTTCGTTGCTTCATTTAGAAGCTGGAATGTTACGTTTTTCCACATTTAGCTCAATGTTTATAGTCCAGTTTGAGCTGTTTTTAGAAAAGTTCCATTTACTGGAAAACAGCTGCTCCATCAGCTTGGTTGTGTTCATGCCAACAACAGAGGAACGTTAAATTTGGTGTGCAAGATACGAACAGGTCCTCCTTCAAATACAAATCACTGTTACGTAACAGACTTGTTAATATTTACACCCCCAACATTTACACACAACCACAACACCAACCAGCAACCATAACATTTACACACAACCACAACACCAACCAGCAACCATAACATTTACACACAACCACAACACCAACCAGAATATTTACACACAAGCACAACACCAACCAGCAACCATAACATTTACACACAACCACAACACCAACCAGCAACCATAACATTTACACACAACCACAACACCAACCAGCAACCAGAACATTTACACACAACCACAACACCAACCAGAATATTTACACACAACCACAACACCAACCAGCAACCATAACATTTACACACAACCACAAAACCAACCAGCAACCGTAACATTTACACACAACCACAACACCAACCAGCAACCAGAACATTTACACACAACCACAACACCAACCAGAACACTTACACACAACCACAACACCAACCAGCAACCAGAACATTTACACACAACCACAACACCAACCAGCAACCAGAACATTTACACACAACCACAACACCAACCAGAACACTTACACACAACCACAACACCAACCAGCAACCAGAAAATTTACACACAACCACAACACCAACCAGCAACCAGAACATTTACACACAACCACAACACCAACCAGCAACCAGAACATTTACACACAACCACAACACCAACCAGAACATTTACACACAACCACAACCCCAACCAGACCATTTACACACAACCACAACACCAACCAGAACATTTACACACAACCACAACACCAACCAGAACATTTACACACAACCACAACCCCAACCAGACCATTTACACACAACCACAACACCAACCAGCAACCAGAACATTTACACACAACCACAACACCAACCAGAACATTTACACACAACCACAACACAAACCACAACAACCAGAACATTTACACACAACCACAACAACAACCAGCAACCAGAACATTTACACACAACCACAACAACCAGCAACCAGAACATTTACACACAACCACAACACCAACCAGAACATTTACACAAAACCACAACAACAACCAGCAACAAGAACATTTACACACAACCACAACAACAACCAGCAACCAGAACATTTACACACAACCACAACAACCAGCAACCAGAACATTTACACACAACCACAACCAGCAACCAGAACATTTACACAAAACCACAACAACAACCAGCAACAAGAACATTTACACACAACCACAACAACAACCAGCAACCACAACATTTACACACAACCACAACACCAACCAGCAACAAGAACATTTACACACAACCACAACAACAACCAGCAACCACAACATTTACACACAACCACAACACCAACCAGCAACCAGAAAATTTACACACAACCACAACACCAACCAGCAACCAGAACATTTACACACAACCACAACACCAACCAGAACATTTACACACAACCACAACACCAACCAGCAACCAGAACATTTACACACAACCACAACACCAACCAGAACATTTACACACAACCACAATCCCAACCAGACCATTTACACACAACCACAACACCAACCAGCAACCAGAACATTTACACACAACCACAACACCAACCAGACCATTTACACACAACCACAACACCAACCAGCAACCAGAACATTTACACACAACCACAACACCAACCAGCAACCAGAACATTTACACACAACCACAACACCAACCAGAATATTTACACACAACCACAACACCAACCAGCAACCAGAACATTTACACACAACCACAACACCAACCAGAACATTTACACACAACCACAACACCAACCAGAATATTTACACACAACCACAACACCAACCAGCAACCAGAACATTTACACACAACCACAACACCAACCAGAACATTTACACACAACCACAACACCAACCAGAACATTTACACTCAACCACAACACCAACCAGCAACCAGAACATTTACACACAACCACAATACAAACCAGCAACCATAACATTTACACACAACCACAACAACCAGCAACCAGAACATTTACACACAACCACCACACCAACCAGAACACTTACACACAACCACAACACCAACCAGAACATTTACACACAACCACAACACCAACCAGCAACCAGTACATCTACACACAACCACAACACCAACCAGCAACCAGAACATTTACATACACAACCACAACACCAACCAGCAACCAGAACATTTACACACAAACACAACAACAACCAGCAACCAGAACATTTACACATAACAACAACCAGCAACCAGAACGGTGGTGGAGAAATCCAGTGTTCCAGGCTGTGAAGGGAACGTCACCACTTTTCATTCCTTCCCAACAAACAACACAACTGTCAGAGCTCCATGTTAAACCAGCCTGAAGATCCTCTTCTCCACATTCTTCATCTAATGTTCCACCTTAAACACTGCAGCTCGTACAGACGCCAGAATGGAACCACAGCACCGTTTAAGGTGGAACGGAGAATTCCCAAAACCAGCTGCTGAACTTCCAACATCTTTAACAGAAACTTTAACTCGTTTCACTCCGAACACTTTCTCCAACACTCGGACACCATGGAGCAGCTTCAGCTCAGCGTTCAACACTGAAGAGACTGAAGAGACGAGCAGCTCCACCTTTATTAGCACCACAACCTCCAACAGTGACTGGAAGTAGCAGCCATGCTGTGTGAGTGGATCACTGTGTGCTGGTTGAAGCAGATCATCTTCAACTGAAAGTTTCACAGAAACACCTTTCATCTACTCTGTGTTTGATGTCCAGATCAAAGAGAGTAGCTAGTACAGGTAACGTTACTACTAGCAGCTCTGAGTAACTAGCATAGCTAACTAAATAGTATGTGGGCGGAGCTTATTTACCCAGAGGCTCATTTTATTTGGTCTATATTGCTATATCATTGCTGCTGTAAACCAGCCAATTAGAGCAGAGCTCATATAAATATTCATGATCTCACCAAAACAGAGAAATCTTTTAAACAGTGTTTAATTGTAGAACCAGATCAAAGTGTAGAACATCAGGGCAGTTAGAATACTGAATAAATAGGTTCCATGACATTTTAATGAAGATGTTCTCACACCTTCTCCAGTGTTTGCACATTGCTTGTTTATTGTTAACTTCACAGGCTACACTTATCAGAAGCTTTAAATAGCGCAGATCAGAGGCTTTTGTCTTCTGTCACTCTCACAGTCCCCACGGAGACGGACAGACGCTCTTGAAGTGGCACTGACAAATTTGGCTGCAGCAGCATGTAATAAAAAATAAGGCATGAAAACGACCCGAGCTGTTTAAACTGATGCTCACGCCACTTTCACTGGACGTGTTGAAGAACTGTCATCCTTGGAGTGCCGTCGTTAAAGGAGTCCTTTGAGTCCCATGTGTTCAGTGTCGTATGTTCACGAGATCTAATGCTGTTATGTTCCCATGAACCCTCAGCTCTTTATACTATGTATATATATATATATATATATGGATGATTCTTCAATTGTGGGCTCTTTTTGTCATCTTAAGTAATTATAAAATCACACTGTTAGACTTAATTATATATTTATATTTTTTTCACAATCGTAATTGTGATCTAAATGCACTGATGGACGAAACATATTTGCTTTTACAAGAACAGCTCTATAGGTTTCTTGTGGTCTTAGTCTTGTTAATGATTGTATTTTTATTTAATTAATTAATTTATTTAGCCAGGCCTGACAGGCAGTAAAGGAGAGGAAAAAGAGGAGAGAGAAAAAAGAAAAAATAAACAAATAAATAATAATATAAATAAATAAACAGCTAAATAAACAAATGAAAGAAAAGAGAAAAAAAAAATATATATATATAGATACATACATATATACATACACACATTTACATATCCATACATATGCATATACATACATACACCCACACACAATTGTACTATTTGCAGTGTGTGTATGTGCATCTGTCAAGAAATGTACTTAATAATGAGGGCAAGAAACCACAACCACGCCCCCGTGATCCAGAGGCAGATAGGGAAGGACGCGTTCACACGTGTATATTGTAAGGATTCGAGACCTTAGAGGTGTTACACGATCCATTTGCAAAGTTTATGTACTCAGAGCAGTCAGTAATAAGCAACAGAAATCAGTCCAGAGGCTCGCTAGCACCTGGGGTCCAGGAGTTGTGAGAGCAGTGGTCCTAATGCAGGCTGAGATGCAGTCCACGGAGCAGGCTGGATGGTGAGTAGGACCGTAGATGTAGACTCACTGCCTCACTGGGTCACCACTGGGTCTCCAGGCTGTGCACAGGGAACCAGAGCAGAACCTTGCATCCTGTGGAGAGGGGAGAGAGGAACCAGCCCTGTGTGAACAGTTTGAACAGTGGTTAATAACTCCTCGCGTGCTCTCAGAGCTCCTCCGGTGGCTGCCTCGAACAGAGAGCACCCTCACCGAGGGTGATATTCCAGTGTTAACGCTAACTATAAACAGTTATTCATTGGACCGGCCAGAGCCGGGGAACGAACTCGCTAAGGGGAACGAGTCCGGAAGTCCGTTGGTCAACTGACCTAACTCTACGGGGACGCCAATTTGGAAGCCTCAGCCAGATGAAGGTGAGTGCCAGGCAAGTCAGAGGGACTGCAAGTGTGACGGGACCCTGCTGTGGAGAAGCCAAGTCTGGTTGGATCTAAGGAGAGACCCTTTAAGTGACGGCCCAGAGACCACGGACAGGTAGGTGCTGAAACCACACAGTATCTCTCTTAATTTAACATGTTAACACATTTTAATAGAACATTATAGTCATTATGACTTTTAGAAGAATGGGGTTTTGGGGGAGGTGGGCTAGTGCACTATAGACCCCTGTGGTGGGCCTAAGCTTTTGTCCTTAATGGCATTTTTTCCTTACATTACTTTTACTTTTGTACTTTAAGTAGATCTGAAAGCAGTACTTTTACACTTTTACCCCAGTATCTATACTTTAACCTGAGTAATGAACGTGAATACTTCTTACACCTTTGCATCTAGCAAAGCAAGTAGTAGGAGTGTCTAATAGAGTGGACAGTGTGTGTTTAAACGCTGCAACACTGCTCTATCTGATCCACTCACACCAGCACAACACACACTAACACACCATTACCATGTCAGTGTCACCGCAGTGCTGAGAATGAGCCACCTCCCTGCTCCTCACTTGAGGTAAGAGTGAGACACGGTTGGGTTCTTTATGAATGTGTGTGATGTCTGGGTGTTGATGCTGGTGTTGTTATGATTGTGAGAAAGTGGGTCTCAGGTCAGACAGTGGAACGGTGCAGCTGGTGTCTCAGACCGGCTCCTGGAGGGTTTCTGCTGCAGTTTCTGGTGACTTCAGCCGGGCGACTGTGCTGCAGCCTCTCTGCTCCCTTTGGCCGCGGCTCATGTGTCTCCTGCCAGACAAGCTGTGGCCCTTAGCGAGCCATGGTGCCACCTCTGCTTAGTGATACCACCTCTGCTCTCCTCTCACATTTCTCTCCCTTTCTCGCATCCTGTCTCCCTCGCTCCGGCGCTGTCGGCGAGCTGAGAGAGCGGGGCGGCCAGGCAGCGTGTCATTCCGAGAATTTCTGCACTCGGTTCGGAGAATTTTAAAAAGTAAGGAATGAGCGGAGAACAGGAAGCGTTGACAGGCTCTCTGGAGCGGATTCCAGTGTGCACAGAGTTCCTGCCAAAGCATCTCCAAAGACAAGTGACCTGAACAGAAACAACAGCAGGTGTGGCAGCTTTAGGCAGGAAACGCTGTTCTTGCTTTGATCAGCGGGCTCGTCATGAGAAGTGTGAGCGCGTGTCGAGCTCATAATAACCTGCGACGCGCTAAGATGCAGCACATGCGTTTTCGTCTTGGACTCTGTGTTTCATGTGTCCCGGCAAAAGCGTCAGATCTCTCTGGACAGTCGATGCATTATTTATTCGCTCAGCAGCTCCGAGACTTTCTCTCCTCAACATCAGTGAACACCACCATATCATTCCTACACGCTTCCATATCATTTACCTCCTAAATCTGTAGTTAATCAGCCAGAAGGTTAGAATTTAGAACTACTTATACACACTAGTGAACACACACATACGCACATACATACACACAGTAGGGGGCAGTGAAACCCCCACATACACACACTAGAGGGCAGTGAAACACCCACATACCCACACACTAGTGAACACACACACTACAGTGAAGTGAAACATCCACATACATACACAAACAAACACACACTAGTGAACACACACACACTAGAGGGCAGTAAAATACCCACATACACTAGTGAACACACATACGCACATACATACACACAGTAGTAAACACACACATACACGCTCACTAGTAAACACACATACTAGGACGCAGTGAAACACCCACATACACACACGCTAGTGAACACACACACTACAGGGAAGTGAAACACCCACATACATACACACTAGTGAACAAACACACACTACAGGGAAGTGAAACACCCACATACATACACAAACAAACACACACTAGTGAACACACACACACTAGAGGGCAGTAAAATACCCACATACACTAGTGAACACACATACGCACATACATACACACAGTAGTAAACACACACATACACGCTCACTAGTAAACACACATACTAGGACCAAGTGAAACACCCACATACACACACGCTAGTGAACACACACACACTAGGGGGCAGTGAAACCCCCACATACACACACACTAGTGAATACACACACTACAGGGAAGTGAAACACCCACATACATACACACTAGTGAACACACACACACTACAGGGAAGTGAAACACCCACATACATACACAAACAAACACACACTAGTGAACACACACACACTAGAGGGCAGTAAAATACCCACATACATTAGTGAACACACATACGCACATACATACACACAGTAGTAAACACACACATACACGCTCACTAGTAAACACACATACTAGGACGCAGTGAAACACTCACATACACACACACACACACATACTCATAAACACACACTAAGGGGCAGTGAAACACCCACATACACACACACTAGTGAACACATATCCTAGGGGGCAGTGAAACACCCACATACACACACACTAGTGAACACACATCCTAGGGGGCAGTGAAACACCCACATATACACACACTAGTGAACACACATCCTAGGGGGCAGTGAAACACCCACATACACACACACTAGTGAAGACACACACTACAGGGAAGTGAAACACCCACATACATGCACACTATTGAACACACACACACTAGGGGGCAGTGAAACTGCCCCCCCCCCCCCCCCCACACACACACACACACACACTATTGAACACGCACACACTAGGGGCAGTGAAACACCCACACACTAGTGCACCCACACACACTAGGGGGCAGTGAAACCCCCACATACATACACTAGAGGGCAGTGAAACACCCACATACACACACACTTTTGAAAACACACACTATAGGGAAGTGAAGCACCCACATACATACACAAACGCACACACACTAGTGAACACACACACACTTAGGGGGCAGTAAAGCACCCACATGCACTAGTGAACACACAAAATAGGGGGCAGTGACACACCCACATACACACACACTAGTGAACACACACACTACAGGGAAGTGAAACACCCACATACATGCACAATATTGAACACACACACACTAGGGGGCAGTGAAACACCCACACACACACTATTGAACGCACACACACTAGGGGGCAGTGAAACACCCACCCACACACACACACACACACACACACACACACAATAGTGAACATACATACTAGAGCGCAGTGAAACACCTACATACACACCCACTAGTGAACACATACTAGAGGGCAGTGAAACACCCACATACACCCAGACACACACACACACTAGTGAACACGCACAATAGGGGGCAGTGACACACCTACAGACACACATTAGTGAACACACACACTAGGGGGCAGTGAAACACCCACACCTACACACACGCACACTAGGGAGCAGTGAAACACCCATACACACACTAGGGGACAGTGAAATACCCACACAGACACACTAGGGGGCAGTGAAACACCCATGCACACACACACTAGGGAGCAGTGAAACACCCATACACACACTAGGGGACAGTGAAATACCCACACAGACACACTAGGGGGCAGTGAGCTCACTTGCCTACAATACCCAGGAAGAAGTTGGGTGTTTGGTGTCTTGCTTAAGGGCACCTCAGCCATTTCCTGTCGGTTTAGGGGATCAAACCAGCGACCTGGTCGCTGGTCACAAGGCTGCCCTCTACCACTCTAGACCATTAGGTCAGCCCAGAGTGTGGAAGTTGCCACTGTAGTCACAGAACTACAATGAGCCTGTTGTTTTTTGTGTGTTGGGGGTGGTGGAGGTGGGGGGGGGGCGGGTGTCGTTAGGGTCAGTCTTGTAGTGTGTGGTAAGTATGTGTCTTTTGAATGGTGTTGGTAAAGGCCACTTACTTGTAGTAGAATCGGGGTCACTGCTGTGTCTCAGTCCAGCGTCTCAGTATTAAAGCTACGTAAGTTTAAAATAAAGCTTCTGGTTTTAGCTGCACATGACACATGACTTATACACTTATCTCTGAGATGCTCTCACAAGACTTCCAATACGACAAACCAATCACAGAACTTCCTGACCGACCTTTCAGTGTGGCTGAAATCCGATTCTGTGATCCACATTAAACCGGGATACACACACAGTAGTTGAACCTCCAGAGAACAGAAGCCTGTATTGGTACCCAGTGAGCTCTGACAAGCGCCACGAATGTGAAACCATGACTACGTCGAAGGAAACTTCACACAGAAAGGCTGCGGTGGTCAGCTGGCGAGAAGGCATTACCACGGTCAGCACAGGCCGTGTGATTGTCGTTGAGCCGTGACGTGTAGCGGTCAGGGGGAGCTAATCTCGGAGCTGCAGGGGGAAGTGATGTGCAAGACACAACTGCCACAATGATACACAGCACAGTGAGCTGAAGCCCCACACAGCCGCTCTCACTGCGCTCCACATTCATCTCATCAGACAGCCTGTGCCCTCCGAGAGGGCCGAGGACCAGCACTGCCTAATTTATGTGAGCGTTCTCTAAAGGTGGACACAAACAGTATAGACAATATACCTGCACCCGGAATATAATCAGACCTACTGTAATCGGAACACACCTCAGTATTTTCACAACACACTGTTTGAGTTCGGTCCTGGAATGAAACAAGCTGCCTTCTTTGCTGAGCTCATGAATATTTAATGAGCTCTGCTCTGATTGGCTTACAGCCAGACGCCTCAGTGATCACACTGAAGCAACACAGACCAAATAAAATTTAGTTAGCTGTGCTAGTTACTCAGAGCTGCTAGTAGTAACGTTACCTGTACTAGCTACTCTCTTTGATCTGGACATCAAACACAAAGTAGATGAAAGGTGTCTCTGTGAAACTTTCAGTTGAAGATGATCTGCTTCAACCAGCACACAGTGATCCACTCACACAGCATGGCTGCTACTTCCAGTCACTGTTGGAGGTTGTGGTGCTAATAAAGGTGGAGCTGCTCGTCTCTTCAGTCTCTTCAGTGTTGAACGCTGAGCTGAAGCTGCTCCATGGTGTCCGAGTGTTGGAGAAACTGTCCAGAGTGAAACGTACAGACTGCAGAGTTAAAGTTGTTCAGGATTCTGTTAAAGATGTTGGAAGTTCAGCAGCTGGTTTTGGGAATTCTCCGTTCCACCTTAAACGCTGCTGTGGTTCCATTCTGGCGTCTGTACGAGCTGCAGTGTTTAAGGTGGAACATTAGATGAAGAATGTGGAGAAGAGGATCTTCAGGCTGGTTTAAAGAGCAACATGGAGCTCTGACAGTTGGGTTGTTTGTTAGGAAGGAATGAAAAGTGGCGACGGTCCCTTCATAGCCTGGAACGCTGGATTTCTCCACCACCGTTCTTTTGGGAGTTTCCCCTTTGGCTCTTATTCATGGGAGTTTTCCTGAAAAGTTGCTTTGGGCCAATCCCAGAAAAGGAGGTTCTCTTTTAAGTCTTGGTTCCTCTTAGTGGTTCTTAATGTGGTCTGAGAGGTTCTCCTATTGCGTCTGGTTACCTCCCAGTGGTTCCTGCTCATGCTTTTAGGTAGGTTCTCATTTTGAGTCATGGTTCTTCTCAGTGGTTCTTTCTCATGCTCTCATAGATCCTTTATCCAAGATAACCCTGGTTCATGAACTGGTTCTGTTCAGGCTTCTTGGAAACTTTCTATTCAGGGAACCAGCCTGCATTTAAGTTTTTTTTCAGTTTTTATTGGAAACAAGGAACGTCAAGGGATATGTCATCAACAGAGGGCGCTGCACAGTGGTGGTAAACAGCAGTGTCAATATTGCGGAGTGTTTATATTATCTTTGTGCTGTTATTACTGTTTGTATTTATCCAGGAAGCAAGTCTGAATCAACTATTGGTAATAAGAAGATGTAGAAGTCCTAAGCAGACACTGCACGCTCTTCCAGGTTGACACCGTTCTATCTATCATCTTTGGTTCCCGCAGAGTAGAATGAACTCTTCAGGTTCCGAACCTATTTATTTTTGGTTGAATGGTTAAAAATTAGGTGCCCAAACTGGAAAGAAACCCAGTTCATATTGGTCAGAAAGGGCTATTAGGGAGGCTCTCCCTGGTTCTTCCACCTCCTCTTGGAAAGGTCTTTTCTTAAGACTGGGTTGTTCTGAAATATTCTTCTCTTAGGGCGTTGAGTAATTGTTCTTCTAAGTGGTTCTTCCTCATGCTTCCATACCCCCTTTCAACCAGAATAACCCTGGTTCTCGTTGCATTCAGGCTTCTTAGAACCTTGGTGCTATGCAGAGAACCCGTCTGCAGTTGGACCAGACACATCATCCAACAGAGGACTGGAAACAAACTTTTAGAGTAAGTTCAACAATGCGTAAACCAGAACAGAACCTGTTCCACCCTCTTTTCCAACCAACATGGGACATTCTAGGCGTGTGAGGTGTCCATTGTCTTATCCCATCCCCGCCAGGGAAGACAATCAGCATGTATGGTGTACATAATCTCCAAGGATGGAGTCAGACCCAAATCGGTTGAGAGGGTCTTCCACATGGATGAGTGGGTCCAGAGAATGCCAAGAAAACATTCCCCAGACTAGAACGCTGCCACCTATGTGCTGCCACCATTCATCTTTTAAACCATGTGTATCCACAGTGGTCTAAAAGGGCTTCCTCATCATCCTGGGAAGGTTTATTCTATTCTTGTTGTTCTCTGTTCTTCTTCAAGCTCTTAGAAAGTTTTTGAGTGTTGTTTTGTCCCAGTGGTTCTTCTTCATGCTTTTTGGGAGTTTCTCTTTTTGAGTCTCCTCGAGGGAGTTTTTCCTGACACTTCCTCCCTCTGAGACACTCATTAGGTCGCTGCACTCGGATGTCTGGAAAGCTGCTTTGGGAAAATGTCAGCTGTAGAAAATGTTACACATAAAAAGCCATGCTTCACCCACAATGCAGTCCTTCGTAGTGTTAGAAATTCGGCCTTCAGGAATCCGATGTCAGGAGACCTTCAGCATAGACTTGAGTTTATTGACACACACTGGAAATGTAGGTACAGCTCAGTCGATCACAACCAGTCTGTTATGCCTCATACACACGACGCGGTTTTAGCCTGGTTTTTCAGTCGCCGACAGTTTTTTGCAGATCGCCGACAAAAACCTCTGCTCGGAGGCAAATCGCCGAGCACTCGCTCAGTCGTGTGGTGTGAATGGCTAAAAGGCGCTCGCCGACCTGTTGCCGAATGCTCGCCGACTAATCCCAGACAACCAACAAACGTATAGCACGTTTAATATCTAGGCCAGTCGGTCACTGTGAGTCAACAGCAGCATCTAGCCACAGCCAATGAGAGAACCGCCTCACCGTTTACCACTCTCTCTGTGGCTGTGGGCGACACGTAAGTTTTTATTGATTAAATATTTACTTCCAGCTCTCTCTGCAGAACAGACAGTCCCTGCTGGCCCCGTGTCTTTATTCATCTTTATAACTTTATATTCTTGCAGATCAGCGCAGTAACAACTTGTATCGCTGTTTGTTGACATCCCTTTTGGAAATAACATATGTTCTACGTGGTATCACTAGCTCTCACATGCGTTTAGTTTTCGTGTGTTCTTGTGACAAAAACGTGTTTTGGACCGAAGCCAGATGAGTTGGTGATTCTCCAGAGTGAAAGTCGTGTAATCCGTGACCCCGTGTCGCCGATCAGTCGTGTAGTGTGAAAACCACAACAACTGAAAGACTCACCATCACAGCTCAACCAGTCACATAGTGTGAACAACACAATAACCTGACCACTCAAACTGTTGTGTAGTGTGAACCAGGCATTAGCTGTAGGGAAGCAGTCCTAATCACGGGCATGCAGAATCACACACGGGCACATCTTCTTAGGTCATCGGTCTGTTGCCGGTTCAGTCTCTTGAAGTCCAGTCCAGTCCATCTCTGACTCAGTCTAACTCAGTAACTCCAGTTTAAGTGGGAGATAAGAAAAAGGGTCAAATGGGACAGGGGAGTTTGGGGTGTCAACATTAAGGTGACGAAGAAGAGGAGGTTAAGGAGGGGTAAGAGGGCGAATGAAGGTGATGGTATTTGCATGTCAGCCTTAGGGTGGTTGGTATGTTGCCACCTTGGGGGGTGATTGGTAGACATGGGACAAAAGGATCATTTAAATACAAACAAAGGATGGCGGGTGATCAACTCTCTGCAGAGAAAGGGTAGTATCAGATTCTCCACAAATAAAGTACATATGATAATAATTATTTCTCTCCGTAGCAACTATTGTAATCTTGGAAAAGCTTTATGGAACACAGGGAAAATCCCATTTAGTCTAATTTAGGTTGCGGTCTAGATTGAGTACAATAAAAGTCTGGTCTGAACAGCTGTGCTACTGAACTGGACTGTGTTGCAGCTGATTGAAATGAAGCGGGTTCAGAAAGACAACAAATTTGCTCCCACCTTGCCCCCATGGGGTCCCTCCTCACAACAGTTACAGCTACAAAAGAATATACATGTGAGCAAAGCATGGACAGAGGAATGGACAAAGTGAATTGAAAGAAAGGCTCGGGGACATCTCAGATTATTAGACATTGTTTATATTTTTTGTAGCAAAAAACAGAGTTTGATCTGATTGACCACAGAAACGTCATCTATGCCCCTCCACTCAGAGGAGTCGGTACAGATAAATCATCACAACACAGTGAAGCCCCCCCCCACCTTTAGTGTTTGTGTACTAAGAGAGTACAATGCTACTGTACAGTTTTCCCATCATACACACTCCATATCCTAGTGTCACACAGCCAGTCAAGTCTTTTCTGTGAAAGAGCCAGAAACCCGAGTGGAAGCTCCGCCAGTCAGACGACGAGAGAAGCCTACATGCAGGTTCAACCGAAGACTTGGAGTGCTATCAATGTTTTTTGCTCCAGCCCCTTAGGGAGAGTGGGCTAATGTAGATCGAGGAGAAACGCTAATGGGCTTGTGCGAAGGAGTCGAAACAATCAGGGCTGAAACGTTAAAGCCCCGACCGGCTTGGCAGGACAGCATTTGCTCTCCATCTCGGGTAATTAGCCCAGAGTTTTCTTCCAGAGCGAGAACATATGGCAAGACTCAAGGACTTTGATAATACAGTTTAAAGGAGAACCGCATGAACAACACATAGCATGTGGCCTTTCTCTAGGCAATCTATAGCCGGACAAGCTGGAACTGATGGGGACGTGGAAGTAAATGCTGGCTTGTTTTATCTGGATGTGCTCAGAGCAAAGCATTTGATCTCAGTCACCATGTCTTAGCACATGCAGAGTCCATAGTGCTGGGCCAGGGGGGGTTTGAGCAGGAATAGCTTGAATATGTTCATCATTGAGAGCCAATGTAGGAATCAGAAAGACTCATTGAATGCTTCCTTCACCTGCTTGTTCCACTAAGAGGAACCAAAGCTTTGCAGTTGGGACACTGTTAGCTAGGTACACAGTGGAGTCACATTATTATGAGCACCAGCTAATATCCGGAGTGACCACCCTGTGCAGCACAGACAGCAGCTAGACGGACTGGGAGACTCAGTAAGGTCCTGGTAGGTGGTCACAAGTATCTGGAGCCATGCTGACTGCAGTGCATCCCACAGCTGCTGGAGGGAGCGTGAAGGAGGATCCACAGAGCCAACACCACCATCCAGGTGGTCCCACAGATGCTCAGTTGGGTTCAAGTCTGTGGAATTAGGGGTTCTTGGTAGTACTTGGAAGTCTTGGTCAGCTCTTCCAACCAGTGTGGGACATTTCTAGCCGTGTGACGTGTCCCATCGTCTTGCTGGAAGATCTCATCCGCCTCAGAGAAGACAATCAGCATGTATGGCAACTCATTAGCATCACATGTTCACATAGTTCCAGTTAAACTGTATGTGTTACGATGCACCTTTATGGCTCCTTTACAAACAAGTCATAATGCTTTGGCTTTAATTCACGCTGCGATCAGACTACTCATTGTTTCTGTCTTTCTCGATGTTCACTCTGTCAGATTGAGCCACCACGGTGCCATAAATTAAAATAAAGTCTTGGTCTCACTGTTCATGTCCTTGTGTGAACTCATAGGTCGTTAGGAAGGCGGCTCCGGAAACTGTCAAGCGCTGCATGTGATGCTGGCAGTTATGTAATCCTGAAAAAAGAAAAAAGAAAGAAAGAAAAAGCGGTGATGGAGCCGTTCCTGGGGGTCAGGAAGAGGACAGTATGGACTATCTGTCCTTCAAAGAGAACTAACGAATGTGTTAACACATCAGATAAACTACCCCACGCTCTGCGTCTGCTCCATATGATTAATCTAAGATACTGAATTGAAGTGAATGCATGAACAAGGCTTTAATTCATTTATTGAATGATGATATAATTCAGGGTCCTTATTAAATTAAAGTTTAAACCTCCAGGCAGAAGGTTTAGGCTCTAAGCGATCGTCCAATCACAGGCTAGAAATCTGCCGAGGGTAAACCAATGCACATGATTACACTCTTCTTTACCATTTACTCAACAGAGTGGACGACACCAGACTGAATCTTGGCTGTAAACAGCTGGACAGTTCCACACTGCAGATGCTGAGTAGTGACAGACCATCGTGTGGAAGCTGTGGAGTCACTGCTGAATCACTCATGTACATAGAGGTCATTTCTTTTTCTACATCATTTGAACACGACAGCTGCCGTTTACACTGTGTACTAATTTTAAGATGAATGGACCAAAAGAAATGCTCCAAAATAGCTTGGAAAGAATTCTGGTTCCATTGACACTAATAGTAAAGTAAAGACTGGTTTTGCAGTCGTTGGAGATATTGTTCTTCTTCTTCTTTGGCCAGTGATGACATGGTAGGATCACAGGTAGACGCTGTGTTGCTGTTTTTCGAATATGTCACTTCACGTGACCCACCACCTGTTCCCGCCGCTCATATTCAGGACCTACACTTGACAGTTGTCGGCCATGAAAAGCTGTGGCTCAATTTATATAGTCTTATCCTTTGTGGTGTATAAATCTTTTCTTGGCTATGTACCACTGCTTGTTGCATTTATTAGTTTATTAATGTGTTATTATGTATGTTGTAACAGGTGGTGACAACTGTATCATGTAAAAGATCATTTCATTTATATAATGTATAAGTTACTTTATAATAATAAACATTATAACAGTGTGTATGATTATATATGGTCGCTGTCCAAAGAAAAACCCTAAATCTAAATTTTGTCTATTTTTATGTTATTTTATTTTGTTGTTTATTTACATTGTGGTAAAATTTTATGATAAATGGACCAATAGAAATGTTGCAAAATAACTTGGATAATTCTGGTTCCATTAACTTACATTAAAAGTAAAGACTGTTTTTGGTCTGTCCTGTATAGTAAACAAGAGATACTTGTTTTTCTTTGGACAGCAGCGATATGATATAAAGTACTTCACATGTTTTACTTATTTTTAGAACCGCACTTTTTAGAAGTTGTATGAAAGTAGATGTTCTCTCATTGGCTTAGAGCATTGGGTTTAGTCAACTTTCTAGAGGACCAAATCAAATGTCCTTGTGGGTCAACTTTGGGGTCTTTGGGCAGGTGTGTTTGGAGCTCCACATAGGGCTGCTTACTGCCCCCTAATGTGCGTGTTCACTAGTGTATGTGTGTATGTTGGTGTTTCACTGCAGAGATGCTAAAACATAGTTTTTATTTTGGGATCTTATATTCATGATAATTCTAATACTTCAATTGATACTTCAGATTTGGTAGTGGTGGAGCTAGGACCTACCTAAGGGTCCTCACTCCTTATGAGTTTTGGGATATACACTACTGTGCAAAAGTCTTTGGCACCTAAGCTGATAGTGTAAAAGTCTTTATCTGATCAGTAAGTGTGTGTTCACCAGTAAGAACAGCAGATCTGATTAGAACAGATGTAAATAATCATACATACAATACAAAGTAAAATGAATATGTTATTGTGAGAGAAGTAGATCAGATCTTGATCCAGTTTGAAGAACAAAGTTAGGTTCCAGATTTCTCCTGGACGCCCCAGACATTGTATGAATGTGTTCAGTTCCTTCAGCAGCAATCTTGCTCTACTTACTCTATTAATCCTGTTTGAGTATTTAAAATATAAATAAAGTAAATAAACGCTTCCTGTCTGGAAAATGTCCCCAAGTGCCTCAAACCTTTGCACAGTACTGTATGTAATGGAAGCCATATGGTTTGTATAGGTTTGTCTATATATATATATATATATATATATATATATATATATATATATATATATATATATATATATATATATCCCTGGAGGCCCACTGTCCTGACTAAGCCTAATGGGGTGGTTGGATGAGGTGTGTTGGGTGTTCAGGGAACATGGGCCTCCAAAAGCAGGTTTTATTTTAGAACCAGGGGTCTTCTGGCCTACACAAGCAACCCAGTCCAACTAATTCTCAAATCTTGATGAGCTTGTTTGGGGGTACCTGATCCTGTGAAGGGCAGTAGGACGTCAGTCAAAAAAAACAGTGATTTATTGGTCAATGTTGGTCCTGGCGATCGACTAGCCTGCAGAGATGAGCTCCAACCCTAATCTCACCTGCTCCAGGTAATAAAGGTCTTCAGAGGCATCTGAAATTTAGAGCCTGGTGGGTAGAGCCTCCAGGGTAGAGCATCCAGGGTGGTAGATCTCCAGGGTGGTAGATCTCCAGGACCAGGTATCAGAAGATAAATCTGATGTAGGAAATGAAAAATGTAAAAAAAATGAAGATTGTATGAAAAATGTAGACACTTGAAGCGTGATAGCACATGAAGGCAGCACCAATGAGTCTTTGCACGCAGATACAAGCGAACAGCCCACAACCCACAGGCAGAGGGAGGCCGGCCAGCGGCTCCTTCACACGGCCAGGGCTGTGATTCACTGCCGTTCGACTCCAATCAGACACACCTGCCGCCCACAGCCGCTGAGCCGAGATCTTCACACCAATCTGACACTCTCTATACCTCATCAGATTAGACTGAGCTGATTAGCCCTGGAATGAGGTACCTATCACCGCTGGAGGTACGAATTAATATATATATTCATACAGTGATCCAAAAGAAAGACCCCTTCACTGCAAAAAGTAGACGTCTGTGATGTGTATGGCATCTTTGGTGTGTGTCTTAAAATGTAAGTGTAAATACTTGACCGTGGCTTGGCCAGGAAACTGGAGATGACGTTTATTTTACAAATTGAAACCACTTCAGTTATATACACAGAGTAGACGCTGGTGAAAAAAACATCCAGTCCTTCCAGTTCGTATGTACGGACATATAGAAAAGAGCCTCACGGTGCTGGAACTGCGAGCTCGAGCGAGATCACGTGGTGGGTTTTCTTCGTTCCCTTTACATTTTCACATTCTGTCTGGATTAAGATTTTAAAAACCCTCAGTGGACTCCTTAACATTGCAAGGACGAGGAGGGAAAGTTCGGGGGATGCTTTCACTCGTCCCCTCGAAAAGGAGCAGTTGAACAGTTAGTGTTTTGACCGGCAAGATAAAAAATATAAAACTTTAAATTCATTACATGTATAAACAGTGTTTGTACCGTGAGTACAGTCCGAGTTCTGCTGGAGAGCCGCTCTGGTCCCCTTGTAGGCGCATATAGTCCACCTTAATGGGATCAGCGGGGGTTGAGGGTTCGTGGCCTGAGCGTTTCTCCTGTGTTACAGCTGATTGGTTACTCGACATGTACACAACAGACAGACACACACACCCGATCCCGCACACTTGTGGTCGAGCGGTAGAGTGAATATATGCTTTAACAACACTTGAATGTCATAAATCAATATAGAATTCCATGCACGGTGGAACAGGGGGCTTTATTCCCAGGAAGTCTGTGATACACCGGAGCAGCAGGTTCCTGAAGGCAGCTGTTCGCAGTCCTGGTCCTGGTCCTGGAGCATTGTGGCCCTGCACGCTGTAGCATTCTCCTGCTCTAAACATCCATGTCTGCTCAGGAAAATCGTGTTCGCTTCCTAAACTCACTCCTCTGGTAACACCAGTGAGCCCTAATATGGTGTAATGACTCTAAATTATTAAACAGGTTGTTAAAAATCACTAAAAGTATCAGATTTATTAGATTTTGTGTAAAATCCGCTGTACGTGGGTCTCCATTGTTGTATCTACTGACGTGATCAGCGGGTAGTGACGTCAAGCTCGAGCACAGCTAGCTAGCTAAACATGCTACTGTTCAGTCTTTACAGTTTGAGCTAGAACTCAACATTTCTGACATCAGCGGCTACATCACACACCACGTTAGTGTAAATGGTGAACAGAGAGGGTGGAGGAGAGAGTGACACAGTGCTGGAGTTGTTGTAAAGCTGTGTGTTGGTGTTGACGGAGAAGGAGAGTGTCTGTTAAAGGAGCTCCGCTTTCTAGCAGGAAACATTCACGCTCAGTAAACAGCTAGATACACTGAACGGGAGTGTCTCTGAGCTTCACACTCCTTTATTAGTGAAGTAGTATGTTCACTACTAAGACTGGACTTTCAACTTCAGGATCCACAAACGAGGAGAAGCAGCTGACGCTAACGCTAAACGTTCTCAGGAGAGAGTCCAGCTCATGTTCACGGTTCTTCTCGCGGTTCTCCATAATCTGGAGCTTTTGGACTTCCTGTGTGGGGAAACTGTGGCACTGCATTGTGTTTTAGTCTACGCTTAAAACCAACAGCCTCCGTCAAGTCTCTCACCAGTGGTGGTCTACTGAACCACTCAAACTCATCCAGACTGAAGTGAGGAGAGCAGAGCGGGGGTCTTTGGGTAGCTGTGTTGGTCCACACGCTGCTTCACTAACTATTCTCCTTGTTTATGTTTGTGAAGCTGTTTAGACTAATATCAGTCTTTCACCGCCTTTCACTGAAACAACATCAACAACACAATGTACATGGTTTTCTTTAAGCTAGGTTAGTAACTAACATCCACTCCTTCACACCACAGTCCAGTTTAGACCTGAAACCATCTGACCTCATCTACCCAGCAGGCATTGCACGTCAGTAATAATTGCTGTGTCCGTATGTGAAATATTTAGAATAAAAGTGTTAGTGTATAAATAAATCTGATACTTTTGTGATGTCTTAATAATTTGGAGTCATTACACCATATTAAGCTTACAACTGTTACCAGCCGGGGTTCCCTTTAACCCATACAGTCAAGTGTCTCTGGTCAAATGGCATGTTTTGTTGATTCTGATAAACACTTACTGGACATATTGGAAAAAAATAAGAAAACATATGGTACAAAAGTTATGGCACAATTTTATATGTTCAAGTTCCCCTAATAAAAATCATACATCATCAACGACACCAAAACCTTCTCTGTAGTCGACATGTTGACCTGCTTTCATGTAGAAAATCAACAAAACATATAAATTGACCAGGCGTGACTGCAGACCGGATACACATTTGAGCAGAGAGGTGGTAGTTTGTCATTTGGGGTCACTACTGACATCTGACTGAAAATCATACTCGTGCCTAAAACTGGTCATTAAAAACCCTCAGGTCATATAATCTGATCCCACCATTCGTGAAACAGTTCTCTTGATTCTGTTGGTCTTTAAATCTCTTGTCTACGTACCAACGTGTGTTACATTTAACACAACAGTAAACTAAGGGTATGCTTTGGCCACGCCCCTACACTACGCCCGAGTGGCCAGCTTGTGTAACACAACACCATTTCTTATCAGTGGCTCCAACAGAGGGTCCGATCATGGAACACTGCATCTTGGTGAGCTGCACCTTAATGGCTCAGTGACACAATGTGCACCCAGAACTGTCTAGCAGGCTAACGTTCTGCTGGCATGTTGAAGGTTGAAGTTGGCTTCTTATCTGAATTTCATGTTCCACTTTAAATGGTGCAGCAGTTACATTCTGGTGCCATTTAAGGGGGAATGGGAGGTTCAAATAAGAAGCCAACTTCAACTTTGTCCAGGTGAACAATGCCACAAACAGACGTTAAATGTAGGTGGTCTGTAGGTGCCAAAGGACCCTTCGGATAGCTGGAATCGCTGTAAAAAAGCAATTGATTTTCTGCTGATACTATGCATAACATTTGTGAAATGTTTGAATGGAAACCTGCCAACTGTGACAACCACTGTAGATATGTGAGCAACTGTAACTACATCCTAAGGATACATGTGGGATTCCAACATGGATACTCGGAACTCAAAATCTGAGGTCTATACGTGGGTCCACACTACAGTTCCTTACCTTCATGAATACATAATTTACTAAATGGATGCTAGTATATACCAAACAGCTGACTATTCATTAAGCATTTAGTTTGCTGGTTAGTTGGGATGGGCTTGTTAAAGCCCCAACACGTGCAGGGTGGGCTACTCCAGGACCAGGGTTGGGAACAACTGGCCTAAAGGCATTTTGTGTCCACCTGCCCTATACAGTGCTCTCCATTACCCACTCCGAGCTTTCCAGAGTGCCCTTACTGCTGCCCGTCTCGCCCTCCTCATCACACTTGAGCAGCATGCCGTTAATGGAGAGGCTGCGTTTGGTCCAGATGTTGCTAAACCTGCGCTGGTAGTTGCACAGTTGGGCGCCGGTGGATGCCGCAAACTCGCCCATGTCGAACGAGTGGCTCCGCTTGGGCTTGGAGTCCAGTGGCAGCATGAGCAGCTTACTGAGCCGCGAGTCCAGCGTCCGGCCCAAAAGTGGCTCCTTGTCAGTAGGGGGCAGTAGAGGTGGTGCTCCTGATGCAGCAGCAGCAGCAGCGGGAGCAGCAGCAGTAGTTGTGGAAGGGCCAGATGTGGAACCTCCCGTTGGGGGTGGAACCTCCCTGCTCTGGCCTCTCAGTTCCAGAGAGGTGATGGCCCCCAGAAGGTGATCCAGGTTCCCTCTTGGTTTGGGATTCGCCGACCTCCAGATGTTAGCCAAGGCGCTGTTGGGGCTGTATGAGCCTGGAGCATCCAGAGATCCGCATGAGGAAGAGGAAGAAGAGGAAGAGGAGGCGGAGCTCAGGCTGCTTTGGAGAGACCCGCACTTGAACTCCACCACCTCGTCCCGCATGGTGACCTTGGGCTTGGGTTTCAGAGGCGGAAGCAACACTCCGTTCGGTCCCAGTCGCCCCCCGTTGGTCTGGGAAAAAGTGTCGCTGACGTCGCTAAGCTTGCTGATGGGGGGATCCACCCCATCCCCCACCCCGCCCTCTCCTGCCTTGTAGCGCACCATGAGGATGACGATGAAGACGAGGAGAGTGGCCACAATCACGCCCCCCACCACCAGGATCATGGTGCCGCCCAGGAGCTGCCCATGCATGGACTGGCACTGCGGGTAGTCGTCCCGGGTGAAGAACTGGACGCAGCCCACCACGCTGGTTGCCGTCAAGGTGGTGGCCGAGTCGTCCCACGCCGCCAGCACGCACAGGTCGTAGCGAGTCCCTGACACCAGGTTGTTGACCAGGAAGGCCTTGCTGGCCGCTGGGATCATCCTTTGAATTGAAGCAGAGACAGACATTTTTAAAATCAGATCACAGTACATTATTAAAACTGACCAAAATCAAAAGTTTGGAGAGTTTTTTTAGAATTACTTTAATTACTATTGTCGCTGTCCAAAGAAAAACAAGTTTCTACAAAATGGCAGATTTACAGGAGAGACCAAAAACCTCCTTAACCTTCATTGTAAGTCAATGTGACCATTAACCAAGAAATAAGATACATATTTTTCTATGGACAGCACATATACATACATATATATATATATATATATATATATATATATATATATATATATATATATATATATATATATATATATATATATATACTAGAAATGGACCGATTAGCGAGGGCAGGGCTATAGGCCACGACAGGGCTACATGCATTTAGTGCAAGCAAGTCATTAAACATGGTCTAAACTGGTTTATTATCATTTTTAACAAGCTCATATGAAACAGCATAAAATTTTAAACAAAATTAACAGTAAGTAAACAAAGTAGATCAAAAAATATCCCCAATACTGCAATCATTACATTTAGACCCTTAATTTAAAGCGAAAAAGGATAATTAAATAAATACAGTAAAAACTGCAGTTATTAAACTCAGACTCTGTTATTTTAAACTAAAACTGTAATCATTAAATGTAGAATATTGAATTTCTGCTGCTGTTCTGTTCGTACCAGTCAGATCTGGTCTGTACGGTGTTCTGGGTTATTAGTTTTGTGTTAGCTGCGCATGCTAGCTCTGCTGTTTACTGATACTCACTGTATTCAGCCGCGTATCAGATTAGTGTGTTAAATGTCTTGTTTTGGTTCCACATGAGACACGAAGACTTTATAAATTTTACAAAACGTCCTGGATGAGTCTGAGTCACATACGGTAAAACACTGCCAGACGGACGACATGAAAGGGTATGTATTTCCACCTAGTGGTTCAGATAGGAATTGCAGGGAACTAGCCGGAGGGGGTTTCTCAGAGGGCTCCTCTTCCTGGATGAAACGCTGGCTGGAAAAACAAATTAGGCTCATTTGTTTAATGCCATCTCCATCCTAAATCCCCTCACTACCACTATATTTTCTACTCATAAACACTAGTTTTTCAAGATCTATAGAAGCAAAATTGTAGGTGCTAATTCCAAAATATATTTAAGTCAAATTAATAAAGATTTAAAAAATAAGGGCCTTAGCGGGGTCTCCTGCAAACATACCAACAACAATTACTCAATATCAGAACATGGTTCTAAGACTAATTTACTAATAAAACGCTTGCTGACATTAATTTTCTTAATTAACTGAAAAGTGCTGGCAGGAAAAGAACCAAAAGCCAAAGTGAACCCAAACTTTTGACACATACTGTACATGCAGACTCTCGAACGAGCGCCTGTTAGAACGCTGAGTCACACAGCGCGGTCCCGAGCATTAGCAGTCATTAGCCGCTCGAGCTGTGCTGCCTCTGTTAGTACTCAAAACACAGCAGCACAGCTTTGCCGTAGCGGCCGCGAGCACATCTTAAGTCGAGGTGTTTTATTGGCGGCAGTGGGCGGCTTGCGGAAATGCCTCAGTCACCATGTTTGAGTGAGCACGCTTGCCGCTCGCCATCGCTCCCGGGCAACATGGAGCGGAATCTGCCGCTTTCCTCCGGAGCCGAGGCTGCTTCTCTGGCCGGCGCTCTAATTGACAGCCAGCAGTAATTGGCTTTATCTCTTTAAGCCATCTGTCCCGACGCAGCCAGCAGACGGCCTGTTTGATAGCGCAGCCGTCCCACGTGAGCTAATAAATAAATAAATAAATAAATAACGGAGTCTGAGTGTAACGGAGTGGCTCCAAGAGAAGAGAAGGAAGCCCGGGGGCCAAACGTTAGCCGCCTGTCGCTCACGGTTTAGCCAGACGAGAGGCAGCCGGCCTTATGGGACTTTCTCGAATGGGCTTTTGTGGGCACTTCACTCAGGCTCCCCTCGGAAGGCCTTCAAAGAAGCGGTGGTCCTGTCGGGTGGGGCGCAATGGCTCTCTTCCCTGAAGTCCACTTCACAGAAATCATTTTATCAGACAGGCTGGGATGGGATCCATTACTGGACGGTGTTGGATGCCACTCCGGCGCTCTGCAGCCAAGCCCTCGTGATAAATAACCGACTCTCTCTCTCTCTCTCTCTCTCTCTCCTTGCCGGCTCTGATTAAGTGAGCCCATCTCGGCTTCCGTGCCACGGAAAGATCTATTAGGACGTGAGAATACTCTGAAATTCCCGCCCTCCTGGCGATGGAATCTATTACTCACTCACAATTGCTCACGTTTCGCTGCCGTGCCCTCCTGCGTGTCCGCTTCCAATCGATTTTGGCCGACGCTTAAACGGCGAGTTAGAAAATTCTTGGGAGCCCACTAAAACGGCCGGGGCTGCTCTTGGAAAACTTTCCCGCACGGCTCCGGGCGCTGGAGGGCAGTCTTTTGGCGGAGGACGCACTTCACCTCTACCGGAGATGCACAAGGCCATAGCATTAATCAGCAGGTCAGTCCCGAAACAGCTCCAGATTCCAGAGATCTGCTCATTTCTATATTTAAAGCAGTGAAAAAGCGAATTCCCCCCAATTTCACACTCACAAGCACCGCCCACATGTTTGGGCTCGGAAGTTTAGGTCTTGACATCGTAACTACATGGCTAACGCGGGAACAAGTAATGGAAGCTTCCACCCAGAGGCAGAGCCAGCGGGGGTTCCACAGACCTGCCACTGAAAGGAACAAGGCACTCAGACCCTGACATTCATGTGAACCGGCCATAAATGATTGATGTCGAATCAGCAGCGCTGACGAGACGCAACAATAAGAGCCGGTCGTACTCGCTTACTTCAGTCCACGACAACTTCAGCTTCAAACTGAGCTAAAGGAAGCGAGTGAGGGAGACAGAGAACGTTCAGTGCATGATGAAGGAAATGAGTAAAAAGAGAACAATAACCACAAAAGAGATGCAACTTTGATGATGGGCGTGTGATGAGTCAATGCTTTGAACGAGGTTCCATGGAAACTCTGTGAGTGTTATAAGGTTTTTGTGAGGCTATGATAATAGTCAAGTGAGCACTGGTCATGTGACCAATATCATAATTTACCTAGCAGTTTCCATAACCTCGAAATTCATCATGTTTTCGTGTCACGTCCCTCTATTTTACAGCAGAGAGGTGAGCCTGCATTCGTGTCCCTCATGTCCACCTGGTGAGGATTGTTTTGAAGTAACTGTGTCTGAAAATCAGTGCTGAAACATAAAAATACACCACCGAAGCAGATTTTCTGAAAGTGTTTTGCGTTTCATTGGAAAATATGATGATTGTATGTGTGCATACCTGTTCATAGCTCTGTTTGCTGGTTATGTACAGGCTAGTGTTTTTTAGTTCTACTTAGAATTAACCGTCAGTACCGAAACAGTCACTACAGTAACAGTCACTGTTAAAACAGTTGGTAAAGCCTTTGCTGCACTACTTGAAGGATAATCTCATAAAGTAACTTCTAAATTCAAGTTTTTATGTCAACACCGAAACACAATGGGTTGTACTCAGTAAGCGGAGCCTTATTTTGGCCACACATCCATTGTCCCTCACGTCCATCTGGTGAGCACTTAAGTTATTGGGTTAAAAAGTATGAAAATCAATGCTGAAACATTAAGAACTGTCACCACCGAAACAAATGTTCTGAAACTGTTTAGCGTTTCAATGAAATATATGATTTTTTGAGTGCATAGTTGTTCAAAGCCATGTTTGCCAGTCATGTACTGGTTAGTATTTTATAGTTCTACTCAAAATTAGCTGCAGTACCGAAACAGTCACTACTGAAACAGTCACTACCGAAACAGTCGCTACCAAAGGAGTCACTACTGAAGCGGTTACTACTGAAACAGTCACTCCCGAAGCGGTCACTACCAAAAAAGTCACTACCGGAACAGTCACTACCGAAACAGTCACTACTAAAGCATTCACTACAGAAACAGTCACTATCGAAATGATCACTACCGAAGCGGTCACTACCGACACAGTCACTACCAAAACAGTCACTACTGAAACATTCACTATGGAAACAGTCACTACCGAAGCAGTCACTACCGACACAGTCACTACCGAAGCGGTCACTACCGAAGTGGTCACTACCGAAACGGTCACTATCGAAACGATCACTACCGAAACAGTCAATACCGAAACAGTTCATAAAGCCTTTACTACACTACTGGAAGGATAATCTGATAAAGTAACTTTTACATTCATCATGTTTTCATGTCAACACCGAAACACAAGAGGCTTTGCTCTGTAGGCGGAGCCTTATTCTGGCCATGCATACATTTTCCTCATGTCCACCTGTTGAGCATTGTTTTGAAATAACTGTGTCCCAAAATCTGAAAATCAGTGCTGCAACATTAAGAATTGTCACCACCAAAACTATTTTTTTTACTTTTTGGTATTTCAATGAAAAATATGACTGTATGTGTGCACAGCTGTTCAAAGCTCTCTTTGCCAGCCACAAGGTTAGCGTTTTTACAAAGTGAGCTGTCAGTACCGAAACAGTCACTACCGAAACAGTCGGTAAAGCCTTCGCTGCACTACTTTAGGCAGCTAATGCAAATGTGCAGCTCTGCATGCAGCCCAGAAGAGCTCTGAAGGCTAAAGAGAAGAAGAAATTTTGCACCCAACTCTTCCTTGAAGTATCATCTGATAAAGTAAACAAAACAATAAACAAACCCCCTCAATCCCCTTCCTCCTCCTCCTCCTCCTCCTCGTCTTCTCTCCTTCCTGTCATCATCACGCTACTCCATGCTCAATCTTTTCTCCATCCTTTTAGCTCGCAGGAGGCTGTGGTTTCAGACATAACTCACTCTGGCCATCGAGTCTCCTCGTCGCTCTCTTTCTGGACAAGGTCGTGCGAACGGCCTCCTGCTCCACTGATTGCGGCCGTGCGGCGGCGAGACTCGATTATGCTGATGTAAGCAGAAAAGCGGCGAACACGCTCAGGGCTGGTGAGGCTCCGAGAGAGTCAGTGCTCTGAGAGATGAATGGGTTTTGACGTTTGTCTGAGTCTGGACCCCCTGAGTGGATCCTCGTGCAGCAGAAACACCGCCACACAATAACGCTAATGGATAGACACATTAAAAAGAAATAAGGAACGCTGGAGCAGCCGGGCGGGGCCGGTGGGGCCGGCGGGGCCACTCCGGGCATCTGTGTGTGCTGTTGTTGTTGTTGCTACATTCTGTGTTTATTTTAACGTGTGAGTCGAACTCAATTAACTCGCCCAGACTAGCGTACACAGGGAAACAGCAGGAGAGGCCTGATTTATTCCGCTTTCATCCCATTCCTACCAGAAGCCTACCAGAGCAGCTGCTGCCTCCTGGAAACCAAAGAACCATCTTGAGTCTCCACCAGAACCAACAAAGATTATGCAACTGGATGTGGATGTTCTGTTGCTCTCAGATTCATCTGCAGTGCAATTTTTAAAATTTTCACAATTTTCATCAGTAATGCCAACTTCCCCGCGTTAGCCAAGAGACTCCTCCACTTCAGTCCCATCTCTAACCAAACCTCTTCTCCACTTCAGTCCCATCTCTAACCAAACTTCTCCTCCACTTCAGTCCCATCTCTAACCAAACTTCTCCTCCACTTCAGTCCCATCTCTAACCAAACTTCTCCTCCACTTCAGTCCCATCTCTAACCAAACTTCTCCTCCACTTCAGTCCCATCTCTAACCAAACTTCTCCTCCACTTCAGTCCCATCTCTAACCAAACCTCTCCTCCACTTCAGTCCCATCTCTAACCAAACTTCTCCTCCACTTCAGTCCCATCTCTAACCAAACTTCTCCTCCACTTCAGTCCCATCTCTAACCAAACTTCTCCTCCACTTCAGTCCCATCTCTAACCAAACCTCTCCTCCACTTCAGTCCCATCTCTAACCAAACTTCTCCTCCACTTCAGTCCCATCTCTAACCAAACTTCTCCTCCACTTCAGTCCCATCTCTAACCAAACTTCTCCTCCACTTCAGTCCCATCTCTAACCAAACCTCTCCTCCACTTCAGTCCCATCTCTAACCAAACCTCTCCTCCACTTCAGTCCCATCTCTAACCAAACCTCTCCTCCACTTCAGTCCCATCTCTAACCAAACGTCTCCTCCACTTCAGTCCCATCTCTAACCAAACTTCTCCTCCACTTCAGTCCCATCTCTAACCAAACCTCTCCTCCACTTCAGTCCCATCTCTAACCAAACCTCTCCTCCACTTCAGTCCCATCTCTAACCAAACCTCTCCTCCACTTCAGTCCCATCTCTAACCAAACCTCTCCTCCACTTCAGTCCCATCTCTAACCAAACTTCTCCTCCACTTCAGTCCCATCTCTAACCAAACCTCTCCTCCACTTCAGTCCCATCTCTAACCAAACTTCTCCTCCACTTCAGTCCCATCTCTAACCAAACTTCTCCTCCACTTCAGTCCCATCTCTAACCAAACCTCTCCTCCACTTCAGTCCCATCTCTAACCAAACCTCTCCTCCACTTCAGTCCCATCTCTAACCAAACTTCTCCTCCACTTCAGTCCCATCTCTAACCAAACTTCTCCTCCACTTCAGTCCCATCTTTAACCAAACCTCTCCTCCACTTCAGTCCCATCTCTAACCAAACCTCTCCTCCACTTCAGTCCCATCTCTAACCAAACTTCTCCTCCACTTCAGTCCCATCTCTAACCAAACCTCTCCTCCACTTCAGTCCCATCTCTAACCAAACCTCTCCTCCACTTCAGTCCCATCTCTAACCAAACTTCTCCTCCACTTCAGTCCCATCTCTAACCAAACCTCTCCTCCACTTCAGTCCCATCTCTAACCAAACTTCTCCTCCACTTCAGTCTCATCTCTAACCAAACTTCTCCTCCACTTCAGTCCCATCTCTAACCAAACTTCTCCTCCACTTCAGTCCCATCTCTAACCAAACCTCTCCTCCACTTCAGTCCCATCTCTAACCAAACCTCTCCTCCACTTCAGTCCCATCTCTAACCAAACCTCTCCTCCACTTCAGTCCCATCTCTAACCAAACCTCTCCTCCACTTCAGTCCCATCTCTAACCAAACCTCTCCTCCACTTCAGTCCCATCTCTAACCAAACATCTCCTCCACTTCAGTCCCATCTCTAACCAAACCTCTCCTCCACTTCAGTCCCATCTCTAACCAAACTTCTCCTCCACTTCAGTCCCATCTCTAACCAAACTTCTCCTCCACTTCAGTCCCATCTCTAACCAAACTTCTCCTCCACTTCAGTCCCATCTCTAACTAAACCTCTCCTCCACTTCAGTCCCATGTCTAACCAAACTTCTCCCCTATTTAGTCCCGTCTCTAACCAAACCTCTCCTCCACTTCAGTCCCATCTCTAACCAAACATCTCCCCCAATTCAGTCCCATCTCTTACCAAACTTCTCCCCAATTTAGTCCCATCTCTAACCAAACCTCTCCTCCACTTCAGTCCCATCTCTAACCAAACATCTCCCCCAATTCAGTCCCATCTCTAACCAAACTTCTCCCCAATTTAGTCCCACCTCCAACCAAACTTTTTCCTCAGTTCAGTCTCATCTCTAATCAAACGTCTCCCACAATTAAATCCCATCTCCAACCAAATATCCCCCTAAATTCAGTCCCATCTCCAGCCAAACTTCTCCCCCAACTCAGTCTGATCTCCCACCAAATATCTTCCCCAATTCAGTCCCATCTCTCAACAAACCTCTCCCCCAATTCAGTCCCATCTCTAACCAAACTTCTCCCCAATTTAGTCCCATCTCTAACCAAACTTCTCTCCCAATTCAGTCCCATCTCTAACCAAACTTCTCCCCCAATTCAGTCCCATCTCTAACCAAACTTCTCCCCCAATTCAGTCCCATCTCTAACCAAACTTCTCCCCAATTTAGTCCCATCTCTAACCAATCTTCTCTCCCAATTCAGTCCCATCTCTAACCAAACTTCTCTCCCAATTCAGTCCCATCTCTAACCAAACTTCTCTCCCAATTCAGTCCCATCTCTAACCAAACTTCTCTCCCAATTCAGTCCCATCTCTAACCAAACTTCTCCCCCAATTCAGCCCCAGCTGTTATATGATGGCAGTCCCATAGAAAGTAAGACAATCTAATAAGTTGTTCTCTAGAGTGATGTTCTAGCTAAAGCTGATGTATTAGAGTTAAACGAGAAATTTAACTTGCTGTTCTTTATACAGAAACAATAGAGTACCAAAGTCAAGGATCATTCTGTAGTCCACATTCTTTTTGGTTTTATTACTTTAATGATATTATTTTATTTATTTTTGTTTTTTGTAATAATTATTCATATTATTATTATTATTATTTTAGAATAAAAACACTGAGATCAGAATAATATTAAAATAATATTATTCTGATCTCAGTGTTTTTATTCCTTTATTATTTTTTATTTATTTACTTTAATATTATTAAGCTTTTCTTTGACTGTTATAAAGTTTAGTTTTTTTTATCCTTAATTCTTTTACCATGTACCTTGTTTTTATTGTCAGTTTTGTTTTACGTCATCTTTCTTTCCATTTAGTTTAAAATTTTTTTTTTTTTTGATCCTTTAAGCTGTAAATTCTGGACTGCACTGAAAACTATGTTTACGAGTGAAAAGAAAGATTTTGTAATAATTATAAAGTATTTTGGTTTATACAACATATTTAATGGTCAGGTACTGATGTTGAACTTTGCTGTGAGGATTTGATTGAGTATTAGTGAGGTCAGCCTGTTCAAACTGAATTTTCTCCGATCTCTCGGCGCTCACAGCTCTCAGCTCGACTCCTGGAAGTGACTTTATCGGCTGGTGACGTGTCCCCGCCTCGCCGCTCCTCGGTTCCAGACCGGCAGCATTGATTTTTTTTATGACGTGGAAGCTTTTGAAGATTAAGCTCCGACACCCTGTGGTTGGAGGCTGGGATGTGAGGGCAGGTACAGAACCACAGATTCCCACCCCTCAGCAGAACCTCCCGAGAGAAGAGGCCGCTAATGGTGTTTTCATGCCGTGACACTGCGCGCGGCGTCCACGCCGTTCATCAGTCATGCCGTAACGCGCTATGACACTGTTTAATAAAACAACATGACAAACAGTCTCGGCGTGCCGTCAATCAGGAAGCCCGTCTGTGTTGTTTAGGAACGCAGCCTGAGCTCGGAGGGTATGACGAACAAACAGCCGCGGAGCGCCGCTCCCCAGGGAGCAGCATCAGCCCCGCCATGCATCACATCCGGGGACAGACAGACGCAGTAAATCACGCAGCGGGCGACGCTCCGGACATTATGGAACAAAGCGCGGCGCAGATGCCTCGTGGCAATCCGGCTGAAGCATTACCGAGCCAGGCTCTTCATCTGACATGTGACTCCCTGTCCAGCGCCCGTGACACATGCCCCCCGCGCCACTCTGACGGATGAGGTTGATGTCTTTAACCTGCTCCCGGACGCATCACTCAGATTAGTTTTATATTTTCATCACTCAGTTCTCAGATTTACGCCCGCCGACCTTTAGGACATACGTTATAGGTCAGTTTCCCGGCCAGGGATTAAACCTGGTCCTGCTTTTCCCATCCTTTCAGCAGAGCTTAATCCCTGCCTGGATCCTATACGCCCACAGGTCTGTAGACACCTGCTTATCCAGCGTACCATCTGAACTAACACCCTCTACTCTACTCAGAAAGCTTTACAGTAGATGTTGAACATTGCTGTGAGGATTTGATTGAGTGTTAGTGAGGTCAGGTACTGATGTTGAACATTGCTGTGAGGATTTGATTGAATGTTAGTGAGGTCAGGTACTGATGTTGAACATTGCTGTGAGGATTTGATTGAGTGTTAGGGAGGTCAGGTACTGCTATTGAACATTGCTGTGAGGATTTGATTGAGTGTTAGTGAGGTCAGGTACTGATGTTGAACATTGCTGTGAGGATTTGATTGAGTGTTAGTGAGGTCAGGTACTGATGTTGAACATTGCTGTGAGGATTTGATTGAGTGTTAGTGAGGTCAGGTACTGATGTTGAACATTGCTGTGAGGATTTGATTGAGTGTTAGTGAGGTCAGGTACTGGTGTTGAACATTGCTGTGAGGATTTGATTGAGTGTTAGTGAGGTCAGGTACTGATGTTGAACATTGCTGTGAGGATTTAATTGAGTGTTAGTGAGGTCAGGTACTGATGTTGAACATTGCTGTGAGGATTTAATTGAGTGTTAGTGAGGTCAGGTACTGATGTTGAACATTGCTGTGAGGATTTGATTGAGTGTTAGTGAGGTCAGGTACTGATGTTGAACATTGCTGTGAGGATTTGATTGAGTGTTAGTGAGGTCAGGTACTGATGTTGAACATTGCTGTGAGGATTTGATTGAGTGTTAGTGAGGTCAGGTACTGATGTTGAACATTGCTGTGAGGATTTGATTGAGTGTTAGTGAGGTCAGGTACTGATGTTGAACATTGCTGTGAAGATTTGATTGAATGTTAGTGAGGTCAGGTACTGATGTTGAACATTGCTGTGAGGATTTGATTGAGTGTTAGTGAGGTCAGGTACTGCTATTGAACATTGCTGTGAGGATCTGATTGAGTGTTAGTGAGGTCAGGTACTGATGTTGAACATCGCTGTGAGGATTTGATTGAGTGTTAGTGAGGTCAGGTACTGATGTTGAACATTGCTGTGAGGATTTGATTGAGTGTTAGTGAGGTCAGGTACTGATGTTGAACATTGCTGTGAGGATTTGATTGAGTGTTAGTGAGGTCAGGTACTGATGTTGAACATTGATGTGAGGATTTGATTGAATGTTAGTGAGGTCAGGTACTGATGTTGAACATTGCTGTGAGGATTTGATTGAGTGTTAGGGAGGTCAGGTACTGCTATTGAACATTGCTGTGAGGATCTGATTGAGTGTTAGTGAGGTCAGGTACTGATGTTGAACATTGCTGTGAGGATTTGATTGAGTGTTAGTGAGGTCAGATACTGATGTTGAACATTGCTGTGAGGATTTGATTGAGTGTTAGTGAGGTCAGGTACTGATGTTGAACATTGCTGTGAGGATTTGATTGAGTGTTAGTGAGGTCAGGTACTGATGTTGAACATTGCTGTGAGGATTTGATTGAGTGTTAGTGAGGTCAGGTACTGGCGTTGAACATTGCTGTGAGTATTTGATTGAGTGTTAGTGAGGTCAGGTACTGACGTTGAACATTGCTGTGAGGATTTGATTGAGTGTTAGTGAGGTCAGGTACTGCTGTTGAACATTGCTGTGAGGATTTGATTGAGTGTTAGTGAGGTCAGGTACTGATGTTGAACATTGCTGTGAGGATTTGATTGAATGTTAGTGAGGTCAGGTACTGATGTTGAACATTGCTGTGAGGATCTGATTGAGTGTTAGTGAGGTCAGGTACTGATGTTGAACATTGCTGTGAGGATTTGATTGAGTGTTTGTGAGGTCAGGTACTGCTATTGAACATTGTTGTGATGATTTGATTGAGTGTTAGTGAGGTCGGGTACTGATGTTGAACATTGCTGTGAGGATTTGATTGAGTGTTAGTGAGGTCAGGTGCTGATGTTGAACATTGCTGTGAGTATTTGATTGAGTGTTAGTGAGGTCAGGTACTGATGTTGAACATTGCTGTGAGGATTTGATTGAGTGTTAGTGAGGTCAGGTACTGATGTTGAACATTGCTGTGAGGATTTGATTGAGTGTTAGTGAGGTCAGGTACTGATGTTGAACATTGCTGTGAGGATTTGATTGAGTGTTAGTGAGGTCAGGTACTGATGTTGAACATTGTTGTGAGGATTTGATTGAGTGTTAGTGAGGTCAGGTACTGGTGTTGAACATTGCTGTGAGGATTTGATTGAGTGTTAGTGAGATAAATATCTAGAACAGAAATGATTCTGGAGAACAATTTAAGAGAAGATCGACCTCATAGTTTAGTCCAAAAAACATCAGCATCAAAGAAGAGAAACCATGAAGAAGAAAAACAAAACCTGAAGAGCACCTAAGGTTTCTGAAGGACACGGGCGGAGCTGGGAGGATCAATAGATTGCAATTAGTAAGCTTACCACTAGAAGATACATACTGCTTCTTTAAGATCAGGACGGCAAGAAACCCTACTACTTCTTTAAGATAATAAGGGCAGAAAAACCATACTGCTCCTTTAAGATCATTAGGGCAAGGAATCATACTGCTCCTTTAAGATCAGGAGGGCAGGAAACCACACTGCTCCTTCAAGATCAAGAGGGCAGGAAACCATACTGCTCCTTTAAGATCAGGAGGGCAGGAAACCATACTGCTCATTTAAGATCAAGAGGGCAGGAAACCATACTGCTCCTTTAAGATCAGGAGGGCAGGAAACCATACTGCTCCTTCAAGATCAGGGGGGCAGGAAACCACACTGCTCCTTTAAGATCAGGAGGGCAGAAAACCATACTGCTCCTTTAAGATCAGTAGGGAAAGAAACCATACTGCTCCTTTATAGGGAAAGAAACAATACTGCTCCTTTAAGATCATTAGGGCAAGGAATTATACTGCTCCTTTAAGATCAGGAGGGCAGGAAACCATACTGCTCCTTTAATATCATTAGGGCAAGGAATTATACTGCTCCTTTAAGATCAGGAGGGCAGGAAACCATACTGCTCCTTTAATATCATTAGGGCAAGGAATTATACTGCTCCTTTAAGATCAGGAGGGCAGGAAACCATACTGCTCCTTTAAGATCAGGAGGGCAGGAAACCATACTGCTCCTTTAAGATCAGGAGGGCAGGAAACCATACTGCTCCTTTATAGGGAAAGAAACAATACTGCTCCTTTAAGATCATTAGGGCAAGGAATTATACTGCTCCTTTAAGATCAGGAGGGCAGGAAACGGAGGACAGGAAACCATACTGCTCCTTTAAGATCAGGAAAGCAGGAAACCATACTGCTCCTTTAAGATCAGGAAAGCAGGAATCCATACCGGTCCTTTAAGATCAGAAGAGCAGGAAATCATACTGCTCCTTTAAGATCAGGAGAGCAGGAAACCATACTGGTCCTTTAAGATCAGAAGAGCAGGAAACCATACTGCTCCTTTAAGATCAGAAGAGCAGGAAACCATACTGCTCCTTTACGATCAGGAGGGCAGGAAACGGAGGACAGGAAACCATACTGCTCCTTTAAGATCAGGAAAGCAGGAAACCATACTGCTCCTTTAAGATCAGGAAAGCAGGAAACCATACTGCTCCTTTAAGATCAGGAAAGCAGGAATCCATACCGGTCCTTTAAGATCAGAAGAGCAGGAAATCATACTGCTCCTTTAAGATCAGGAGAGCAGGAAACCATACTGGTCCTTTAAGATCAGAAGAGCAGGAAACCATACTGCTCCTTTAAGATCAGAAGAGCAGGAAACCATACTGCTCCTTTACGATCAGGAGGGCAGGAAACGGAGGACAGGAAACCATACTGCTCCTTTAAGATCAGGAAAGCAGGAAACCATACTGCTCCTTTAAGATCAGGAAAGCAGGAAACCATACTGCTCCTTTAAGATCAGGAAAGCAGGAATCCATACCGGTCCTTTAAGATCAGAAGAGCAGGAAATCATACTGCTCCTTTACGATCAGGAGGGCAGGAAACCATACTGCTCCTTTAAGATCAGGAGGGAAAGAAACACTTTAGTTTTCGACAGTTTACTGTTCCTCTGAATCCTTTACGGCCTCTTTAGGAAATAATACAGGAACAGAACATCCTCTGCTAAGAGGGTTTATTCTCCGGCGTCTCGGTGGAGTCTCCTCTCCTTCAGAGTCTCTTTTCCAGCGCAGGAGTGGGCTCTATCTCTCACGCTGGAGCTGATAGCGAGTAAAATCAGCGGCGAGCAGGGAAAGCGATGCTAGCTTAGCCGCGGGCCTGGGACTGATACGAGCTGGGGGAGCGGAGCAGCTGCAGTTGGCTGATGGGAATCCATGATGAAAGATAAGAAGCTTCTGTTCCTCCCTCAGCTGCAGCGTTCGGAGCGATGGCTGTGTTTGGGAACACGCGCTCCAATCTCCCCCCAGCTAGCGTCTCACTGAGCTGCCGTCAGGACAGAACTGGATCGTGTCCTGCTTTCTCTCTGGGCTGCGGAGAATCTGCGGCTCATCTCCCGCTCGCTCACAGGAGCGTTTTCCTCCCTGCTGCTGGAGTGTTTAAACACCTCCTCAGTGTCACTGCTGGATTGAGAATCGTCCACCAACCAAAACTATCCAGACAGCAGTGTCCTGTGGGCGGCGTCCTGTGTCCACTGATGAAGAACTAGAGGAACACAAACTGTGCAGCAGCAGATGAGCTACTGTCTCTGATTTTACATCTACAAGGTGGACCAGCAAGTAGTAGGAGTGTCTAATAGAGTGGACAGTGAGTGGACACAGTGTTTAAACACTCCAGCAGCAGCACTGCTGTGTCTGATCCACTCACACCAGCACTGCTGCTGCACAGTTTGAGTTCCTCTAGTTCTTCATCAGTGGACACAGGACGCCGCCCACAGGACACTGCTGTCTGGATAGTTTTGGTTGGTGGACGATTCTCAATCCAGCAGTGACACTGAGGAGGTGTTTAAACAGTCCAGCAGCAGCACTGCTGTGTCTGATCCACTCACACCAGCACAGCACACACTAACTAACACACCACCACGTCAGTGTCACTGCAGTGCTGAGAATGACCCACCTCCCTAATAGTATCTGCTCTGTGGTGGTCCTGTGGGGGTCCTGATCATTAAAGAACAGAGTAATAAAGTATACAGAGAATCAGATGAACTACAGTCTGTAAGTGGAGCTCCTGTATGGACAGTGGAGCTGATACAGTGGACAGTGAGTGGAGGTCCTGTATGGTCAGTGGAGCTGATACAGTGGACAGTGAGTGGAGGTCCTGTATGGTCAGTGGAGCTGATACAGTGGACAGTGAGTGGAGCTCCTGTATGGTCAGTGGAGCTGATACAGTGGACAGTGAGTGGAGCTCCTGTATGGTCAGTGGAGCTGATACAGTGGACAGTGAGTGGAGGTCCTGTATGGTCAGTGGAGCTGATACAGTGGACAGTGAGTGGAGCTCCTGTATGGTCAGTGGAGCTGATACAGTGGACAGTGAGTGGAGCTCCTGTATGGTCAGTGGAGCTGATACAGTGGACAGTGAGTGGAGCTCCTGTATGGTCAGTGGAGCTGATACAGTGGACAGTGAGTGGAGCTCCTGTATGGTCAGTGGAGCTGATACAGTGGACAGTGAGTGTAGGTATAAGGAGGTGGTGAGGTGACGCCGAGTATCGGTACTCGATATGGACAACATACCGTCCAGCACCGCGGACAGAACACAGAGACG
This sequence comes from Megaleporinus macrocephalus, assembly GCA_021613375.1. NCBI lineage: Eukaryota > Metazoa > Chordata > Actinopteri > Characiformes > Anostomidae > Megaleporinus > Megaleporinus macrocephalus. The sequence continues at coordinate 49,515,867 of CM038707.1, read as the reverse complement.
CTGCAAATGGACTGAGCAGAAGAGCGCAGTCATCACACGTTCCCCCAGATATTAATGGATAAATGATTTAAATGACATTAAGTAATTGGATTTTCTCTCCACTCTCTCTCTCTCTCTCTCTCTCTCTCACTCTCTCTCTCTCCCTTCCTCTCTCTCTCTCCCTTCCTCTCTCTCTCTCCCTTCCTCTCTCTCCCTCCCTCTCTCTCTCTCCCTCTCTCTCTCTTTCTCCTCATACGCAGATTTATGCGCACTGTAAAACACTTTATACCTCATCAAACGTCTTAGAACTGCCGGGGGGAGTGAGAGGAGGAGAGAGAGGAGGGGAGGGAGGGGTAGAGGGAGTGGAACAGAGGGAGTAAAAAGAAGAGAGAGAAAGAAAGGAAGAGGGAAAAAAGAGAAACAAGGACAGAGTGATATAGAGAGAGAAAGAGAAAAAAAGAAAGAAACAGAAGAGAGAAAGACACGTGTGAGGGGACAGAGAGAGGGAGAAGAGAGCAATAGAGAGAGAAAGAACAGAGAAATGGAGATAGAGAAATAGAATGAGAAAGAAAGAATGACAGGAGGAACAGAACGATAGAAAAAAAGAACAGAGAGAGAGACAAGAGAGATAGATGGAGGACAGAATGAAAGAGGAGAGTGATTCAGAGGGAAAAGATAGAAAACAGAAAAAGAAATAAAGAGAACAGACAGAGAAAAATAGGGAGACAGAGAACAGAGTGAGAAAGAGAGAGAAAGAGAGAGATATGGAGAGAGAGAGGGAGGGAGGAAGAGTGGAAAGTGAGAAACCAAAGAGAGAGAGAGGGAAGGAGAGAGGGAGGGAGAGAGGAAGAGTGGAGAGTGAGAAAGCAAAGAGAGAGAGATACAGAGAGAGAGAAAGGGAGAGAGGGATAGATAGAGCTAGAGAGAGAGAAAGGGAGAGGAAGAGAGGAAGAGAGAGAGCTAGAGAAAGAGAGAGGGAGGGAGAGAGAAGGAGTGAAGACAGAGAGAGCAAAGAGAGACAGACAGAGACAGAAAAAGAGACAGAAAGAGAGAGGAAGAGGGGAGAGAGAGAGAGAAAGGGAGAGAGGGATGGAGAGAGGAAGAGTGGAGAGAGAAAGAGAGAGCGAGACAGAAAGAGGGAGAGAGGGAGAGGGAGAGAGAAAGAGAGAGAGAGAGAGAGAGTGGAGAGAGAAAGAGAGAGCGAGACAGAAAGAGGGAGAGAGGGAGAGGGAGAGAGAAAGAGAGAGAGAGTGCTCTATAAATAAAGATTATTATTATAGAAGCTTCCATTACTTTTAGGTATACTACAAGCTCCGCCCCCACTCTGAGCCTGTCCTCACAGCGGTGTCAGTTCTGTTGTATCAGAGTCCGATCCTGAAAGTCCGGTAGAACTAGCTGGTATGTCAGAGTGGTCAGCTTTCACTGGTCAGCTCTCTATGTGTTGTGTAAGGGTGTAACAAGCTTGCTGGTAGGCGGGCACTAGAGAGCTGTGTTACGAGATGATGTCATCAGGGCTGGAATTCCAGCTGAGACTGGTTCTGTGGGAGAGAGAAGACGGACCTCTCGGCTGATGGGCTCTGTTTTGGGGTGAGAGCAGGAACTGAGCCCACTATCACTTTAACGTCAGCAGCACTCCAGACGCACGTCTCCACTGATACACAAAGCCAGAGATAAAGAAGAGCCACGCAGCCGGAGCGAGGCAGAGAATTAGAACGAGGGAGGAAAGCGGAGAGATAGGCGGCTCGGCGTGGCGGAGCTGAAGTGAAGACGTCAGATGAAGAAGAGGAGCGGTGGAAGGGAGAGCCTTTCTTTGCCTGCTTATCCATTCAGCGGACAGAGCGAGGGATGATGGATGGATCCCGGAAGACTGCTACAAGTGTACACTATCAAAGAAAGCAGCCTCCTAAGAGTCCTAAGACAAATTCCACACCATCTGCCTTCGCCGAGCGAAACGGAGCGGAGGGTAAACTCCTTCACTCCCGGCCCGGCGCTTCCCCTCCAAACAAATCAAATCATCTGCACTTATCTAGACCAGCCGCTCCCCCACCCCTCAGCCCGTCCACGCAACGCAGCCCCTCCGCGCCAGGCTTTTCTCACCGCCGTAAACTCTCGCTGAACTGAGGAAGAACCTTCCGCCGTAACAGCGTTACAGTACTCATTACTGACGAGCTACACTCTCCTCACGCCGGCCGACCTCTCTACTGATACACCTCCAGCAGGGACGAGCTGAGTCTCCAACTCGGGTCAAAAGTAAACGTACCAGATATTATCTAAAATATCATCAACACGACTAATGGTTATCATTCTGACAGTTTATTACATGATTAAAATCAAAATACACTATCAGTCAAAAGTTTGGACACGCCTACCCAGGCTGTCCTTATTAAACGGGCTATAAGGACCGTTTTACAAGATGATGTCACCTCGTAACAGAGGAAACAGAGGAAAAGGCCAGAAACAAGCGACTCCAGGCTTTATCTCTGTATAAACTAGCACTGAGCTGAGGAAGAATCTGAAATATCATTAACACGTCTAATATTTCTGATTCTGACAGTTTATTACACGATTATTACATTTACAGACTGTTTATTAAGTCCGATTATTTCACTATGATTGGCTGGTTTGAGTCAAAATACTCTCAAATCAGTCAAAAGTTTGGACACGCCTTTCCAGGCTGTTCTTATTTGGTGGGATATAGGGACTGTGTTACGAGATGATTAGGTGATAGGTTAGAAACGAGCATCTCCATAGCAGGCTGCTTTATTTGATGTGTTTAAAGTGAAAAACACAGCAGTCGCTACACTCTCCTCACGCCGGCTGATCTCTCTACTGATACACCTCCAGCAGGGATGGGCTGAGTCTTCAACTCGGGTCAAAAGTAAACGTACCAGATATATGGCTGTGTCTCAAATCCTACTGAGCTCCTACATAGGCAGCATGTTACGTCATAGTATGCGCTCCCTACATGTAGACTGTCCCAATTCTTACATACCTTAAACATGCTGTCTACTGAGAAACCTTATTTACACCTGATTTTAAGATCATCAAACGCTTCCTCAGCCGCGAAGACAATCCCATGATGCAGTGCAGGCTAATCTAGGAGCAGTGAAGTGGTTTTAAAATGTGAGTTATTTTGATTCTCTGGAGTTTTAATGTGTTTCTGGTCATATAATCACACAAAACAGTATTTTATTATCAACTCTGTAACGAGTCCTTCACCATTTACACTTTATACTCCAGACATTAGCATTTATGCTAGCGGGTTTTTAAGCCTCGGGCTATTGTTTTAGATGCTGGCCGGTAACTTAGCAACCAGCTAATCCACCGGTGTCGTGCTGCAGTGGGCGGGAACAAGCCGTGACGCAGTCTTTCTCTAACTAGAGCGTCTCAGTAATCTGTTTACACACTCACTACCTAGACAGCCTAATTACACACTCACTACCTAGACAGCCTACTTACACGCTCACTACCTAGACAGCCTACTTACACACTCACTACCTAGACAGCCTACTTACACACTCACTACCTAGACAGCCTACTTACACACACACTACCTAGACAGCCTACTTACACACTTACTACCTAGACAGCCTACTTACACACTCACTACCTAGACAGCCTACTTACACACTCACTACCTAGACAGCCTACTTACACACTCACTACCTAGACAGCCTACTTACAGACTCACTACCTAGACAGCCTACTTACACACTCACTACCTAGACAGCCTACTTACACACTCACTACCTAGACAGCCTACTTACACACTCACTACCTAGACAGCCTACTTACACACTCACTACCTAGACAGCCTACTTACACACTCACTACCTAGACAGCCTACTTACACACTCGCTACCTAGACAGCCTACTTACACACTGACTACCTAGACAGCCTACTTACACACTGACTACCTAGACAGCCTACTTACACACTCACTACCTAGACAGCCTACTTACACACTCACTACCTAGACAGCCTACTTACACACTCACTACCTAGACAGCCTACTTACACATTCACTACCTAGACAGCCTACTTACACACTCACTACCTAGACAGCCTACTTAGACACTCACTACCTAGACAGCCTACTTAGACACTCACTACCTAGACAGCCTACTTACACACTCACTACCTAGACAGCCTACTTAGACACTCACTACCTAGACAGCCTACTTACACACTCACTACCTAGACAGCCTACTTAGACACTCACTACCTAGACAGCCTACTTACACACTCACTACCTAGACAGCCTACTTACACACTCACTACCTAGACAGCCTACTTAGACACTCACTACCTAGACAGCCTACTTAGACACTCACTACCTAGACAGCCTACTTAGACACTCACTACCAAGACAGCCTACTTAGACACTCACTACCTAGACAGCCTACTTACACATTCACTACCTAGACAACCTACTTAGACACTCACTACCTAGACAGCCTACTTACACACTCACTACCAAGACAGCCTACTTAGACACTCACTACCTAGACAGCCTACTTACACATTCACTACCTAGACAACCTACTTAGACACTCACTACCTAGACAGCCTCCTTAGACACTCACTACCTAGACAGCCTACTCACACACTCACTACCTAGACAGCCTACTTACACACTCACTACCTAGACAGCCTACTTACACATTCACTACCTAGACAGCCTACTTAGACACTCACTACCTAGACAGCCTCCTTAGACACTCACTACCTAGACAGCCTACTCACACACTCACTACCTAGACAGCCTACTTACACACTCACTACCTAGACAGCCTACTTACACACTCACTACCTAGACAGCCTACTTACACACTCACTACCTAGACAGCCTACTTAGTACTCACTACCTAGACAGCCTACTCACACACTCACTACCTAGACAGCCTACTTACACACTCACTACCTAGACAGCCTACTTACACACTCACTACCTAGACAGCCAACTTACACACTCACTACCTAGACAGCCTACTTAGTACTCACTACCTAGACAGCCTACTCACACACTCACTACCTAGACAGCCTACTTACACACTCACTACCTAGACAGCCTACTTACACACTCACTACCTAGACAGCCAACTTACACACTCACTACCTAGACAGCCTACTTAGTACTCACTACCTAGACAGCCTACTTACACACTCACTACCCAGACAGCCTACTTACACACTCACTACCTAGACAGCCTACTTAGACACTCACTACCTAGACAGCCTACTTACACACTCACTACCTAGACAGCCTACTTACACACTCACTACCTAGACAGCCTACTTACAGACTCACTACCTAGACAGCCTACTTACACACTCACTACCTAGACAGCCTACTTACACACTCACTACCTAGACAGCCTACTTAGACACTCACTACCTAGACAGCCTACTTACACACTCACTACCTAGACAGCCTACTTACACACTCACTACCTGGACAGCCTACTTAGACACTCACTATCTAGACAGCCTACTTAGAGACTCACTACCTAGACAGCCTACTTAGAAACTCACTACCTAGACAGCCTACTTACACACTCACTACCTAGACAGCCTACTTAGACACTCACTACCTAGACAGCCTACTTACACACTCACTAGGTTTTGAGACAGACCCCTTATCTGAAATATTATCAACACGTCTAATATTTCTGATTCTGGCAGTTTATTACATGATTATTACACTTACAGACTGTTTATTAACTCATTTATTAAATTATTGGCTGGTTTGCTGGTTTGAGCCAAAATACACTGTCAGTCAAAAGTTTGGACACGCCAACCCAGTTTGTTCTTATTTGTCAGGCTATAAGGACTGTGTTACAAGATGATGTCACCTTGTCACAGAGGAAACTGAATGAGGTGTTAGATGCAGCTGAGAGAAGCTGTTTCTCTCTCTGGCGTGTAACATTGCAGAACGTTTACATGCAGAAAAAGCTACAACTCACTGAAAGAAAAGTGGATGAAACGGAAACGCAGAAAATATTTCCTGAAACTTTCCTCATCAGTGAGCTGCATTACGCCCGTAATCTGTATTCAGCCACAGTAGATAAACAAATGAGCTAATTTAAAGTCTGTGTGAACCTGAAATCATAACTCCCTCTCGCTCTGCAGTGCGAAACACAGAAGCAGCGAGGGCAAGATAAAAAAGAGTGGATAATGTGGAGTCTGTGTTTATTTTTACTGCTTCACAACAGAAACAGAGAGAGGGATATATTACTTTTAGAATTTTAGCCATTAAAAACCTCCAGAAAGATCTTCCTCATGCTTTCCTCAGCAGTGAAGTGAGGCAGACAGGTTACATACGGAAAAGAATGATGCGCCTGTTATACCAGCTATGACCAGCAGGGACTTCTCTGGGGATCTGATAGGCTAAAACTAGAAAAAGGATGGTTGCGCAGCTTGAGCAGTGTGAAGAACGAGGGATTAATAAACAACAAGTAGAGGAGTGTGGGTCAGTGAGTTTGGGGATGAGTGAGTAGAGGCAGTTTGGAGGCTGTAGGTTAAACAAAACCATGATGTTTGGATGTGACTGAAAATGAATGGGACCCTATGGGGATGAAAAAAAAACTCAAACAGACGAGTGCTGGTCAAACCAACGCTGCAGTCGTGGTCGGGGGTCCGCTCTGAATCAGTGTATGTGAAACGGTGTCTGTGGGTTGAGCAGAAGTTCAGTAGACTGGTGTGTACTTTACCATCCTATTCATTCTCTATGGGGAAAAAATCCAGAAATAATCTGTAGTTGTCCGGAATCTGTGCATCCGATCAAAAAGCTATATACAAGCCCAAATCACACAATCAGACCAGACAATCCGAAGCTGGAACAGAGTTGATATTTTGATAAAAGGACGACCTACTGTTATTAGCCAAGAACTAATAACAATATAGTTGTGCATTAGCATTTGTATTTGTATTATATTGCTAATAATTAGCCACCAATTAGTGATTTAGCCACAGTTTTATTCAATTAGCCCCGCCCCTTCCAAACACTACCAGCCCTCCAGGGCAAACCTTCCAGATTTTAACCCTTTCCTGTGTTACTGCCTGATATACTGTCTTGATTTGGCTCCAGTTAACATCCAGATTGCATTGTGTTTCTCAGTTTCTGTGTGGGATACCTGGCAACCCAGCTTTAGGTGAGCAAGAAAAGAAAAGCTGTGACTTTAGTCCTTCTGGAGGTTCTAGATACGTCACTGTGAATATGAGTCACAGTCTGAGCAGGTTTCTGTGTGGGATACGTGTCATTGTAGCTGGCAACCCAGCCCAGGTGAGCGTGCACCAATGACCCTGCCTGATGTGCGTCACTTGTGTCACTGCACTGTGTCTGAACCCTCCTCCACCTCCTCTCTTCTACTCAACACTCGTTCACTCATCTTTCCCTTTCTTCGATTTTCCTGCCTTTTTGGTTTCACTGCTTTTAAGCCCCGTTTGCACTACCACTTCACACCACCGGGGGTGCAGAGGTAGCACACTGGTCTGGTACTGGTCAAATCCCAGCACAGGCACTTTGTACCACAAGCACACTTTAAATAAACAAAGGACATACAATATAATAATATTAATACATACACAAAAACACACCACACTGTAACACACTGACCTGCACTCCTCTATTTATCGTTTATTCACCCCTCATTCCTCTTATAGGGTCCCATTCATTTTCAGCCGAACCCAAATATTATAGTTTTGTTTAACCTACAGCCTCCAAACTGCCTCTGCTCACTCAGAGCAGACCCCCAAACTCTAATCCACAGTTAAACTGACCTGCACTCCTCTATTTATCGTTTATTCATCCCTCGTTCTTCTCATAGGGTCCCATTTATTTTCAGCCAAAATAAACATTATGGTTTTGTTTAACCTACAGCTACCAAACAGAATACCCCCAAACTCTAATCCACAGTTAAACTGACCTGCACTCATTGTCGTCCAACCTTCACAACAGGCATTGGTCAGGCTGGGTCACTGCAGACTGATGGGCAGTGTGCTCTGGAATAAAGACCCCCTCACTCCTGTCTCCTGATTCTTCACAATACTAATCATGTAGGCATGTTGAATGAAGCGCGAGCTGAAACGCAGTGTAATCCGATTCAAGGCGGATTACATTCACTTCTGACACAAATCCACGCGTCTAATTCCTGAGATTCCCACATTTTCCCACTCCTTTGATCTGTCTCAGAGTCTTCTCCATTCTCCACGTACCTGTAGATCAGCACCTCGTCGTCAGAGCAGTTGTACTGGAGCTGGAACATCTTCACTTTGGGCGCCGACTTGCTGACTGACCAACGGACGAGGGCGGAGACCGCTGTGATCTCAGAAACAGACACCGCCTTTTCGGGCTGGTTCTTGGGTGTGGCCTTGCTGGTCTTTGATGTGCCTTTGATAATAACAATAATAACAATTATCAATCAATCAATCAATCAACTTTTATTTAAGCTCGGATGTATATTGAGGGCAATGCTCATTTTCAATGTAGCCGAGCATTTACATGGACAGAGAATTGATATGAAGAAAATAAAAATAAAAATAAAACATAACAGTGAACCAGAAATAATAATAATACTAAAATACTAGATAAAAGTAAAGATTTAATTAGTAAGAAATTAAGATAAAAAGAGAGTGAGAGGAAAAAAACAAGATATAATAATAAAAATAATAAAACAATAAAAATACAAATAAAATAAAATGATATTAAAATTAAATAAAATAAAATAATACAAAACGAATTAAATAAAATAATAAAAGAAATAAAATAATAAAGAAAAATAAAACAAGACAAAACATTTTAAGATTAAGTAAGATTAAGTAAAGGTACAAGCTGTCTGAAGGTGATTAGATTATTAGATTATTATAATGATCAATGCATTGGGTAACCTGTGATGTCAGAGAGGCGGGACTTGGGCTGGGAGGCCTGTCCTGTGCTATTGTTTATGTGGGGCAGCTGGATGATTGACAGCTCCACCGAAGCCGTGGATTCTCCCGCCACGTTGGCCGCGATGCAGGTGAAGGTGCCGTAGTCTTTGGAGGTGGTGATGGTGATCTCCAGCGTGCCGTTTTGGTACACGATGGTCCGGGAGGAGTTGCCCAGCAACCGGTCATCTGGGGCAACCCAGTGGATGGAGGGAACCGGGTCCCCGATGGCTTCACACCGGAGACTGGCTGTCTGACCCTCCAGAACCAGCAACCTGTATGTAGGGATGGGGGAGGTTATCCGGATGTGGAATAATATTCCAGTATCCGTTTACTGAACCTGCGTGATGCAGAACTGCAGAGGATGCTGGGATACAATCAGCTGATAATGCATCTCCCTGATCAGCCAACTGACCACATCTAAGCAGAGTTATTATAGGAACCATTTTTTAATAAAACGTTTCTGAATTTCCACAGTGAAAGGTTGTGTAACTGATCAGTAAATTCACTATATTGCCAAAAGTATTTGCCCGTCTACCTTCACACATCTATGAACTTGAGTGACGTCTCATTCTTAATCAATAGGGTTTAATATGATGTCGGCTCAACCTTTGCAGCTATAACAGCTTCAGCTCTTCTGGGAAGGCTCTCCACACGGTTTAGGAGAGTGTTTATGGGAATGTTTGACCGTTCTTCCAGAAGAACATTAGTGAGGTCAGACACTGATGTTGGACGAGAAGGTCTGGCTCACAGTCTCCACTCTAATTCATCCCAAAGGTGTTCTATCAGGTTGAGGTCAGGACTCTGTGCAGGGCAGTTAAGTTCTTCCTCACCAAACTCGCTCCTCCATGTCTTTATGGAGCTACTCTGTGCACTGGTGTGTAGTCATGTGTCTGAGAATGACCCGCCTCCCTAATAGTACCTGCTCTGTGGTGGTCCTGTGGGGGTCCTGATCATTAAAGAACAGAGTAATAAAGTATACAGAGAATCAGATGAACTACAGTCTGTAAGTGGAGCTCCTGTATGGTCAGTGGAGCTGATACAGTGGACAGTGAGTGGAGGTCCTGTATGGTCAGTGGAGCTGATACAGTGGACAGTGAGTGGAGGTCCTGTATGGTCAGTGGAGCTGATACAGTGGACAGTGAGTGGAGGTCCTGTATGGTCAGTGGAGCTGATACAGTGGACAGTGAGTGGAGGTCCTGTATGGTCAGTGGAGCTGGAAGGGATGTTCACGTTATGGCTTTCCTGTTTTTTTTTCTATTTGTTTAAGATATTGTATATACCAGTAGGTGGTCTGGTCTCAGCAGATCATCATCAGGTGATGTTATCTACAATTAAAATGACCCGGAGTGCTTTTATGTAACAGTTATATAAAGTAATGAAAAAGTAAAGCAAGGACTGTTTCTAATAATACCAATTTCCTCCTCACTAAAAAGTAGTTCCAGCAGCTCTCAGTGGAATAATATGGATACAGAGTTATTATGACCCCAGTAGGACAATTTCAAGTGTATCAGACTGAGTGATTTGGTTTATTTGTTTATTTATTTATTGTTTACTTGTTCAAAAATGAAACAGACTAAGTGTTTCACTGCCCTCTAGTGTGTTCACTAGTTTGTGTATATGTGGGCTTTTTGCTGCCCCCTAGAGTGTGTTTCACTGCCCCTTGCGTGTGTTCATTAGTGTGTGTGTGTGTGTACATGCGGGTTTTCACTGACCCCTAGTGTGGGTTTACTAGTGTGTGTGTATGTGTGTGTTCACTAGTGTGTGTGTATCTGGGTATTTCACTGCCCCTAGTTTGTGTGTTCCCAAGAGTGTGTGTGTGTATGCAAGTTTTCAATGACCCGTCGTGTGTGTTCACTAGTGAGTGTGTATGTGTGCGTTCACTAGTGTGTGTGTATCTGGGTATTTCACTGCCCCTAGTTTGTGTATTCAATAATGTGTGTGTGTGCATGCGGGTTTTCACTGACCCATCGTGTGTGTTCACTAGTGAGTGTGTGCGTTCACTATAGTGTGTCTGTGTGTACATGTGGGTTTTCACTGACCCCTAGTGTGTGACACACTACTGTGTGTGTGTAAGTGTGCGTTGACTAGTGTGTGTGTATATTACTGCCCCTAGTTTGTGTGTTCACTAAAAGGTGTGTGTGTGTGTGTGTGTGTGTATGCGGGTTTTCACTGACCCGTAGTGTGTATTCACTAGTGAGTGTGTATGTGTGCGTTCACTAGTGTGTGTGGATATTTCACTGCCTGTAGTGTGTGTTCAAAAATGAAACATCTGACCCGAAAACTTTTGTCAAGCAAAATATTAGCCCCGCCTCTACCTGTGCGTGTGCTGCGTGATGAGTGGCTGCTCACACAGAAACTCCTCCTCTCGCACGTTCCAGAAATAGCGCCCCTTCAGGCCGGGAGGGGAGGCGCAGGTTTCCAGGTCGTCGTCCCGCTCGAGCCGACGGAACCAGAGCAGCTCGCAGTTGCAGTGCAGCGGGTTCCCACCCACGCTGAGCGACAGCTGAGGGGCGAAGGGCGTGGTCATCAAGGCCGAATCCTGCGCCCGAGCAAAGATGGGGTCAGGTGGGAGCTTCTGGAGCCGGTTCGAGGTGAGGTCCAGGCGGGCCAGCCTGTCCAAGTCCACGAAGGTCCCTTCCGGGATGAAGTCCAGCAAGTTGTGGTCCAGACTAAGCTGGTGCAGGTTGACCATCTGCCTGACTGAGTCCCAGGGTATAGCCTGCAAGTTGTTGTAGGACAGGTCCAGGTCCTCTAGCGCCACCACCAGGTCCTCGAAGGCGCGTTCGGAGATTCGGCTGAGCTGGTTATTGTTCAAAATGAGGTGCTGCAAGTTGACTAATCCCCGCAAGTCGTCCGGACCCAGCTCCACCAGCCGGTTGTTGTCCATATGAAGCGAGCGGAGGGTCTCCAGGTCCCCGAACGAAAAAGGCTGGATGTAGCTGATGGTGTTGCGGGACAGCGTCAGGTCCACCAGGTCGCTCATGTTGGCAAAGTCCTGCTGCGTGATGCGGAGGATGAAGTTCCCCCCCAGCCGCAGCTCCACCGTGCGCCGGTCGATGTCAGGGGGGACGAAAAGAAGCCCTTTGGCTGGACACAGTGTGCCCAGAGACTCGGACAGGTTCTGGCACACACAGTATTTGGGGCACGTATGAGCCACCGTCACGGCCATAACCAGGACCAGCAGCCCGCAGAGCACACGGTCCATGGTAGATTCACACGAAGGGACCTGCGGGAGACAGAGGGATAGACAGATCAGATGAAACGTGGAGGGTGCCACAGCTCCAGAGTGCAGTGGTCGACGTCAGGAGGAACAGACAAAAGACCTTTCACTGGACACAGTGTGGTCACAGGGTCAGCTATAGGCTGGAGGTTACGAAACCAGCCTTGTGACCAGAAGGTTGTTGGTTTGTTTCCCGCTGAACTGATAGGACACGACTGAAGTGCCCTTGAACAAGACACCAAGCCCTCAACTGCTCCCCGGGTACTGTGGATAGGGCTGCCTACTGCTCCGGGCAAGTGTACTCACTGCCCCCTAGTGTATGTTCACTAAAATGTGAATGTGG
>CM038707.1:49498396-49500896 GCA_021613375.1 Megaleporinus macrocephalus | reverse complement strand
ACATAAAAACCTATTATTATTACTCAGTAAACACTTTATTATTAAATATTAATCAGTATTAATACAGTAAGTAGAGCTTTTACACTTTATTATTAAATATTAATCAGTATTAATAGAGTAAGTAGTGCTTTTACACTTTATTATTTAATATTAAACAGTATTAATAGAGTAAGTAGTGCTTTTACACTTTATTATTAAATATTAATCAGTATTAATAGAGTAAGTAGTGCTTTTACCTTTTATTATTAAATATTAATCAGTATTAATACAGTAAGTAGAGCTTTTACACTTTATTGTTAAATATTAATCAGTATTAATAGAGTAAGTAGTGCTTTTACACTTTATTATTAAATATTAAACAGTATTAATACAGTAAGTAGAGCTTTTACACTTTATTATTAAATATTAATCAGTATTAATAGAGTAAGTAGAGCTTTTACACTTTATTATTAAATATTAATCAGTATTAATACAGTACGTAGTGCTTTTACACTTTATTATTAAATAATAATCAGTATTAATAGAGTAAGTAAAGCTTTTCCATACTCAGTGTGTTTATTTAACTCTTTCCAAGCTTCTCCTAAACAACCCAGTATTATTATCAGTTCTCATCTAATACCTGCTTTGACTGCTCAGTACTTCATTAAGCTAAATCAAGATTTGCTGCTGAAGGAACTGAATACGTTCATACAATATCTGGGGCGTCCAGGAGAAATCTGGAACCTAACTTTGTTCTTCAAACTGGAGCTCAAGATATGATGTACTTCTCTCACAATGAGAATGTAAACACTAGGGGGCAGTAAAACACTCACATTAACACACACTAGAAAACAAACACAAAATAGGGGGCAGTGAATCATCCACATAGACACACACACACACACACTAGTGAACAAACACACTAGGAGCAGTGAAACACACACATAAACACACACACACACTAGTGAACAAACACACTAGGATGCAGTGAAACACACACATACACACATACACACACACACAAATGAACACACACACTAGGGGGCAATGAAACACATACACATTCACACTAGTGAACACACACACTAGGAGGCAGTGAAACACCCACATACACACACAAACTAGTGAACACACACACTAGGGGGCAGTGAAACACCCACATACACACACATACAGACTAGTGAACACACACACTAGGAGGCAGTGAAACACCCACATACACACACAAACTAGTGAACACACACACTAGGGGGCAGTGAAACACACACATACACACACACACTAATGAACACACACACTAGGGGGCAGTGAAACACCCACATACACACACATACAGACTAGTGAACACACACACTAGGAGGCAGTGAAACACCCACATACACACACAAACTAGTGAACACACACTAGGGGGCAGTGAAACACCCACATACACTAGTGAACACACAAACACACTAGGAGGCAGTGAAACACACACATACACACAAACACTAATGAACACACACACTAGGGGGCAGTGAAACACCCACATACACACACATACAGACTAGTGAACACACACACTAGGGGGCAGTGAAACACCCACATACACACAAACACCCACATACACACACACACACACTAGTGAACACACACACTAGGGGGCAGTGAAACACCCACATACATCCACTATCCATTAGTTAATACGTTCAGCAGTTTCCTGTTGCTAATGTTTAACTTGGGAGTTTTTAATGAAGCTAATAATAACGAGCAGCAGATCAGAGTTATAATCACCCACCAGACTGTTAAACATCTGATCTAATGCAGCGTCCCAAACCACATACTTCTACACTTCACCTACTACACTAACGAGTGCACATCACTATTGTTTACGCACTATTCAGTGTGTGAGTATGGGGTTTGGGAGGCAGCAGAAGTAACGCAGTGGGAAATCTCAGATGTTTCGATTTCAGCTTCTCAGACTGTATATATACTTTATCTGAGTTATACCAGTTTTTCTTCAGGCCACAGCTGACCCTATGAGTCTGGCAGACAAATGGTCAGTTACAGGCATGGTCAGCTTTACGACAGCCGTCCAGGAGGGTTTATAGCAGCACATCCTCTGTTTTACGACAGCTCAATCTGCTTAGGACTCTGCCTCATGTCCAGTAGATGATGGTTAGTCCTTGTGTCAGGTGATAAAAGGAGGTTTATGGCTGAGTGTTTATCTGTATCAAGACAGACTGTAGGCTGAACCCAGTGTTCATTCATTTAATACAAAGAAAATAATATATATACATATATATTAAACCGAAAGCTGGTAATTAACTCATCAAACCAATAACCGTTAATTAACTGGTTGCCGGTTATTATAATACTAAGCTGTAGGTGGGCTGAAGCATTTCCCAGAGCATACAGAGTTATACATTCAACCTAATTATAAACTGTAGACTCAGTTTATATCACAATACCTACATTTAGAGTCATACATTCAACCTAATGATAAACTGTAGACTCAGTTTATATCACAATACCTACATTTAGA
>CM038707.1:49485896-49493396 GCA_021613375.1 Megaleporinus macrocephalus | reverse complement strand
ACTTCAGACCTACAAAACCTGTGTCTGAATCAGACTGCAGACCAACAAAACCTCTGTCTGAATCAGAATGCAGACCAACAAAACCTGTGTCTGAATCAGACTGCAGACCAACAAAACCTGTGTCTGAATCAGACTGCAGACAAACAAAACCTGTGTCTGAATCAGACTACAGACAAACAAAACCTGTGTCTGAATCAGACTACAGACCAACAAAACCTGTGTCTGAATCAGACTACAGACAAACAAAACCTGTGTCTGAATCAGACTGCAGACAAACAAAACCTGTGTCTGAATCAGACTACAGACCAACAAAACCTGTGTCTGAATCAGACTGCAGACCAACAAAACCTGTGTCTGAATCAGACTACAGACAAACAAAACCTGTTTCTGAATCACACTGCAGACCAACAAAACCTGTGTCTGAATCAGACTACAGACCAACAAAACCTTTCTGAATCAGACTGCAGACCAACAAAACCTGTGTCTGAATCAGACTACAGACCAACAAAACCTTTCTGAATCAGACTGCAGACCAACAAAACCTGTGTCTGAATCAGACTGCAGACCTACAAAACCTGTGTCTGAATCAGACTGCAGACCAACAAAACCTGTGTCTGAATCAGACTGCAGACCAAACAAAACCTGTGTCTGAATCAGACTGCAGACCAACAAAACCTGTGTCTGAAACAGACTGCAGACCTACAAAACCTGTGTCTGATTCAGACTGCAGACCTACAAAACCTGTGTCTAAATCAGACTGCAGACCTACAAAACCTGTGTCTGAATCAGACTACAGACCTACAAAACCTGTCTGAATCAGACTTCAGACAAACAAAACCTGTGTCTGAATCAGAATACAGACCAACAAAACCTGTGTCTGAATCAGACTGCAGACCAATAAACCTGTGTCTGAATCAGACTGCAGACCCACAAAACCTGTGTCTGAATCAGACTGCAGACCAACAAAACCTGTGTCTGAATCAGACTACAGACCAACAAAACCTGTGTCTGAATCAGACTACAGACAAACAAAACCTGTGTCTGAATCAGACTGCAGACCTACAAAACCTGTGTCTGAATCAGAATACAGACCAACTGCCTAAACTGAATTCAGTTCCAACAGAATTTCTTCTGAATTCGACTGTAATCTGATTATTTCAGTGCTAGTCTAACTGGCTGTATGGATTTAAAAGAACATTCTGTCTGAGGGGTTTCGGGTCGTCTGATCTGTCTAGAAAATGAGAAAATACAGCGTTAAATTGAAACCTGACTTGAAACCAAAATCCGGCCCACCCGGACGAGAACAGTCGGGACCCGTCAGGTTCAGACAAATATCTCAGTAACCAGAGACGACAGTCGTGTGCTGGGCTCAGAAAGGCTGGATCATTAGTGTCCCGCTGGTTCCGGCTCATCCAGAGTGGCACGGCCTGTCCGGCAGAGCCCCAGTGCTGTCTGGGAGCAGTGCGTTTGTGGAG
This sequence comes from Megaleporinus macrocephalus, assembly GCA_021613375.1. Lineage (NCBI taxonomy): Eukaryota > Metazoa > Chordata > Actinopteri > Characiformes > Anostomidae > Megaleporinus > Megaleporinus macrocephalus. The sequence continues at coordinate 49,491,921 of CM038707.1, read as the reverse complement.
AAATAAAGCAGTAAGAGTCTCATCAGCACATTAGCTGTGTGAGGAGAGCATCTGAAGATGTGTTAAGCTTCTGAAATGTCACTGAGCTTGAGCAGAACAGGCCCTGCACAAGCTCCTAAAACAAGGAACCCATACAACTCCTGCCGCCGCTGTAAAACATCCACGCCCAGCCTCCACCACTTCAACCAGCCCAGCCTCCACCACTTCAACCAGCCCAGCCAAAGGTATGAAGACACCATGATTTCTTTAGAACATTTTCAAACAATGTTTTTCACTGTTACATTTCAAATCAAGGGCTGTTAGTAGTCCCTAGGACCAAACTGAAACCATAGCGTGATTGTGCCTTTTCTGTATGTGCTCCAAAGCTTTGGAATAACCCTCTGCTGGATATTCGGCTATCTGATTCTAAAGAGCTCTTTAAAAAAAGGCTTAAAACTTATTAGTACTCTTTAGCCTTTGCAGATGGTCATAGCTAGGTTTGCTGTTTTTAATTCTGTTTAATTGATTTTGGTTTGTTGTGATGTTTATGCATTTATTTTTATTTGTTTATTGATTTATTTTATTATGTTTTATGACTGTGTGCAGCACTTGGAATAAATAAATATATAAATAAGATATTATATAAATAAATATTTACTGACTTACTATTACAAGAAAATCCGAATGTTTATTTTTTAGCTGGCAGCTTTTATCTACTGGAAAAAGAAAGAATGAATTTCCCTCACATTCATGAGCTGCAGCATGGCAAACACCAAGAGGAGGGCTGCCATCCCAATAAGCTCCACCCTCATACTAATTAGGTAGCTATGCTGGTTACTTGGAGCTGCTAGTAGTAACGTTACCTACTGTAAGCACCACCTCTCACACCTGAGTGCCATCACACCCCATCATGCTACACCAGTAGTTAATTAACACTTCCTATATAATCTATATATGTGTCATTGATATTAACAAGACCTTAGCTGTTCCGTGGTCACAGGCCAACGTCTAACGTAGGTCCAGCCTAACCCTTTAATCTCCACAGCGGGGTCCTGTCATACTCCCTGGAGCCCTCGCGGTGTGCGGACTCGCCAACTAGCCCGAGCACCCACCTCCTACCGTCTGAGCATTAACCCCCCGGCGTCTCTACCCCTAAGTGGCTGCCTCGGACGGCAGCTTCCCTGGTCTCCCGGGACTTTCTCATCAGTTGGCTCTGCATTGCATTTTCTGTTCACGGTTTGAGTCTCTGTTTGAGTGAGTAAAGTCTTGCATATGGATCCTAACATATTATCCTATGTTACACCTACGCTCTGGTTCTCCTGACTTACATTGAAAGAAAAGACCAACAAAACAAAAGTTTTTGTTCTCTCCTATAAAGTTACTATTTTGGAGGCTTTTTTATTGGACAGTGATGATATACATGGTGGAATCTGAGTTTTCACCACAATTAAATTGAGTTAGCTCGCATTCTTGGAAAATGATTCACTGCATCCATTACCCATTTGGGATCAGTTTGAATCAGTTGCAGTTCGATATTTCTGGGAATATTAGTCAGTGTATCTAAATTCTCAACTTTCAATTCAAATCAGTTTGTTGAAAAACGCTGAAAACTGAGAATACCTGATGTAAATCTCAAAATAGTAACTTTATAGGAGAGAACAAAAATGTTCTTCAATTTTAATGTAAGTCAATAAACTCCAGGATTTTTTCTATGTGATTTTGGAGCATTTCTATTGGTCCACTCATCATGATATAAAGAGCAGCTGTTGTGTTAAAATAATATAGAAGAATTAGTTTTTCTTTAGAGAGTGACGATATACATCATGAAATCTGAGTTTTTTCCACAGTTTAATTTGATCAGTTCTCTTTCTTGGAAAATGATTTACTGCATCTATTACCCATTTGAAATCAGTTTGAATATTTTTGTGAATATTAGTCAGTATATCTAAATTCCCAACTTTAAATTTGGATCAGTTATGATTGTGGTGAACACTGAGGTGTTAGATGTATATCCGTCCTGCGCTCTAAGCAGACCATCTTAAACTGAAAGTTTCACAGAGACACCTTTAATCTACTTTGTGTTTGATGTCCAGATGAAAGAGAGTAGCTAGTACAGGTAACGTTACTACTAGCAGCTCCATGTAACCAGCATAGCTAACTAGATAGTATGTGGGCGGAGCTTATTTACACACAGTCCAATAAAGAAGAACAAATGGCTGCAGCCCTCGGCGCAATGTGTACATGCTGTTTACTAAGAAACCTTATTTAGACCTGATTTTAAGATCATCAAACTCTTCCTCAGCCGCTAAGAAAATCCCATGATGCACCGCAGGCTAATCTAGGAGCAGTGAAGTGGTTTTAAAATGTGAGTTATTTTGATTCTCTGGAGTTTTAATGTGTTTCTGGTCATATAATCACACAAAACAGTATTTTATTATCAATTCTGTAACGAGTCCTTCACCATTTACACTTTTATACTCCAGACATTAGCATTTATGCTAGCGGATGTTTAGGCCTTGGGCTATTGTTTTGGATGCCAGTTGGTAACTTAGCAACCAGCTAACCCACCGGTGGCGTGCTGCAGTGGGCGGGAACAAGCCGTGACGCAGTCTCTCTCTAACTAGAGCGTCTCAGTAATCTGTTTTATGAGGAGAGATGAGGAGAGAACACTGATACTTACACACTCACTACCTAGACAGCCTACTTACACACTCACTACCTAGACAGCCTACTTACACACTCACTACCTAGACAGCCTACTTACACACTCACTACCTAGACAGCTACCTACTTACACACTCACTACCTATACAGCCTACTTACACACTCACTACCTAGACAGCCTACTTACACACTCACTACCTAGACAGCTACCTACTTACACACTGACTACCTAGACAGCCTACTTACACACTCACTACCTAGACAGCTACCTACTTACACACTCACTACCTAGACAGCCTACTTACACACTCACTACCTAGACAGCTTACTTACACACTCACTACCTAGACAGCTTACTTACACACTCACTACCTAGACAGCCTACTTACACACTCACTACCTAGACAGCCTACTTACACACTAACTACCTAGACAGCTTACTTACACACTCACTACCTAGACAGCCTACTTACACACTCACCACCTAGACAGCCTACTTACACACTCACTACCTAGACAGCTACCTACTTACACACTCACTACCTAGACAGCCTACTTACACACTCACTACCTAGACAGCTTACTTACACACTCACTACCTAGACAGCCTACTTACACACTCACTACCTAGACAGCCTACTTACACACTAACTACCTAGACAGCCTACTTAGACACTCACTACCTAGACAGCCTACTTAGACACTCACTACCTAGACAGCCTACTTACACACTCACTACCTAGACAGCTTACTTACACACTCACTACCTAGACAGCCTACTTACACACTCACTACCTAGACAGCCTACTTACACACTAACTACCTAGACAGCCTACTTACACACTCACTACCTAGACAGCCTACTTAGACACTCACTACCTAGACAGCCTACTTACACACTCACTACCTAGACAGCCTACTTACACACTCACTACCTAGACAGCCTATTTACACACTCACTACCTAGACAGCCTACTTACACACTCACTACCTAGACAGCCTACTTACACACTCACTAGGGTTTGAGACACAGCCATATGAATATTGTTTTCCTCTAAGAAACAGGCGTGTGTATTAATAACCCCGGAGCCTGAAGTGTCCCCCCCTCTTTGATTGGCAGTCGACATTATTGTGTAGTGTTTGGTACACAGTGGTGTTATTTGAATTCCTCCTGCATGGCTGGTCTGAGCGCAGTGGCAGCGCTGGGCTCGTTTATCAGCAGTGACAGCACCGGGTTCAGAACCAACGGGACGGGCTTCCTCAGCACAGATATACACCCCCTCCCCCAATCACAGCAGACCCCCCTCCCCCACACCACCAGCTCCCTGCCTCCCTCTTTAAGTGTTAATAGTCTTTAATTACAGATTCATCATTACTGCCAATGCAGAGGTGATGCGAGCAATTTCGTCTGCGATTGTCTGCAATTATCCACACAGGATTAGAGTTCACCGCTCGCTCGCACACGCATACACACAGCAGGCAGCTGCGGCGGAGAGGCTCAACAGCGTTCTCTGGGCCGCAGCTCTGCAGCTGCAAGAACGAGAGTTGAGTGATGCGCTCTGAGGCGAAGGTGGCGACTCAGTTACATCAATTTAGGGAAGCTAGACCGTATAATTATGAATTATAATTTCGAATCATCACCAACCAGCTCTCCTCCTCACCATCACCAACCAGCTCTCCTCCTCACCATCACCAACCAGCTCTCCTCCTCACCCACCACTAACCAGCTCTCCTCCTCACCATCACCAACCAGCTCTCCTCCTCACCCATCAACAACCAGCTCTCCTCCTCACCATCACCAACCAGCTCTCCTCCTCACCATCACCAACCAGCTCTATTCCTCACCATCACCAACCAGCTCTCCTCCTCACCATCAACAACCAGCTCTCCTCCTCACCATCACCAACCAGCTCTCCTCCTCACCATCACCAACCAGCTCTATTCCTCACCATCACCAACCAGCTCTCCTCCTCACCATCACCAACCAGCTCTCCTCCTCACCATCACCAACCAGCTCTCCTCCTCACCATCACCAACCAGCTCTCCTCCTCACCATCACCATCCAGCTCTCCTCCTCACTCATCACAGACCAGCTCTTCTGTTTATCTGTGCTAACTGCTACACTCTCAATTACATCACTGATTATGCAGATGTACCAGCATTGAGATAGGATGGGACTGTTTCAGTTCACTCCCACATTCCACAAAGACTGAGTCAGAGACTGCCTCAGTCAGAGACTGCCTCTACCAGTGCAGTTTCTAAAGCTTTTACCATCCAGACTTCAAACAGAGATTCTCTCAGCTTCTCTTTGATATTTAGCTTCTTAAACTGTAGATACTGTTGGACCAGAGGAGGATGGGTCTCCCCTAGTGAGTCTTGGTTCCTCCCAAGGTTTCTTCCTCCAGTCTGAGGGAGGTTTGCCACAGTCGCCTCTGGCTTGCTCACTGGGGAGTACATTGGGGAGTTGTGACTTCGTGTTTTCAAACTTCTGTAAAGCTGCTTTGTGACAATGCTGTTGTAAAAAACGCTACACAAATTGTGGTAAAAAGTTTAAGATTTCATGACACAATTATGATTTTCCAAAAATCTATACTTACTGAAACTGAAAGTTGAGATTACAGATACACTGACTAATATTCCAAAATATTAAACTGCAACTGATTCAAATGAATTAAAAATTGGTGAAAGCTGAGATTTCATGACACAGTGAATCATTTTTCAAGAATTAGGATTCAAATTCAGTTTTGGCCAAAATTAAGATTTCATCTTCCACTGGATGATAAATACTGGTTACAGTATAACCGCAGTGAAAGCTGTGATTTTATGAAATAATAATGAGTTTAAAAATATATTAACTTCAAATCAAAATGTGGTGAAAGGTGAGATTTCATTTTCCAAAAATCAGAATTGATTCAAATTAAATTTTGGTGAACTGATGCAGGAATGGTCAGGAAGTCTAGTGAGGTCATGAATTTCCACACCTTACATAATATAAACAGCAGATTTAGCACAGCAGTCACCACGAGAAGATTCAGAGTAATAATAATAATAATAATAATAATAATAATAATAATAATAAAGGAATAATATGTGTCCATTCTGAGGTCAGTCTGAATCTGCACTGACCTGGATGCTCTTCGCTCAACATGGCTTAACCACACATCAGCATGCTTCACGCTCAGACTGTTCTCCAGAATCCCCCCCGGACCACTGGAACAACCACAGCCCCAGAGTTAGTGGACGGTGGTCAATAGCAGAACGAGCTGGACAGAAAGAGATGAAATGACATCCCAATTCATCACATTACCCGGTCATATGTCCCTCAGTGTGTCTCCATAAACACAGACAGAGAGAGAGAGAGAGAGACAGAGAGAGAGAGAGA
>CM038707.1:49120896-49480896 GCA_021613375.1 Megaleporinus macrocephalus | reverse complement strand
TAAAATATATACACTTACTGACTGTATATATGACATATACAATATATACACTTACTGACTGTATATATGATATATTTAATATATGCACATGCTAACTATACATATGACATATACATTATGTACACTTAATGACAGTATGATATATTTAATATATGCACATACTAACTATACATATGATATATACATTATATACACTTAGTGATTGTATGTATGATATATACAAGATATACCTTTACTGACTGTATATGTGATATATACAACATATACATTTACTGATTGTATGTATGGTACATACAATATATACACTTACTGACTAAATATGGGATATATACAACATATACATGTACTAACTATATATATGACATAAAATATATACACTTACTGACTGTATATATGATATATACAACATGTACATGTACTAACTATATATATGACATATAAAACATATACACTTACTGACTGTATATATGACATATACAATATATATGCTTAATGACTGTATATATGATACATACAATATATACCTTTACAGACTGTATATATGATATATACAACATATACATGTTCTAACTATATATATGACATATACAATATATACACTTACTGACTGTATATATGATACATACAATATATACACTTACTGACTGTATATATGATACATACAACATATACATGTTCTAACTATATATATGACATAAAATATATACACTTACTGACAGTATATATGATACATACAATATATACCTTTACAGACTGTATATATGATATATACAACATATACATGTTCTAACTATATATATGACAAAATATATACACTTACTGACTGTATATATGATACATACAATATATACAGTTACTGACTGTATATATGATACATAAAATATATACACTTACTGACTGTATATATGATACATACAATATATACACTTACTGACTGTATATGTGATATATACAACATATACATGTACTAACTATATATATAACATGAAATATATACACTTACTGACTGTATATATGATACATACAATATATACACTTACTGACTGTATATACGATACATACAATATATACACTTACTGACTGTATATATGATACATACAATATATACCTTTACTAACTGTATGTATATTATATACAATATTTGGCATGTTTTCTTAATACGACGGTGACAGGCAGCATCAGAGGCCTTGAGCAGCAGCCCTCTATGGTTCAGCTTCAATCTGAGAGGACGATCTGAGAAGAGATGTGTGAACTTTCACTTCATTTAGTCTCTCTGGTGGTGTAACTGCACGATTTTTAAGTAGTGAGCATTACACACGGGGTGGGTGGGTGTGGGGGGTGTCTGGGCTTCTAAGGGCCGATAAAGCACAGATCTTATCCAGCCCTTCAGAAAGTGATCCAAACTCAGAAGCAATACTTATTTTTACTCATCTGATAAGCTTTACATAACCTCTCTCTTCATCTGGCGAGCAGAGACTGGTGGTGGGGGGTGACGGGGGGTGGCTGTCTGTTGTTGGTGTAATATAATAGCACCTATTGAGCTCTAAAGCACTAAAACCCTCCAAGGTCACCCGCAGACAACACCTTCCTGAGCTGCTTTGAGAGACAAAGTTATGTGGCTGGAGACGAATGGATGGATTTCACTGCTTGAGAGCATCGCTGACCAACAGCCAGAATGAAAGAGTGGACACCATCACAAAGGAGCTGAACCATTAACTGTATATATAATATATACAATATATACACTTACTGACTGTATATATGATATATACAACATATACACTTACTGTCTTTCTATTATATATGTATAATTGACTGTATATATGATATATATGATATATACACTCATTGACTGAATATATGATATACATGATATATACACTCATTGACTGTATATATGTTATATATGATGTATACACTCATTGACTGTATATATTTGTATGATATATACACTCATTGATTGTATATATGATATATATGGTGTATACCCTCACTGACCTTACATATGATATATATGTTGTATAACCTGATTAACTCTACACAATATATATATATATATGACATGCACTCATTGAATGTATATAAGACATATATGATGTATTGTACACTGATTGACTTTACATCTGAAATATATTATATATATACACTCATTGACTGTATATATGCTATATGCACTCAATGACTGTATATATAATATATATGATGTATACACTGATTGACTTTACATATGATATATATGATATTTGCACATATTGACTGAATATATGACATAAATGATGTACACACTGATTAATTTTATATACAATATATACAATCATTGACTGGGTGAATGTAACTAACTAAGAAAGCTAAGTTCAGAGCCCAGACGTGTTGACTGATCGGGTAAAGTTAAAATTGCATTCAAACTTATTGACTGTGTTTAGTAACAGCTCATGACACCGGAGAGGGAAAGTCAGTCAATGTTCTGGCAGCAAACGGTCCAAAAATGAGTCATTATCCTATAAAATGCCTTTCGTCAGAGCTCGGAACAATCTTGCTGTTAATGAGAGCAATTAAATTTGACTGGAATATTAATAGGTGGTGATATTACTTGGCTGCAGTGTGCCGAGTCAACACGAGGCCAATAAAAGTCCTTCTTCAGCACACAGGGGCCGTATATCAGGAGCTCAGGAGCTGAGAAATGTGAGCTGAGGTCAACAGAGAGGAGCTAGAACACAGAGGGAATAAATCACAGCTGCGAGTAAACAGATCCTCCGCTTTAAAACCTGCGCTTGTCCCACCGCAACCCCTGCGCAACCCCTATCCCTCACCGCCATGATGAAGAGCCTCCCTGTCACCACTGCGGCTACAGGACTACAGCACCAATTAGCTGGCTCTCTATTCTCAACCACACAGCAGCATGTACAGTAACCTGCGAAAGTCAGAGACCACCCTTCATTTACTGGTCCCATCATTCACTACACACATTCCTGAGGAGTTCTGGAGACTTCTAACAACCACCCGGAAGACCTGGTAGACCCACCAACACTGTCCTCTCTTTAGATAAATCACACTAGAAGTTTTCCAATTGGTGGACAAGTCAGGAACACAGCCTCTGATTTAGTCAACAATCAGAAACGCAGCCTGTGATTGGTGGACAAGTCAATAACACAGTCTCTGTTTGGACAACAAATCAGGAACACTGTCTCTGATTGGTCTACAAGTTAGGAACACATCCTCTGATTGGCGCACAGGTCAAAAACAGACTCTGATTTGGTGACAAGTCAGCAACACAGCCCCTGATTTGGTCAACAAGTCAGAAACTCGGCCTGTGATTGGAGGGCAAGTCAATAACACAGCCTCTGAGTGGTCTATACGTCAGGAAAACAGTCTTTCATTGGTCAACAAGTCAGCAATTCGGCCTCTAATTGGTGGACAAATTAGGAGTGCAGCCTCTGATTGGTGAACAAGTCAGGAATACAGTCTCTGATTGATCTACAAGTCAGAAACTCGGCCTGTGATTGGTGGGCAAGTCGAAAATACAGTCTCTGATTGATCTACAAGTCAGAAACTCGGCCTGTGATTGGTGGGCAAGTCGAAAATACAGTCTCTGATTTGGTCAACAAGTCAGCAATACAGCCTCTGATCTTTAAACCCAGAGTTTTTGTAGGGACAATTCTTTAAATCCAGAGTAAAATACAAAGATAAAGACAATTATTTAAGCCCAAAGTATTGGTAGGGACTTGACTCTACCATACATATGCAAACCTACACTGTTGTCGTCTATTGATTGAGACAATACTTTAAACCCAAAGTAAAAGACATCGATAAAGACAATTATTGAAGCCCAAGGTGTTGGTGGGGACATTTCTTTAAACCCAAAATATTGGTGGGGACAATTATGTAAGCCCAGAGTATTGGTAGGGTCTTGACTCTACCATCCATATACAAACCTATACTGTTGTCATCATATCTACATCAGTGTATTGCTGATTTTTATATTGATTTATATTGATTTTTTAGTATTAAAACAATTATTTAAGCCCAAAGTATTGGTAGAGGCATTTTTGAAACCCAAAGGAATTGGTTGGGGGACAATTCTTAAAACCCAGTGTGTTGGTGGGGACAATTCTTTAAACCCAAAATATTGGTAGGGACAATTATGTAAGCCCAGAGTATTGGTAGGGTCTTGCCTCCACCATCCATATGACACTTGTCATCATATCTACATCAGTGTATTGCTGATTTTACATTTGAGACCTAAACACCAGACCTGATCTTCACATGACAAGTTCCAAAAACACTACCACCAAATCCGCCCCGTACCTCAAACTTATTTCAGGCTTAACAGGAGGACCTGCAGCAGTGCATGCCCACCTAAATTTACCATGTACTTCGTTCTCCATACTCAGTAATGATATCAGCTCAGTATTTACCTGTACTCAGCCTCGTTCCAGTGTTTTAGTGTTTCTTTTAATAAATAAACGTTTACTGCTCAGATAACTCGTCTCGTCTCCTGCAGTGCCGGAGACTTCTATGCAGTGCTGTAGGCTGAAGCATAAAAAGACCTCGCTGAGATTTCCCAAGGCTGAATGTCTCCGGCAGTGCAGGAAGCAGGAAGAGAAAAGTAGAGCTTAGCGTTGGGCCCGGACACGAGGGCCGTGTTTAGTGCAGCACGACTGGCACCACAGCCACAAACATGCAGGAGACGAGGCTGAATGTGAACCGCCTGACAGCCCACAGGCTACAAACAAATCCTGGAGATCAGCCAGTGCCTGCGGTTCCTGGCAGCTCCCGAACAATCAATGACGTCTCCGGCAGAGGTGCAGCGCTCCGGAGTGAAGGGAGAGGTACATACGCTGAACTGAGTCAGAGTCAAGTCGGCTCCGGACGGCAAATTAGACGCTGTCAGTCACGGAGGAGGACGGAGCGACGTGGGGCTTTCTAAAGCTGGAGAGCTGCTGCTGTTCTTCTCCTGTCAGCCGTATTCCTCACGCTGAGCCTGAGCGTGTGTTTGTTATCAGTTTGTGTCTTAAGCAGTTAAAGACGGACATTTTCAGTCTTCCTGTAATTCAGCCCTCAAGAACATCGCTGTGGGTTTCGAGTCACGACCTTGAGGACTGAGGGTCAGACTGAGCTCCGGTTTAGCCGACAGTCTTGTCTTCATGTCCCAATCAGAAGCTCAGATTAAACTCTGGTTGTCCAGCTTCTTGTTTAAATGTTCTCGTTCCGCCTTAAATGGTGCAGCAGTTACTATATGCATTAGACCCCCGCCTGTAGCTGCTGCACCATTAATGGTGGAACGAGAACATTTCAACAAGAAGCTGGCCAATAGGAAGTGTTCTTATTAGGATTTGGGGTTCTCCTGCCCCCTTTTCTGCCTCTTCTCTTGTCCCTCTTCTGCTTCCTCTCCTGCCTCTACTCCTATCTTTTTTCCTGCCTCCTCTTCTGCTGCTCTACTGCCTCCTGTTCTGCCTCCTTTCTTGCCCCTTTCCTGCCTCCTCTCCTGCCTCCTCTCTTGCCTCTTCTCATACCTTTTCTACTGCCTTCTCCCTTGCCTCCTCTCTTGCCCACTGTCCCGCCCCTTTCCTGCCTCTTCTCCTGCCTCCTCTCCTGACTTTCACCTGCCACTTCTCCTGCCTTCTTTCTTGCCCCCTCTCCTGTCCCTATCCCGCCTCTTTTCCTGCCCCGTCTCCTGCCTCCTCTCCCGCCTCTTCTCTTGCCCCTCTCCTGCCTCTTCACCTACCTTTTCTCTTGCCCCCTCTCCCACCCCTTTCCTGCCTCTTCTCCTGCCTCCTCTCCTGTCCTATCCTGCCCCTTTTCCTGCCCCTTTTCTTGCCTCCTCTTCTGTTCCTCTCCTGCACCCTTTCTTGCCCCTCTCCTGCCTCCACTTCTGCATCTTCTCCTACACTTTACCCCTCTCCTGCCACCTCTCTTTCCTCCTCTTCTGCCCATCTCATGTCCCTTCTCCTGCCTCCTTTTCTGCCCCTCTCCTGACTTTCTCCTGCCACTTCTCCTGCCTCCTTTCTTGCCTCCTCTCCTGTCCCTATCCCACCTCTTTTTCTGCCGTAGGGACAATTATCATTCTTTAAACCCAGAGTACTGACTGACTCCTCTACTGCCTCTTCTCCTGCCTCCTCTCCTGTCTGTTCTCCTGCCTATTCTCGTGCCTCCTCTATAGGGTTTCTATGGGGTGTTTATATACATCAGCCACTGTAATAAACGAATGTGATAAGGAATAAAAGTTTTGACTCTCCACTCGAGTCAGAAGTCAGAGGTAACTGCTGATGCTGTCAGTGCAGTGATGAGATCTGAGGGTCGAGGGCTGTCTGAGCTGAAACAATCATACTGTCATAATAGACGCTGATTTTAATGATGTGTTTGATAATAGCCTGAGCTGGACCTGCCAGGAGTCATCTGGATCACTGAGCGGTTCAGAACCGCGTACAGGAGCTCTGTCTGAAACAGAAGACGACCGTTAGCTGGGCCTGTGATTAACTACACATATTATTAATATTATATAATATAATACCAGCTCATTAGATATCAAAACCAAACACTGAGTTACATCTAAACGTCTGTAAGAAGTGGTGTTTTTAGGTTTATGTATCAGAAGTGAATAAATGTTTCAGTGAGTATATAAGAATCTGTTGGCCAGCGTGGATCATTAAACACTGAGAGACTATAACAAACTGACTAATTAATTAATTTTGTTATTAAGAACCTTATAATTATTCAACACTGTTTAAAATAGGTTCAGTATCTGCTAAAACATTTAACTAATAATATCTATTAATACCTAATAACTGATGATAACTAAAGTATTAGTCAATATCTACTACACATTATTCAGTAATTATTTAATTGTTCAGTACCTACTAAATATTCAGTGACAACTATAAATTGTTGAGTGTCTAGAAAAAATTGTTTTGTATCTACTCTGAGTGATTCAGTATCTACTATAAATGATTCTGTGTCTACTATAAATAATTCAGTAACTACTATGAATGATTCAATATACAATATAAAAGATTCAGTATATATAAATGATCCTGTATCTACTATACATGATTTAGTATGTACTGTAAATGATTCAGTATCTACTATAAATTATGCAGTATATACTATAAATGATACAGTATCTACTATAAATTATTCAATATATAATATAAATGATTTAGTATCTACTATAAATGATGCACTTTATACTATAAATGGTTTAGTATCTACTATAAATGATGCAGTATATACTATAAATGATACAGTACTATAAATTATTCAATATATAATATAAATGATTTAGTATCTACTATAAATGATTCAGTATCTGCTGTAAATGATTCAGTATCTATTATGATTTATTCAGCAACTTCTATGAATGATTCAGTATCTACTACAGATGTTTCGATATCTACTGCAGTATTTTTCAGTATTTACTATCAATGATTCAGTATCTACTATGAATGAGTCAATATTTACTATTAATTGATTAGTATTTGATTATTCAGTATCTACTAAATTATTCAATATCTACTAAGAATGATTAAATAACTACTATGATTGATTCAGTATCTACTATAAGTGATTAGGTATCTAATACAAATGATTCAGTATCCACTAAAAATTAATCAGTAACTAATATCAATGATTCAGTATCTACTATAAATGATTCAGTATATACTTTGAATGATTCAGCATCTACTATAAGTGATTCAGTACATACTATAAATTACTCAGTATCTACTATAAGTGATTCAGTATGTACTGTGTAAGGTGTATAGTCATGAAAGTTTGAACTGGACTGAGGAGCCACATACAGACTCTCAGAGTTTATGGGATTTTAAACATTTTCCATCTTCCTTTGATGTTTCCACATTTGTGTCCAGGCTGGTATTAACCATATAAATGCCCAGGAGCTGCTGGCTGGTCAGGACTCCAATTTCTCACCTCTAGAACTAGAGGAGCTCATATCACAGAGAGGTTTCCTGCTTTATTATTAGTGTGTACTTCAATGTGTAAACATCTCTTTGAACTTGTTGCTTAGTGATGGCATGAAAACCATCGAGAAGCACTACTTAAGCACAGAGCTCATTTACATATGTCTCAAAAATATTATATAACAGCAACAGATCTTCATGCAACAGTTACATAAAAAACGTGGCACACAGTAACAGTGGCCAGTCCAGTCCTGAGGGACATGGAGAGGCTACAAGACGGTCCAGCAGACTCAGTATACGGGCTGGACGGAGAATTTGGGTCGTTCAGGAATCAGAACTCATTGTTTTGCATGTAGTTACTGATTTATGAGCCTCAGGACTCAGGACGTCATTAATCTGGGCTTAATTTGAAGAGTGAATGAAGAGAAAGAGAGCTCCTCTCCTCAATGACCCTCAGGAGGAGGCTGAGTGAACGTCCCTCCAGCAGAGGACGGATTAAACTTACAGCTTCTAACCCTCCAGCCAGCACGTCTCACTTTACTCACTAATCAGCCCCGCACTGCAGTCCTCCAACAGAGGCCACTGGAACATGACTACTAACGTCCAGCAGCTAATAGCAGGACACAACACAGTCCCTCTACTCAAGCTACCTTCTTCTTCAGATGACTTTCTACTCAAGAACTACCTTCTCCTCCAGACATCCTTCTACTCAAGAACAACCTTCTCCTCCAGACATATCTCTACTCAAGAACTATCTTCTTCTCCAGATGTCCTTCTACTCAGGAACTACCTTCTCCTCCAGACGCCTTTCTACACAAGAACTACCTTCTCCAGACGCTCTTCTACTCAAAGACCTACCTTCTCCTCCAGACGCCCTTCTACTCAAAGACCTACCTTCTCCTCCAGACGCCCTTCTACTCAAGAACTACCTTCTCCTCCAGATGTCCTTCTACTCAAGAACTACCTTCTCCTCCAGACATACTTCTACTTAAGGACTATCTTCTTCTCCAGGTGTGCTTCTACTCAAGAACTATCTTCTCCTCCAGATGTCCCTCTACTCAAGAACTACCTTCTCCTCCAGACATACTTCTACTTAAGGACTATCTTCTTCTCCAGGTGTGCTTCTACTCAAGAACTATCTTTTCCTCCAGACATCCTTCTACTCAAGAACAACCTTCTCCTCCAGACATATTTCTACTCAAGAACTACCTTCTACTCCAGACATACATCTACTTAAGAACTTCTTCTTCTCCAGACGATCTAAGATTTAATGAGAGCTGCTAAGTGTGAGACTGGATGTCAGTGAGAGTGAAGCCTCTTCATTCTATATGACGCTGTCCTGCTCTTTGGCTTTGGCCGCTAATCTCAGGGTCTATAACTGCAGTACCACAAGGCAGGACAGAACAGAGGAACCCACACACACTGCTCAAAGAACTAATCTCTTCTGGACCAGCACCAGCCACTCCGCATGAAAAGAAGGACGGGGAAATTAGGGCCTTACGGTTTGAGCATCGAGGAGTGCAAGGCTAAAAACAACACCTCGGCTAGGCTGGCATCAGCGCTCGCGTCTACAAACCCCGCTCGCCTCTCCTGCAGCCGAGGGAGGATGTTGCAGAGATGCACCTCAGCGCTGATTCATATTTGGAGTGCAAACAAAGGCTTAAAACCCCGCTTCCCGCTGCAGCGCGCTTTAAGGAAAACTCCCCGGGAAGCAGCAGGCGTGCGCTACAGGAATAGAAAAAGAAAACAGGCAGCCCCGAGCGCCTCGCATTCGGATAAGCAGCAAGTGGCGGACATGAATATAAAACAGACGAAGGATCGTGGCAAGCGAGGAGCTAAACAGCTCTGCTTCCAGATTAATGCAGGTCCCAGTGGTCCAAGCACTGAAAGGGGGCACGCGCAAAGCTTTACTGCCATTCAGGTGTTCAGTAAGAGCACAGTTTACTTCAACCCAACAATATTAATTCACTCGACTTCCCTCTCACTTTCAATGCAGCTGCAGGAGATTGTAGTCTAAAGAAGCTCAGCATTGTTACTACACCGTCCACCATGAGAGTGCAAGTCATCACATGTTTCCCTTTAATCATCTTATGGCTCCATAACTGTGGTGCAGAACTAAAGAAGCAAACATCTGACACCAGTCAACTATATATGCAGTAAGGAGACCAGAAACTATACCAGTACTGGACAAGAGCCACTATCTCCAGACTCAGTAAGGTCACTAGCTGCACCTTAGAGGCAATGGGTTTAAAATAGAATGGACAGTGGGTTCAGAATCAGTAGGGTCCATTGGTTTAGTCAATAGTTTTGGAATCAGTAGATTCAATGGCTTTAGAATCAGTAGAACCAATTGTTTAATAATCAGTAGAGTCAATGGCATCCAAATTAGTAGGGTGAAAGGGTTCAGTAAATTCAATGGCTTGAAAATCAGTGGAGTCAATGGTTTTAGAATCAGTAGTCAATGGTTTTAGAATCAGTAGATTCAATGGCTTGAGTCAATAGCATCCGAACCAGTAGGGTGAAAGGATCCAGAACCAGTAGAATCAATGGTTTTAGAATCAGTAGAGTCAGTGGTTTTAGAATCAGTAGAGTAAATAGTTTTAGAATCAGTAGGGTCAATGGCATCCCAATCAGTAGGGTGAAAGGATCCAGAACCAGTAGATTCAATGGTTTTAGAATCAGTAGAGTCAATGGTTTTAGAATCAGTAGTCAATTGTTTTAGAATCAGTAGAGTCAATGGTTTTAGAATTAGTTGAGTCAATGGTTCTAGAATCAGTAGAGTCAATGGTTTTAGAATTAGTAGAGTCAATTGTTTTAGAATCAGTAGAGTCAATGGTTTTAGAATCAGTAGAGTCAATGGTTCTAGAATCAGTTGAGTCAATGGTTCTAGAATCAGTAGATCCAATGGTATCCAAATTAGTACGGTGAAAGGGTTTAGAATCAGTAGATTTAATGGTTTTAGAATAAATGGGTTCAGAACAGTAGAGTCAAATATTTCAGAATCAGTAGGGTCAATGGCATCAAATTCGGTAGACACAATGGTTTCAGAACCAGTAAGGTCAATGACTTCAGACCCTGTGGAGTTACATCAAACAAAGAGGCTGAACACTGGACTGACCACCCCAGAGTCCAGACCCTCAACACCACTGAGTGTGTATTTGGGGTTACTTGGATGGTAAGAATCAGACGCAGCTTCTGAGACTGGACTCTGGAGGTGAGAGATTAGATTCCTGGTCTGCACAGTGTAGTATGTGGATGTTGCACAAGGACAGGCTGGTAAAAGTTCTCAGGCATGCATAGAAAAGTAGGTCAGGCGATGGTCCGTGTCCACGCCCCTCCCCACCCTCCGCCCTCACAAGCGTAAATGCACAGCGGCGCTGTCGTGTCCCCCACTCAGCCTGTCAGACACGTGAACCCGGCGCACAAAGGCGGCTCTGGGCGAACAGTGAGCCGGGCTTTCGGAGGCGGGCACGCACTCGCATACTGAAGAGCAGCTTAATGAACACCAGCCCAGTGACTGCACTCCCCGAATAGGTCCTCCATTATCACCCGGCCCGGAATGATCTCCCCCTCACGCCTCAAATTACCCGCATCGCTTACACCCCCCTAACAAATAACTCTCCAGGAGAGGCCGCAGTCGGTCGCGTGTGCGAGCCGTCCTGGAGTCTAGCCAATTAACCTTGTCAAAACAATTCATCCGGCCGGCTCTTCTCTCCGCAGCCGTGCCGAGTTCGCTCTTCTGCTCTCTGGCTAACAGAAACTTCCAGCCCGGCCAGGCTCAGACGTGTTATGTAAGCTAATGAGCGAGGAATTCCTGCGAGTGGAGCGCCGCAAGAATGAGCTCGGAAAGTAGTTTTACCCCCAGAAAATTACGGGAGCGTCGCCACCGGTGAGGACGAGAAGCACAAGCCATCCGACGCCTGCGCGTTCGTCAGCAGCAGCAGGACGCCGGTGTGATCTGCTGCCAGTCTGACTACCAGCACATTCACATTCGATAGCGCTGATGATTACTCGCAATTTGATGCTATTATTGGGCTTTTTGTTTGTTGTTTGTGATTAGCTTTCAATGCCCCCCGCCGGCTGGGGAGTTCCTCCATTATCGACTGAGAACCAGGCGCCTCGGTAAAGCCCGCCGGCTGGGTGGCTCTGCAGCACGAGATTAGAATTCAACTGGATGACTTCACATTTCAATTGTATACATACAGGACCTCCACTTACAGACTGTAGTTCATTTGATTCTCTGTATACTTTATTACTCTGTTCTTTAATGATCAGGACCCCCACAGGACCACCACAGAGCAGATACTATTAGGGAGATGGGTTATTCCCAGCACTGCAGTGACACTGACATGGTGCTGGTAGTGTTTGAACACTGTGTCCACTCACTGTCCACTCTATTAGACACTCCTACTACTTGCTGGTCCACCTTGTAGATGTAAAGTCAGAGACAGTAGCTCATCTGCTGCTGCACAGTTTGTGTTCCTCTAGTTCTTCATCAGTGGACACAGGACGCCGCCCACAGGACACTGCTGTCTGGATAGTTTTGGTTGGTGGACGATTCTCGTGTCTGATCCACTCACACCAGAACAACACACACATACTAACACACCACCACCACCTCAGTGTCACTGCAGTGCTGAGAATGACCCACCTCCCTAATAGTATCTGCTCTGTGGTGGTCCTGTGGGGGTCCTGATCATTAAAAAAACAGAGTAATAAAGTATACAGAGAATCAGATGAACTACAGTCTGTAAGTGGAGGTCCTGTATGGTCAGTGGAGCTGATACAGTGGACAGTGAGTGGAGGTCCTGTATGGTCAGTGGAGCTGATACAGTGGACAGTGAGTGGAGGTCCTGTATGGTCAGTGGAGCTGATACAGTGGACAGTGAGTGGAGATAGAAGGAGGTGGTGTTAATGCTGTGGCCGATCTATGTATTTAAATAAGTAAAGAGAGAGAGAGATGTTTCTTTTTGGGTGGGTGGGGTGGGGGTGGGGGGGTGGGGGGTTAGAGGAAGTGGCTAAAAGGCACCAAATCCAATCCCCCTAGAAAATGTCATCAGCAGGATGTAGAACTGATCCGAGCAGATTCCCATTAAGGCTCCACGACTCTGTGTTTAAAGGAAATTGTTGATCGATTGTGTTTTAAAGAAGGAGCGGTTAGAAATGCTGAACAAACCACATACACAGGCTGGAGTGGATAAGCAGGTCCCT
Organism: Megaleporinus macrocephalus; assembly: GCA_021613375.1. Classification (NCBI taxonomy): domain Eukaryota; kingdom Metazoa; phylum Chordata; class Actinopteri; order Characiformes; family Anostomidae; genus Megaleporinus; species Megaleporinus macrocephalus. The sequence continues at coordinate 49,467,769 of CM038707.1, read as the reverse complement.
AAGCTGATAGTCTAAAAGTCTTTATCTGATCAGTAAGTGTGTGTTCACCAGTAAGAACAGCAGATCTGATTAGAACAGACGTAAATAATCAGACATACAATACAAAGTAACATGAATATGTTATTGTGAGAGAAGTAGATCAGATCTTGATCCAGTTTGAAGAACAAAGTTAGGTTCCAGATTTCTCCTGGACGCCCCAGACATTGTATGAATGTGTTCAGTTCCTTCAGCAGCAAATCTTGATTTATCTTAATGAAGTACTGAGCAGTCAAAGCAGGTATTAGATGAGAACTGATAATAATACTGGGTTGTTTAGGAGAAGCTTGGAAAGAGTTTAATAAACACACTGATGTATGGAAAAGCTCTACTTACTCTGTTAATACTGATTGATCATATTTTGAATATAATCCGACCACTCTGAAACAGTACACCAGTAAAACTGACCACTCTGAAACAGTACACCAGTAAAACTGACCACTCTGAAACAATACACCAGTAAAACTGACCACTCTGAAACAGTACACCAGTAAAACTGACCACTCTGAAACAGTACACCAGTAAAACTGACCACTCTGAAACAATACACCAGTAAAACTGACCACTCTGAAACGTCCTGCTCCAGTCCAGCTTGCCAAGATAGAACTTGTTCTGCTGGACTTTCAGGTTTCAGACTCTGACTCAAACTGGAGGAGCAGAACCGACACCGCTGTAAGAACAGACACAGCAAAGTGGGGGCGGAGCTTGTAGCAGGATGCCACTCTGGTGGTTGAGCAGTTGTAATAGAGTGGGCGAGCTGACCAGTAAGAGCTTTTTAGAGTAGGCGAGTATGTCTGAATACTCAGTAGTAAATCAGTAGGTGAGCGTGGCGAGTATGTCTGAATACTCAGTCGGTATTGAGTAGTAGGTGAACGGTACCCGGATGACCTCCTGAATCAGCAGCCATTTTTATGTAGGTATCTGCTATCCCACAGAACACTGTGTATCCCATGATTCACCTGGAGTCGTGGATGAATTCTAAGTGGAGTAAATAAACGGTGTGAAGCTGAACGTTGGCTGTGTGTACGTAGCTACGGCTAGTGAACTGCTGCTACAGGAGTTAGCGCTACTGCTGAGATAAACAATGATTACATTCCTCCCGTTTCATCTTCTCTGATCTACAGCTCCACACCGTCTGATACATAATCAGATAAAAACACAGATCAGAGTCACTAAAAGTCTAAATCTGTCTGTAAACAAGCTTTTAAATGAATAGCAGGACTTTTACGGTGGTGGTGACGTCTTGCTAACAGGACGCTGGTAATATGGTGGACGTAGTACGTCTGAGATTGTGTAGCTACTAAAACTCTCCTACTGAAACTACCTACTAGTCTGACGATCCAGCAGTACGTACTGACTCTAATCCAGTACCTACTGACTAGTAGACGATTTCTGACGCACCTATACAGTATGAGAAAAGTGAGTGTGTGCTGGCCATGCGATGGACCCTGGAATGACTCTGGGATTGGCTCCAGACCCCCACCCCTCGTGACAGTGAGTAGCAGGTTAAAGCTGATGAACTGTAGATACTGGTTAGCAGCAGTAGTGTGAGATTTCATGCCACTGCACTGAGCAGCCTTACAAGCCGTGCTATCAGAGTTAGCTCAGCGCTGGTGATCCTGATCCTGCCGAGAGGCTCCGGAGCTCAGCCGGGCTGGTATATCTGCTGAGGTCAGTAACACTCGTCAGATTAAAGGCCGGACTGAAGCGGCTCTGTCTCAGGAAGCGACTGTTCAAAGTTTTTTATTCATGGAGTTTTCTGTCTACGTATACATCAAAGTCATTATGCAAACTTTTCCAGCCGTAGACCCGGCGAGTCCAGCTGTGGCGGCTTCCGCAGTGACGCGGAGATCTGAGCTAATTTCCCTGCGGAGGGAAGCCGGGGGGCTGTCGGGAGTGGAAGGCAGCGGGAGGGAGATACCAGACCTGTCACGTCTCTGTAAATATTTGATTAACTGGCAGAAAATTACAGACTTGTGTTTGAAACGCGTCCCCCGGATTCTCTTATCTCCGCCATCCATCTTCACTATCAGTACCTCTCTGTGGAGGCGGCTTCTGCTCTGGGTTTTCCTCCAAACCCCGGATCTGCACGGTTTCTTTCTCTGACTCGAGTCGCTGCCAGGAGCTTCAGAGCAGGTGCTGAGTCCAGCTTTGTTAGCGGGCTAAAACCTGACAGGTGAAGTTCTGCCTCATTAAGGTGTGTTGCTGTTGCGTGGTGATGTGTGATGCTGATTAGCTCACTGCTCAACATAAACTGAACTAGCTAAACACCTCACGCTCACAACTAGACTATAAACACCTTCACGAGCAAAAGATTTTAGAAACCTTGAGATGAAAACAGAGAAATTCAGAGTAGGTTTGGTGTGAAATGGTTCACATGGTGTTTACAGTGGTGGAGGTAATGTTTACAGTGGTGGTGATGTTTACAGTGGTGGTGATGATGTTTACAGTGGTGGTGATGTTTACAATGGTGGTGGTGATGTTTACAGTGGTGGTGATGTTTACAGTGGTGATGGTATTTACAGTGGTAGTGATGTTTACAGTAGTGGTGATGGTGTTTACAGTGGTAGTGATGTTTACAGTAGTGGTGATGGTGTTTACAGTAGTGGTGATGGTGTTTACAGTGGTAGTGATGTTTACAGTAGTGGTGATGGTGTTTACAGTGGTGATGTTTACAGTGGTGGTGATGATGTTTACAGTGGTGGTGATGGTGTTTACAGTGGTGGTGATGTTTACAGTGGTGATGTTTACAGTGGTGGTGATGGTAATGTTTACAGTGGTGGTGATGGTGTTTACAGTGGTGGTGATGTTTACAGTGGTAGTGTTGTTTACAGAGGTGGTGATGTTTACAGTGGTGATGTTGTTTAGAGTGGTGGTGATGGTGTTTACAGTGGTAGTGTTGTTTACAGAGGTGGTGATGTTTACAGTGGTGATGTTGTTTAGAGTGGTGGTGATGGTGTTTACAGTGGTGGTGATGTTTACAGTGGTAGTGTTGTTTACAGAGGTGGTGATGTTTACAGTGGTGGTGGTGATGTTTACAGTGGTGGTGATGTTTACAGTAGTGGTGATGGTGTTTACAGTGGTAGTGATGTTTACAGTAGTGGTGATGGTGTTTACAGTAGTGGTGATGGTGTTTACAGTAGTGGTGATGGTGTTTACAGTGGTAGTGATGTTTACAGTAGTGGTGATGGTGTTTACAGTAGTGGTGATGGTGTTTACAGTGGTAGTGATGTTTACAGTAGTGGTGATGGTGTTTACAGTGGTGATGTTTACAGTGGTGGTGATGATGTTTACAGTGGTGGTGATGGTGTTTACAGTGGTGGTGATGGTGTTTACAGTGGTGGTGATGTTAACAGTGGTAGTGTTGTTTACAGTGGTGGTGATGTTTACAGTGGTGATGTTTACAGTGGTGGTGATGGTAATGTTTACAGTGGTGGTGATGGTGTTTACAGTGGTGGTGATGTTTACAGTGGTAGTGTTGTTTACAGAGGTGGTGATGTTTACAGTGGTGATGTTGTTTAGAGTGGTGGTGATGGTGTTTACAGTGGTGGTGATGTTTACAGTGGTAGTGTTGTTTACACAGGTGGTGATGTTTACAGTGGTGATGTTGTTTAGAGTGGTGGTGATGGTGTTTACAGTGGTAGTGATGTTTATAGTTGTGGTGATGTTTACAGTGGTGGTGATGGTGTTTACAGTGGTAGTGTTGTTTACAGAGGTGGTGATGTTTACAGTGGTGATGTTGTTTAGAGTGGTGGTGATGGTGTTTACAGTGCTAATGATGTTTATAGTTGTGGTGATGTTTACAGTGGTGGTGATGGTGTTTACAGTGGTGGTGATGGTGTTTACAGTGGTGGTGATGTTTACAGTGGTAGTGTTGTTTACAGTGGTGGTGGTGTTTACAGTGGTGATGTTGTTTAGAGTGGTGGTGATGGTGTTTACAGTGGTAGTGATGTTTATAGTTGTGGTGATGTTTACAGTAGTGGTGAACAGTTTATGTAATATTTTCTGTTCTATCACCGTCACTGTCAGTAGTGTTGGTGGTTTATATCACACGAGTGTTGCATTGGTAAATGTGCTGGTGCAATATGGCTGCTGTTAACTTTCACTTGTTTTGTTCTGATTGTGTGTTTTGATGTTTCCCTGCCGGATGAAGAAGCCATGGTCTTTACAGAAATGCTGCTCACAGTGGTTTAATATTATATTAACTTATTAACAAAAACCCCCAAATCCGCAGCCTCTGTGCTCAACGTCCAGCTGTTTTCTGACCCCTCAATCGCATGTGATCAAGAGCAGTTTCTTCCATTTAACAGCCGGCCTCCTTACCGAGCAGCAGGAGGCCACCGATCTGATTTGCTGTGGTCAGGGTCAGAGAAAATCCCCCCTACAATCCTCTAAGAAGTGAGGGGAGAGACTGTCCTCAGACTCGGAATGAGCGCGGGCCTGCGGGGGGGTGGAGGGCTGAGGAGACGGGGTGCGCGGGGGGTGGGGGTGGTTAGAGGGGGGGGGCCTTTAAAGCATCTGCTGGATCCTGCTTCACCTTCCTCAAGCACGCCCCGGGACAGTCTTTTAGAAATAACAAACCACCGGCACGCCGCTCTGCGGGAAGTGCTGAACTGTAAAAGAGAAAGCGCTCCAGAAGCCCAGCCACCATCCCCCCCACCTCCCCCCATCACGCGGCACGCTGCGGAGGAGCGCTCTGGAGCCGCGCTGTCAAGCGGAGGCCCTGAAAAACACTGCACTGAGAATCCGCAGAGACGGAAACATCTCTCCAACAAATCAACCCATCAACAGCCCAGACACCAGATATCTGAGATAACGTACTGAAACGTGCTCACAGTCGAGAAGACCCCCAAGAAATTAGGACAATATGTGAAAAGCTAAAGAAAACATCCATCCATCCATTACCTTCAGCTTTATCCCGCTAGTCGGGGTCACAGGGGGGCCAGAGCCAATCCCAGCGTCATCAGGCGAAGTACACCATAGTTAGATCTCCACATTTAACCCATCCATGCAGTGTAACACTCATATATACACACACTGAACAGAAACACTAGGGGGCAGTGAGCACACTTGCCCGAGTGGTGGGCAGCCCTACCACAGACTACTACAGCGAGCAGTCACTACACCACCATACTAACCACTACACCACCATACTAACCACTACACCACCGTACTAACCACTACACCACCATACTAACCACTACACCACCTTACTAACCACTACACCACCATACTAACCACTACACCACCATACTAACCACTACACCACCTTACTAACCACTACACCACCATACTGACCACTACACCACCGTACTAACCACTATACCACCGTACTAACCAGTACACCACCATACTAACCACTACACCACCGTACTAACCACTACACCACCATACTAACCACTACACCACCGTACTAACCACTTCACCACCGTACTAACCAGTACACCACCATACTAACCACTACACCACCGTACTAACCACTATACCACCGTACTAACCAGTACACCACCATACTAACCACTACACCACCGTACTAACCACTACACCATCATAATAACCAAGACACCACCGTACTAACCACTTCACCACCGTACTAACCATTACACCACCATACTAACCACTACACCACCGTACTAACCACTACACCACCATACTAACCACTACACCACTATACTGACAACTACACCACCTTACTAACCACTACACCACCATACTGACCACTACACCACCGTACTAACCACTACACCACCATACTAACCACTACACCACCATACTAACCACTACACCACCATACTAACCACTACACCACCGTACTAGCCACTACACCACCATACTAACCACTAAACCACTATACTGACAACTACACCACCTTACTAACCACTACACCACCATACTGACCACTACACCACCTTACTAACCACTACACCACAGTACTGACCACTACACCACCGTACTAATCACTACACCACCATACTAACCACTACACCACCATACTAACCACTACACCACCATACTAACCACTACACCACCGTACTAACCACTACACCACCATACTAACCACTACACCACCCTACTAACACTACACCACCGTACTAACCACTACACCACCATACTAACACTACACCACCGTACTAACCACTACACCACCATACTAACCACTACACCACCATACTAACCACTACACCACCATACTAACCATTACACCACCATACTAACCACTACACCACCCTACTAACACTACACCACCGTACTAACCACTACACCACCATACTAACACTACACCACCGTACTAACCACTACACCACCATACTAACCACTACACCACCATACTAACCACTACACCACCATACTAACCATTACACCACCATACTAACCACTACACCACCCTACTAACACTACACCACCGTACTAACCACTACACCACCATACTAACACTACACCACCGTACTAACCACTACACCACCATACTAACCACTACACCACCATACTAACCACTACACCACCATACTGACCACTACACCACCGTACTAACCACTACACCACCATACTGACCACTACACCACCATATACATATACAGCATCATATATCCAGCCAGCAGTTAAGCCCCACCCACTCACTCTGACATCATTAGGCAATGACGTTCCAGCGCCTCAGTGCTGAACAAGGCTGTGAAGGGTTACCTGTACTGTGCTGCTGCTGTTCCATAGGTTCCCTCCCGAGCTGTGTGTGTGGAGACCCGTCAATCAAGTCCCGCGCTCCTCCCTCTGGCCCGGCGCTGATGATTAACCTGATAAATGAAAGCGGAGGAAAGTCGTATTATCCCACCAACATCCAGCAGCCGCCTCAACACCACTGCCTAACGTCTTCACTCAGCGCTCCAGACGCTGTCGGCCGGCGTTACGCTGATTTATTGCTCTAAGATCTGGGGGTTATGGAGCTGACAGGTCCGATCTCAACCCGAACCATCAAACGCAATCAAACCGGGCGTGTGCGGCGGCAGGATTAGGACAAATTCATACAACGCTGCGGTAATAATCTGTCACACCGTACGTAAACAACACAACAGGAGTGACGTACGACTGTCTCTATCTCCACACCTTTCTCCATCCCGCACACCTGCATGCACTCAGGTGACGAGAAGACGTTCTATTCACCAGCTTCATGCACCTGCATGCACTCAGGTGACGAGAAGACGTTCTATTCACCAGCTTCTCCACATCGAGTCAAGTCAGTGATGATGGAGGCTCCCACGTAGCACCAACTAATTGATGGGATGTACACAGTTACTGGGGGTCAATACTGACCATGTCTAAGCAGACAGACTGCATTTGCAGTTATAAACAAAACGGTGCCACTCTCTGAGCAATGCAATCGTAGAGCCAGTCTTGGTTCCCTAAGGTTCACATAAGGTTCTACACCGACTTAGAAGCTCAAGAAGCTCAACATTATGTGGAAGTTTTTCAAACTGTAGAAAATGTTAATGTTTTAGAACTTTCACATAAGGTTTTACACCAACTCCACATTATGTGGATGTTCTTCAAGTGTTTAAGTATCTGCACAAAGGTTCTACACCAACCAAAGACTTTGAGAAGCTCTATGTCATGTGGAACCTCTTCAAACTTTAGAAATTGTCCATGTTTTAGAACCCTAACATGAAGTTTTACACCAACCAAAGAATTTGAAAAGCTCTACATAATGTGGATGTTCTTCAAACGTTTAAGAACCTTCATATAAAGTTCTACACCAACTAAAGAGTATGAGAAGCTCTACATTATGTGGAAGTTCTTCAAACTGTAAAACATGTCAATTTTTTAGAACCTTAACATAAGATTCTACACCAACTAAAGACTTTGAGAAGCTCTACATCATATGGAAGTTCTTTAAACGTGTGAGCCCCTGACACAATGTTCTACACCAACCAAAGACTTTGAGAAGCTCTACATTATGTGGAAGTTCTTCAAACTGTAGAAAATGTCAATATTTGAAGAACCTTAACATAATGTTCTATGCAAACTAAGACTTTGAGAAGCTCTACATTATGTGGAAGTTCTACTAAATGTTGAAATTGTCAATGTTTTAGTACCTTCACATAAGGTTCTACACCAACCAAAAGTTTTTGAGAAGCTCCACATCATATAGAAGTTCTTCAAGCTTTTAAGTACCTTCACACAAGGGTCTACACCAAACAAAGTTTTTGAGAAGCTCTACATTATGTGGAAGTTCTTCAAACGTTCAAGAACCTTCATATAAAGTTCTACAGCAACCAAAGACTTTGAGAAGCTCTAAATTATGTGGATGTTCTTCAAACGTTCAAGAACCTTCATATAAAGTTCTACACCAACTAAAGAGTTTGAGAAGCTCTAAATAAACTGGAAGTTTTTCAACATGTAGAAAATGTCAATGTTTGAAGAATCTTCACATAAGGTTCTACACCAACCAATGACTTCAAGAAGCTCTACATCATATGGAAGTTCTTCAAGTACGAAAAAGCTTCTCTAAATAACTGACCAATGGGTTTTCACTTACGGAGAGTTTGGAAAGGTCTTTAAGGTCGCTCCCTGATTTCACTGCTTCTGATACAGCGGTCTGAGAGCGTGAGGTGAGGAAGGAACTGTATAAGGCTTTCGTAGCTGAACTATTACTTTCATGCTTGGCCGGGCCCCAGCAGTGATTTAGGTCCCGTCTGGTTCTTCGCCGACGTGTCTCCGTCCATCACTCGGGAGGGCCTGGAGCAATCTTCCTAACAGCTCTCCGTCTGAGGAGCGGCTCGGAGAGAAATTAAACCTCCGGAAAAACGGCTCCCCGGCCGCCGAGCCAGAGAACATTCGGGGTCGACGTCCTCCGACCTCAAATTAAATTACAGCTATCGATTCCGGGACGATTGTTGCGGCCGGGCCGTATCAGAAACTAGGAAACCAGAGAGCGACCTCAAAGACCTGTCCCAGTTCTCCAGCGTGCTGAGCGCGGCGTAACGGGGGGATTCGGTCTGATTAACGCGCCCAACAAGGGCTTTATTGTTTTATAATGAATTTGATTACAGGGATTAGGGGGCTCAAATAAGATTTCGGTGCATCCAGGTGGTACGAGCCGCAAGCCCCTCCGCGATCAGAGCCCGGCGTGCAGCTCCTTCTCGCAGGCCTCGCTAATAAAGCTCTGCTGATAAGAGGCCGATTATAAATATCAATAGCATGTGTTGTTTACCAGATCGAGAGATGCCGCTGAGAAAACACTGCTTTTGACTCTGAGTAATGGCTCGATGGGGGAGATTTCGCTATCGCCGCGCGCAGGAAACGGAAAAAACACCGTAATCCCGCGCATACAAACAACGGAGGGGGCTTCGAGATCGAGACGAGCGCCCCATGTTTATAAAACTGCCGCATAATTCAATCCCAGCACCAGAAAAACAGATTCATCAGGAGATCTTCCGTCAACACAGTACTTTCATAATGAGTCTGTATACGTATAGAGTTCTACTGACTGTGGTTCATCTGATTCTCTGTATACTTTGTTACTTTGGGACCCCCACAGGACCACCACAGAGTAGGTACTATTAGGGATGTGGGTCCTTCTCAGCACTGCAGTGATACTGACGTGCTGGTGTGAGTGGATCAGAGTGGATCAGAGTGTTTAAACACCTCAGTGTCACTGCTGGACTGACAATCGTCCACCAACCAGAACTATCCAGACAGCAGACCCAATTGGTACCCGCTCTCATTTTCCACCATTATCTTTACCAAAGAATATATGGCTGTGTCTCAAACTCTACTGAGCTCCTACATAGGCAGCATGTTACGTCATAGCATGCGTTCCCGACATGTAGACTGTCCCAATTCTTACATACCTTAAACATGCTGTCTACTGAGGAACCTTATTTAGACCTGATTTTAAGGCAGCATCGAACGCTTCCTCAGCCGCTAAGACAATCCCATGATGCACCGCAGGCTAATCTAGGAGCAGTGAAGTGGTTTTAAAATATGAATTATTTTGATTCTCTCTGGAGTTTTAATGTGTTTCTGGTCATATAATCACACAAATAATATGCAAATATATATTATTAATTGATAACAGACAAATAAGGACATCCTCCCTACAACTATTGACGGCACCACTGTTGAAAGAGTTAGCAGTAAGTATCTTGGCATGGTAATTGATGATAAGTTGTGTTTTGATCAAAATACAAATAGGATCCTCAAGGAACATCAACAGAGGCTGTTTTTTTTTAGAAAACTGAGTAGGTTTCAGTGTTCAAAGCTTATGACCTTACTCTATAAGTGTCTCATCAAATCAGTTTTGACATTTGCATTTATCACTTAGTTTGAAAACTTGAGTATTAAAAATAAAAATCTTCTCAGCAGCATTGTTAAAACTAGTGATCGGATCATGGCGTGTCAGCAAGCATCATTATTAAAGCTATATCAGAAATATACCTTTAATAAAGCTGAGGTAATTATTGCATCTGATGATCATCCTTTAAAGGAAGAGTTCCAACTTCTTCCATCTGGTTCACGCTACAGACTTCCGAAAATACGTTGCAAGAGATATAAGAACTCTTTTGGTTGTTTAGTGACTGCCTGCAAACCAATTTTCTCTTTGAGAGACAATAATAAAACTGAACTAAACTGAATATGAACTATAGTGCAGATGAGATTTGAGATGTTGGTTTGGGATGGAGATGTTAGTTTGTGATGGAGATGTTGGTTTGGGATAGAGATGTTAGTTTGGGATAGAGATGTTAGTTTGGAATGGAGATGTTGGTTTGGGATGGAGATGTTGGTTTGTGATGGAGATGTTGGTTTGGGATGGAGATGCTAGTTTGGAATGGAGATGTTGGTTTGTGATGGAGATGTTGGTTTGTGATGGAGATGTTGGTTTGGGATAGAGATGTTAGTTTGGGATGGAGATGTTGGTTTGTGATGGAGATGTTGGTTTGTGATGGAGATGTTGGTTTGGGATGGAGATGTTGGTTTGTGATGGAGATGTTGGTTTGGGATGGAGATGTTAGTTTGGGATGGAGATGTTAGTTTGGGATGGAGATGTTGGTTTGGGATGGAGATGTTGGTTTGGGATAGAGATGTTAGCTTGGGATAGAGATGTTAGTTTGGGATAGAGATGTTAGTTTGAGAGGGAGATGTTGGGACTGAGATAGAGCTGTTGGGACTGAGATAGAGATGTTGGTTTGGGATGGAGATGTTGGTTTGGGATAGATATGCTAGTTTGGGATGGAGATGTTGGTTTGGGATGGATATGTTGGTTTGGAATATAGATGTTAGTTTGGGATGGATATGTTGGTTTGGGATAGAGATGTTAGTTTGGGATGGAGATGTTAGTTTGGGATATAGATGTTAGTTTGAAATGGAGATGTTGGGACTGAGATAGAGATGTTGATTTGGGATGGAGATGTTAGTTTGGGATGGAGATGTTGGTTTGTGATGGAGATGTTGGTTTGGGATGGAGATGTAATTTGGAATGGAGATGTTGGTTTGTGATGGAGATGTTGGTTTGGGATAGAGATGTTAGTTTGGGATAGAGATGTTGGTTTGTGATGGAGATGTTGGTTTGTGATGGAGATGTTAGTTTGGAATGGAGATGTTGGTTTGGGATGGAGATGTTGGTTTGTGATGGAGATGTTGGTTTGTGATGGAGATGTTGGTTTGGGATGGATATGTTGGTTTGGGATAGAGATGTTAGTTTGGGATGGATATGATGGTTTGGGATAGAGATGTTAGTTTGAGATGGAGATATTGGGACTGAGATAGAGATGCTGGTTTGGGATGGAGATGTTGGTTTGGGATGGAGATGTTAGTTTGGAATGGAGATGTTGGTTTGGGATAGAGATGTTAGTTTGGGATAGAGATGTTAGTTTGGAATGGAGACGTTGGTTTGGGATGGAGATGTTGGTTTGTGATGGAGATATTGGTTTGGGATGGAGATGCTAGTTTGGAATGGAGATGTTGGTTTGTGATGGAGATGTTGGTTTGGGATGGAGATGTTGGTTTGTGATGGAGATGTTGGTTTGGGATGAAGATGTTGGTTTGGGATAGAGATGTTAGTTTGGGATGGAGATGTTAGTTTGGGATGGAGATGTTGGTTTGGGATGGAGATGTTGGTTTGGGATAGAGATGTTGGTTTGAGATGGAGATGTTGGGACTGAGATGGAGATGTTGGGACTGAGATAGAGATGTTGGTTTGGGATGGAGATGTTGGTTTGGGATAGATATGCTAGTTTGGGATGGAGATGTTGGTTTGGGATGGATATGTTGGTTTGGAATAGAGATGTTAGTTTGGGATGGAGATGTTAGTTTGGGATAGAGATGTTAGTTTGAGATGGAGATGTTGGGACTCAGATAGAGATGTTGGTTTGGGATGGAGATGTTGGTTTGGGATAGAGATGTTAGTTTGGGATGGAGATGTTGGGACTGAGATAGAGATGTTGGTTTGGGATGGAGATGTTGGTTTGGGATGGAGATGTTAGTTTGGGATGGAGATGTTGGTTTGTGATGGAGATGTTGGTTTGGGATAGAGATGTTAGTTTGGAATGGAGATGTGGGTTTGGGATGGAGATGTTGGTTTGTGATGGAGATGTTGGTTTGTGATGGAGATGTTGGTTTGGGATGGATATGTTGGTTTGGGATAGAGATGTTAGTTTGGGATGGATATGTTGGTTTGGGATAGAGATGTTAGTTTGAGATGGAGATGTTGGGACTGAGATAGAGATGTTGGTTTGGGATGGAGATGTTGGTTTGGGATGGAGATGTTAGTTTGGAATGGAGATGTTGGTTTGTGATGGAGATGTTGGTTTGGGATAGAGATGTTAGTTTGGGATAGAGATGTTAGTTTGGAATGGAGATGTTGGTTTGGGATGGAAATGTTGGTTTGTGATGGAGATGTTGGTTTGGGATGGAGATGCTAGTTTGGAATGGAGATGTTGGTTTGTGATGGAGATGTTGGTTTGGGATGGAGATGTTGGTTTGTGATGGAGATGTTGGTTTGGGATGGAGATGTTGGTTTGGGATAGAGATGTTAGTTTGGGATGGAGATGTTAGTTTGGGATGGAGATGTTGGTTTGGGACGGAGATGTTGGTTTGGGATAGAGATGTTAGTTTGGGATAGAGATGTTAGTTTGGGATAGAGATGTTAGTTTGGGATGGAGATGTTAGTTTGGGATAGAGATGTTAGTTTGAGATGGAGATGTTGGGACTGAGATGGAGATGTTGGGACTGAGATAGAGATGTTGGTTTGGGATGGAGATGTTAGTTTGGGATGGAGATGTTGGTTTGTGATGGAGATGTTGGTTTGGGATGGATATGTTGGTTTGGAATAGAGATGTTAGTTTGGGATGGATATGTTGGTTTGGGATAGAGATGTTAGTTTGGGATGGAGATGTTAGTTTGGGATAGAGATGTTAGTTTGAGATGGAGACGTTGGGACTGAGATAGAGATGTTGGTTTGGGATGGAGATGTTAGTTTGGGATGGAGATGTTGGTTTGTGATGGAGATGTTGGTTTGGGATGGAGATGTAATTTGGAATGGAGATGTTAGTTTGGAATGGAGATGTTGGTTTGGGATGGAGATGTTGGTTTGGGATGGAGATGTTGGTTTGTGATGGAGATGTTGGTTTGGGATGGATATGTTGGTTTGGGATAGAGATGTTAGTTTGGGATTGATATGTTGGTTTGGGATAGAGATGTTAGTTTGAGATGGAGATGTTGGGACTGAGATAGAGATGTTGGTTTGGGATGGAGATGTTGGTTTGGGATGGAGATGTTAGTTTGGAATGGAGACGTTGGTTTGGGATGGAGATGTTGGTTTGTGATGGAGATGTTGGTTTGGGATGGAGATGCTAGTTTGGAATGGAGATGTTGGTTTGTGATGGAGATGTTGGTTTGGGATAGAGATGTTAGTTTGGGATAGAGATGTTAGTTTGGAATGGAGATGTTGGTTTGTGATGGAGATGTTGGTTTGTGATGGAGATGTTGGTTTGGGATGGAGATGTTGGTTTGTGATGGAGATGTTGGTTTGTGATGGAGATGTTGGTTTGGGATGGAGATGTTAGTTTGGAATGGAGATGTTGGTTTGTGATGGAGATGTTGGTTTGGGATAGAGATGTTAGTTTGGAATGGAGATGTTGATTTGGGATGGAGATGTTGGTTTGTGATGGAGATGTTGGTTTGGGATAGAGATGTTAGTTTGGGATAGAGATGTTAGTTTGGAATGGAGATGTTGGTTTGGGATGGAGATGTTGGTTTGTGATGGAGATGTTGGTTTGGGATGGAGATGCTAGTTTGGAATGGAGATGTTGGTTTGGGATGGAGATGTTGGTTTGGGATAGAGATGTTAGTTTGGGATAGAGATGTTAGTTTGGAATGGAGATGTTGGTTTGTGATGGAGATGTTGGTTTGTGATGGAGATGTTGGTTTGGGATGGAGATGTTGGTTTGTGATGGAGATGTTGGTTTGGGATGGAGATGTTAGTTTGGAATGGAGATGTTGGTTTGTGATGGAGATGTTGGTTTGCGATAGAGATGTTAGTTTGGAATGGAGATGTTGGTTTGGGATGGAGATGTTGGTTTGTGATGGAGATGTTGGTTTGTGATGGAGATGTTGGGTTTGGGATGAAGATGTTGGTTTGTGATGGAGATGTTGGTTTGTGATGGAGATGTTGGTTTGGGATGGATATGTTGGTTTGGGATAGAGATGTTAGTTTGGGATGGATATGTTGGTTTGGGATAGAGATGTTAGTTTGGGATGGAGATGTTAGTTTGGGATAGAGATGTTAGTTTGAGATGGAGATGTTGGGACTGAGATAGAGATGTTGGTTTGGGATGGAGATGTTGGTTTGGGATGGAGATGTTAGTTTGGAATGGAGATGTTGGTTTGTGATGGAGATGTTGGTTTGGGATAGAGATGTTAGTTTGGGATAGAGATGATAGTTTGGATTGGAGATGTTTGTTTGGGATGGAGATGTTGGTTTGTGATGGAGATGTTGGTTTGGGATGGAGATGTTAGTTTGGAATGGAGATGTTGGTTTGTGATGGAGATGTTGGTTTGGGATAGAGATGTTAGTTTGGGATAGAGATGTTAGTTTGGAATGGAGATGTTGGTTTGTGATGGAGATGTTGGTTTGTGATGGAGATGTTGGTTTATGATGGAGATGTTGGTTTGGAATGGAGATGTTGGTTTGGGATGGAGATGTTGGTTTGGGATGGAGATGCTGGTTTGTGATGGAGATGTTGGTTTGGGATGGAGATGTTGGTTTGGGATGGAGATGTTGGCATCAGTAGGCTTTGCTTTTGGAAACACCCAAAACAGAGCATCATTACACGTGTCTGGTATCTGGACACTAGCTTGAAGAACAAAAGTGTGTCATTGAAGGCGTTTGTGAGTGAGTTAGACTCTTGTGGGGCAAAGCGAGAGGTCTCTGTGCTCTGGTATCGTGCTTCTGCTGTGACTGTCCTCTCGTTTTCATGTTGGAGAAGTGCGTGGCAGATTGTTAGTACATGTTCTAAAACTGTCAGGACGCGGCGGCGCTCTTTGCCAACATGCTGCGATCTCCAGACTCAAAGGGAAGCTAAGAATATCCCGCATGACCCCTCGCATATCCTGCATTGTCCTCACCGCTGTCACTGGAGAAAGGTTCACAGGAGGTCTTCTTTCATCCTCGTTGGAACAGCTCCTTTAAACTAAGGCGGCCCCTGCATAGCATCTTCAGCATCAACACTCCAGCACTAAACTCTGCACTGTGTAGCGTTTGGTTATATATATATATATATATATATATATATATATATATATATATATATATATATATATATATATATATATATATATATATATATATATATATTGGATCAAGGGCAAGTCATTCCAATGGCAAGTTATTCAAGTTCTTCAAACAGGAGCTCAAGATCTGATCTACTTCTTTCACAATAAGATATTCATTTTACTTTGTATTGTATGTATGATTATTTACATTTACATTCTAATCAGATCTGCTGTTCTTACTGGTCAACACACACTTATTGATCAGATAAAGACTTTTAAACTATCAGCTTAGGGGCCTCAGACTTTAACACAGTAGGGTATATGTTGCAGAGTACACAAAATAAGTGAGACAAAATATAAAAAATCAGGCAATTTATATCCATTTCTATTAAGGCAATAATACAGAAGGTTAATACAACTGGAGCTGTAGTTAACCTGCCCAGAAGACTATAGAAGTTTTCCTTCTATAATTAAAGTAAATTTGGTCTAAATAAACAAAAAATGTGCTCATGTTTGTGGGGTTATGACCCAGGCTAGGGTCACGCCATCTCTGACCTATGGTCAGACCAAACCAGAAACAGCTGTTAAGTAATTTATTCTAAAATCATAACTACAACAAATAATGTATCTATATCTAACAAATAATATATAACTATATCTACAAATATATCTACACTTAACTAACCTAAACATAAAACAATGAAAAATACACCAAACCACCTTAAATCCCTGAACTAAGTCTGATCTAATAAAAGATCGAGAAATTGATTGATATAATCAGATTTGCGATATCTCTTGTGAACTGCGCAGGGACAGAACGCTGGACATGTTGTTCAATGTGGCTGTTGTTGTAACTTTCTGTGTTGATAACGTTTGAACCACAAGAGATATTACAAATCTGATCATCAATCGATTTCTGAGACAGTTCGGATCTTCTCTGATCTGCAACACGACCACCTTCCCATTGGAGAAACTTGACCTTGATCCAATATGGTGGCTTTAAAGATCGCAAACATGTTCAGGGCATAGCCTAAAAGATAGACCCCCATACCCGTTACTTGCTGGGGTATCTTTCCCTTCTGAAATAAAAGGTTGTCCTCAGATTGTCCTTTATATATATATTATAGGTTACGTATGGATCAGATATTGTTATCAGTAGGTAAACAGTCATATCAGTGTATCTGTAAGCTGTTTTTAAGAGTGGTAGTACTTACAGATCTGCCCAAATGTTTCTCAGAGAGGAGCATTTTTAGATTTTCAGTAAGGAGATCAGAAAAAACAGGCCCTGAAGGCTGAACCAATCGCAGGGAAACTCTGCGGCGAGTCTCTCTTCTGCTGAAGCCGGCACTGTTATTTGTATTTTGTTAAGTACAGAGCACATTATCTTCACTTGGTTTGAGACTAATGACATGAGCTAATGACGGGCATCCTTTACGGCGCATGTTTCGAGGGGACATCTCTCTGCCATTAGCTCCGTAATGTTCTGCAGCCTGACGGATCATCAGTCCGCGCTCAGCGGCGGAAGACAAACAAAGCGTAAGGCTCAATTTTCAGAAGGCCGATAAGAAATCCGATCCATCTCCTGGCACGGCTCGATCGCATCTGCTTTCATATTTCTCACTGTACCCCGCGCCAGAACGCTTCACTTTCACACTGAGGAGATCTGGCCCGCACTCGCGGCACCTCAGGGGACGCGAAGGAGGCAGAGGAGAGGACGCCATCGAGTTGAGCGAAAGAGATATAGAACATCTCTAAAAGGAAACTCACCAGCCTCCTTCCAAACGCACCTGCAAAGCTAATTACCGCCACGGATGAATGATAGCTGACAACTTGGCTGCTAAAAATAAACCGGGAGCCGTATGTAAGTGTTTATTTATTTATTTGTGTTTATTTAGTTAGTCACGCAGCTCAGACGTGTGCTCACAGGTGTCCATCAATCACACCACATAATCCCCAAACTTTTACATCTTCAACCAACAAACTGTAAACAAACTGTCGAAGGATAATTTCAGTCCTAAAATCTGATGGAGACGTAAAATAAATGATATTCACACACTGAGTCCCAAACACCTCCATATCCCTACATAGTACATACATAAATCAAACCCAGACTGAGTCCCAAACACCTCCATATCCCTACATAGTATATACATACATTAAACCCAGACTGAGTCCCAAACACCTCCATATCCCTACATAGTATATACATACATTAAACCCAGACTGAGTCCCAAACACCTCCATATCCCTACATAGTACATACATAAATCAAACCCAGACTGAGTCCCAAACACCTCCATATCCCTACATAGTATATACATACATTAAACCCAGACTGAGTCCCAAACACCTCCATATCCCTACATAGTACATACATATATCAAACCCAGACTGAGTCCCAAACACCTCCATATCCCTACATAGTACATACATATATCAAACCCAGACTGAGTCCCAAACACCTCCATATCCCTACATAGTATATACATACATTAAACCCAGACTGAGTCCCAAACACCTCTATATCCCTACATAGTACATACATACATCAAACCCAGACTGAGTCCCAAACACCTCCATATCCATACATAGTACATACATACATCAAACCCAGACTGAGTCCCAAACACCTCCATATCCCTACATAGTACATACATACATCAAACCCAGACTGAGTCCCAAACACCTCCATATCCCTACATAGTACATACATACATACATGAAACCCAGACTGAGTCCCAAACACCTCCATATCCCTACATAGTACATACATACATCAAACCCAGACTGAGTCCCAAACACCTCCATATCCCTACATAATACATACATAGTACATACATACATCAAACCCAGACTGAGTCCCAAACACCTCCATATCCCTACATAGTACATACATACATACATCAAACCCAGACTGAGTCCCAAACACCTCCATATCTCTACATAGTACATACATACATCAAACCCAGACTGAGTCCCAAACACCTCCATATCTCTACATAGTACATACATACACCAAACCCAGACTGAGAGGGAGGAGGAAGAGGGAAAGGGAGCAAGGAAGTGAGAGAGTGAGAAAAAGGCAGAAGGGGGGGAGCAGGGAGGGAGAGAGGGAGGAAGGCGGAAATGAGGGATGGGAGTGAAATGGAGAGAGAGAGTGAAGAGAGAGGGAAAGGAAGGGAGTGGCAGGAGAGGAGGAGACAGCGAGAGAGTGCAAGTGTTTCTTAATTGTTTAGTATGTGATGTTACATGTTACACATATTCCGTGTACTGGAAACCATGTGGTTTAGTCATCTCTCCCAGACCGTGTCCCTCAACACACTGGAACTAATTTATGGAATCTGGCTATCGTGACGTGAGGCGGCGCCTAACTCTGATTTAAACACAGGCCCTGCTGGAGACCTGCTCCTCCGCAGTTGGATTATGGGTTCCTGGAAAGCGCTGTCAGGCTGGAGTGCTGTGAGGCGGAGAGGCAGCGAAGGATTCTCCTGGCATTCATACACCGCCAGCTTCTCTCAGCCTCGCTCGGCTACAACACTTTTAGCGCCGTGATCCGGCTCCCTGAGGGACGCAGCCAAGCTCCCCGCTGAGTGTGTGAGGTTTACAGGAGGACATACATCCTGGACACACACTAAATGACCCGCTTAAGGCCAGCTCTCCCAAAAGTCTGGCCAGTAGAACAACGAAGAACATACAGCTGTACTTGTGTTCAACAGCCACTGAAACAAAGCACTACAGAACTGAATGGACCGACCACCCCAGAGTCCAGAACCTTAACACCACTGAATGGACTAACCACCCCAGCGTCCAGCCTCAACTTGGATGGAGAGAAGAGATGGATGCTAAACCAACGTTTAAGACTGAACTTTGGAGGCGTGTCTGCAGGCTAGCGATGACATTGGCATCACATGGAAGCACCGTAACAACCACCTGGGAAGTCATAGCAACCACAAAGCAACAACCTAGCAACAAAGAACCCACATATGTATGTACCAATAAGCCATGACATTAAAACCACCTCCTTGTATCTTCAGTGATCAGGACCCTCACAGGACCACCACAGAGCTGTTACTATTAGGGAGGTGGATCATTCTCAGCACTGCAGTGACACTGACACTGGTGGTGTGTTAGTGTGTGTTGTGCTGGTGTGAGTGGATCAGACGCAGCAGTGCTGCTGGAGTGTTTAAACACTGTGTCCACCTACTGTCTATTAGACACTCCTACTACTTGCTGATCCACCTTGTAGATGTAAAGTCAGAGACAGTAGCTCATCTGCTGCTGCACAGTTTGTGTTCCTCTAGTTCTTCATCAGTGGACACAGGACGCCGCCCACAGGACACTGCTGTCTGGATAGTTTTGGTTGGTGGACCACCAGACTTATTAAACTTAATCAACTACAGATCAGCACCATGGACTTATTCAACTACAGATAAACACCATGAACTTATTCAACTAATGATCAGCACCATGGACTTATTCAACTACTGATCAGCATTATGGACTTATTCAACTACAGATAAACACCATGAACTTATTCAATTAATGATCAGCACCATGGACTTATTCAACTCTTGATCAGCATCATGAACTTATTCAACTAATTATCAGCACCATGGACTTATTCAACTACTGATCAGCACCATGGACTTATTCAACTACTGATCAGCACCATGGACTTATTCAACTACAGATAAACACCATGGACTTAATCAACTACAGATAAACACCATGGACTTATTCAACTACAGATAAACACCATGGACTTATTCAATTAATGATCAGCATCATGGAATTATTCAACTCTGGATCAGCACCATGAACTTATTCAACTAATTATCAGCACCATGGACTTATTCAACTACTGATCAGCACCATGGACTTATTCAACTAATGATCAGCACCATGGACTTAATCAACTACAGATAAACACCATGGACTTATTCAATTAATGATCAGCACCATGAACTTATTCAACTACTGATCAGCACTATGGACTTATTCAACTACAGATAAGCACCATGAACGTATTCAATTAATGATCAGCACCATAGACTTATTCAACTACTGATCAGCACCATGAACTTATTCAACTACTGATTAGCACCATAGACTTATTCAACTACTGATCAGCACCATAGACTTATTCAACTACTGATCAGCACCATTAACTTATTCAACTACTGATCAGCACCATGGACAGGGGCAGTTAGGAGAAGAAGAAGGGCGCTGTCCGTTGTGTAATGAACACTTGGACACGGTGTTAACAGTCAGGAAAGCCTGAGTTTGTCTGTTGCAGACACAGGCTCCATCCACCATGACTAACTATCTCTGCTCAGCCAGCCGTGACCGACCACTTCCCCTGTAAGCCATGTTCCTGTTAGCCGCTAACACCACCTCAGCGTCCACTAGCCTACAGTACAGACCGTCCGGCTTTACAGGCTCCGATCTACTCGCTGCTCAGCCTCACAGTCTTAGAACTTGTTTGTTCACTGGCAATAAAAAAGGTGCTGTGATTTCACCACAGCTAGCATGCTAACAATACATTATCAACACAACTATTTTCTAACAGCACTAACGCTTCCTCAGCGCCACCTATCTGTGCTAGTGCAGACGGAAGTCCAGGTGTAACATGTTGTATTGCTCATATTCAAATACAGCCTTAAACCTTCAGCAGACTGAGCTAGAACTAACAATACCAGCAGCTTAGTGGAGCTCCTGTTCTTCTCAAGAGCCTCCACTGCGACAAGAATCCAAGAGGCTACAATCACAGAGGAGTATATATATATACATCTGCAGCTCAGTGCTGTAGTGGTTAGTATGGTGCTGTAGTGGTTAGTATGGTGGTGTAGTGGTTAGTACGGTGGTGTAGTGGTTAGTATGGTGGTGTAGTGGTCCGTATGGTGGTGTAGTGGTTAGTATGGTGCTGTAGTGGTTAGTATGGTGGTGTAGTGGTTAGTACGGTGGTGTAGTGGTTAGTATGGTGGTGTAGTGGTTAGTATGGTGGTGTAGTGGTCCGTATGGTGGTGTAGTGGTTAGTATGGTGGTGTAGTGGTTAGTATGGTGGTGTAGTGGTTAGTATGGTGCTGTAGTGGTCCGTATGGTGGTGTAGTGGTTAGTATGGTGGTGTAGTGGTTAGTACGGTGGTGTAGTGGTCAGTATGGTGGTGTAGTGGTTAGTACAGTGCTGTAGTGGTCCGTATGGTGGTGTAGTGGTTAGTATGGTGGTGTAGTGGTTAGTACGGTGGTGTAGGGGTTAGTATGGTGGTGTAGTGGTTAGTACGGTGGTGTAGTGGTTAGTATGGTGGTGTAGTGGTTAGTACGGTGGTGTAGTGTTAGTATGGTGGTGTAGTGGTTAGTACGGTGGTGTAGTGGTTAGTATGGTGGTGTAGTGGTTAGTACGGTGGTGTAGTGTTAGTATGGTGGTGTAGTGGTTAGTATGGTGGTGTAGTGGTTAGTATGGTGGTGTAGTGGTTAGCACGGTTGTATGTGTGTGTGTGTGTGTGTGTGTGTGTGTGTGTGTGTGTGTGTGTGTGTATGCGAGTGTGTGTGTGTGTGTCTGTGTTCACTCTGACAGGGAGCTGTGTTTGTGAAGGAGAGGATCAAAGGCAGTGTGTCACTCACAGTGAAATGGACGGTGATAATTAGGCGCCCCCTCGGCTCAGTCGGCGGCGTCTCTGGACTTCATGCTGACCGCTCACTCCTGAGAAACAGACAAAACCACACATCAGCCACTCGATGCCACAGATTAGCGACTGCGCAGCTGCAGCTCATTTTCCAAGAAGCTCTGCAGCAAAACTGCTCAATCAAAACTGGCAACGTTCCAGATACATCAGATCTCCAGCTCAGACAAACCAACGGGCCTGGAACGCAGCGCTGTCACCACTACAGGCTGTTAGACCTCAATGTAACCAGAATTCTGTCCATCATTTTTGGAGCATTTCTATTGGTTACACTTACTTTAATATCCATCCATCGTCTTTCACTATATCCCGCTAGTCAGAGTCACGGGGCTGGAGCCAATCCCAACGTCATCGGACGAAGGCAGGGTACATCATAGACAGGTATCCAGTCCATCACATGACTAATACACACTCACACCTACGGTCAGTTTAGAGTGAGGATCCTAACATGCATGTGTTTGGACTGTGGGAGGAAACTGGAGTACCTCCCACACACTACTCCACCGTACTAACCACTACACCACCATACTAACCACTACACCACCATACTGACCACTACACCACCATACTAACCACTACACCACCGTACTAACCACTACACCACTATACTAACCACTATACCACCTTACTAACCACTACACCACCGTACTAACCACTACTCCACCGTACTAACCACTACACCACCGTACTAACCACTACACCACCGTACTAACCATTACACCACCATACTAACCACTACACCACCATACTAACCACTACACCACCGTACTAACCACTACACCACCATACTAACCACTACACCACCGTACTAACCACTACACCACCATACTAACCACTACACCACCGTGCCACCTATTTTAATATCATACAGCCAAATTTCCCAAAGTCTCAGTTACGTTATGATTGCAAAGCTTTGTTTATGTTTCAACATGTTGAGAAGAACAATGAGGAGACAGGAAGGTGAAGCGTTCTTTAAGCTAAATTTGGACTGTCGACTCCACAACACACGTAACCACTGAGCATCAGTCCAGCATCTCAGAAACCTGCTGCTTTTCAATGCAGTGCTGTCTGAGGGGTCGGAGGTCACGGGCACTCAGTTGTTTTATTCCACTTGCTCCTTTACAAACACACATTTCTCTGAATTCCCAGAATCTGTAGAGGAATAAACGCCTAACTGCCGGACTTACCCACCGTCCTCACCCATACAGGACTCAACCTTTACTGGAGACCCCTTTATATCCCAACATGATGCACCAGATGTTTTCTGACCATCTCACAGGGTTCCTAGACTTAAACTGCTCCCAACGTTCTTGGAATGGGAGACATGTGGGATAATATTTACAATAAGAACCAGTAAGTTTATTAGATAATTATTAAATATCTTGTCTTTGTACCTTGTTTGTTCATATACAGTTAAAAGGATAAATGGGGGGGCTTGTCTTTTAGACTGTTTTGAGCATGGCCAACATCTTAAAAGCCGCCATATTGCAGCAAGGGCAAATTTCTCCAATGGGAAGGTGGTCATGTAGAAGATCAAAGCAGAACTGTCTCAGAAATCGATTGATGCAATCAGATTAGCAATATCTCTTGTGGTTCAAACGTTATCAGCAGAGAGAGTTGAAGCAGGGTGCTGTCCCTGGTGCTGAACTGTGGCTTCAGATCTGTGTTCAGCACCAGGGACAGCTTACTGAACATCTAGGATCTGCTACACGACCACCTTCCTATTGGAAATTTTTTTACAAATGCTGTATTTACAGCTAGCGATTCATCCAGGAAGAGGAGCCCTCTGTGAAAACCCCTCCGGCCAGCTCCCTGCAATTCCTATCTGAACCACTAGGTGGAAATACACACCCTTCATTTTCCACAGACTGACTAAAGCAGCGGCTTCACATAAACAGTTTCGTTCACAGCATGTGTGGATATAAAACATCGTCCGTCTGTCAGTTTGTTACCGTATGTGACTCAGACTCATACTGGGAGAGGTTTTGGTTGTATTGGTAGAGGTTTTGGTTGTATTGGGAGAGGTTTTGGTTGTATTAGTAGAGGTTTTGGTTGTACTAGTAGAGGTTTCAGTTGTACTGGAAAGGGTTTTGGTTGTATTGGTAGAGGTTTTGGTTGTACTAGTAGAGGTTTTGGTTGTACTGGGAGAGGTTTTGGTTGTATTGGTAGAGGTTTTGGTTGTATTGGGAGAGGTTTTGGATGTATTGGTAGAGGTTTTGGTTGTACTAGTAGAGGTTTTGGTTGTACTGGGAGAGGTTTTGGTTGTATTGGTAGAGGTTTTGATTGTATTGGTAGAGGTTTTGGTTGTATTGGGAGAGGTTTTGGTTGTATTGGTAGAGGTTTTGGTTGTACTAGTAGAGGTTTCGGTTGTACTGGGAAAGGTTTTGGATGTACTGGGAGGGTTTTTGGATGTACTGTGAGTGGTTTTGGTTTTATTGGTAGAGGTTTTGGTTGTACTGGGAGGGGTTTGGGATGTACTGGGAGGGGTTTTGGATGTACTGTGAGAGATTTTGGTTGTACTGGGAAGGATTTGGTTGTATTAGGAGAGGTTTCTTTTTTACTTGGAGGGGTTTTGTTTGTACTGGGAAGGGTTTTGGTAGAGGTTTTGATTGTACTGGGAGGGGTTTCAGATGTACTGGGAGGGGTTTTGGATGTACTGTGAGAGATTTTGGTTGTACTGGGAAGGGTTTTGGTTGTATTGGTAGAGGTTTTGGTTGTACTGGGAGAGGTTTTGATTCTACTGGGAAGAGTTTTGGTTGATTTGTTAGAGGTTTTGGTTGTGCTAGTAGAGGTTACGGTTGTACTGGGAAGGGTTTTGGTTGTATTGGTAGAGGTTTTGGTTGTACTGGGAAAGGTTTTGGATGTACTGGGAGGGGTTTTGGATGTACTGGGAGTGGTTTTGGATGTACTGGGAGGGGTTTTGGATGTACTGTGAGAGGTTTTGGTTGTACTGGGAAGGGTTTTGGTTTTATTGGTAGAGGTTTTGGTTTTACTGGTAGGGGTTTTGATTGTACTGGGAGGGGTTTTGGATGTACTGTGAGAGGTTTTGATTGTACTGGGAAGAGTTTTGGTTGTATTAGGAAAGGTTTCTTTTTTACTGGGAGGGGTTTTGTTTGTACTGGGAAGGGTTTTGGTTGTATTGGTAGAGGTTTTGGTTGTACTAGTAGAGGTTTCGGTTGTACTGGGAAGGGTTTTGGTAGAGGTTTTGATTGTACTGGGAAGGGTTTTGGTAGTACTGGGAGAGGTTTTGGTTTACACTTGCGTTGTCATGGGACAATCCTGACACTCAAGCTGCATGAAGGGTCCAGCTGTAAACGGGGTCCTGGGCTCATGTTGACAAGGGGTGCCAATAATTCTGGAGGCTGGTGTATTCATTTTCCTGTATGAGCCGGTGGAGTTCCTCTCTATATTAATATTCCTTAAAGCAAAGCCTGCTTTAGCATGCACGGCTCCGGGTCGCCATGGTTACCGTTTAAATACAACTGCGCTGATGGCTATGGGAACAGAGAGTGTTCGGCTGCCAGAGCCCGGAGCCCACGCTCTGCCTAAAACCAGCACGCAGCACAGCCTGAACTCACATTACTGCTGATACTACTGCTGACGAGCGGAGTGACAGCGCTAACCCTCCAGAGCGGGTGATTCATAGAGCTTCAGCTTCATACAGCTTCCATTCTGAGGGTGGAATTCGATTCTTGTTTTGGTGTTTAATGGGTTAAAAATGTCCTGATTCTGTGGGGACCTGCTCGGCTCAGGGACATATAACATATCATTATTATCATTATTATTATTATTATTATCATTATTATTATTATCATTATTATTATTATCATTGGTTAAACAGAGCAGAGCGCCGAGCTGGAGCAGTTAAAACACAAGATAATTGGCTCCCGAGTGGTGCAACCGTCTAAGCTTTGGTCTTACTGTCAGGAGAAGTTTGAATTCCTGTGAAGCCACAACCAAAACCATTATTAGCTGGTGGAGGCCAGTGATGTAGCCTGAAACTTCACATGCATACACCTATCTTTTAGGCTATGTCCCGAACATGGCCACCATCTTGAAAGCCACCATATTGGATCAAGGGCAAGTTTCTCCAATGGGAAGGTGGTAGTGTAGCAGATCAAAGAAGATCAGAACGGTCTCAGCTGATCTACTGATGTAAGTGTTTTTACAAGTTTTCCTAATGTAGAGGGTCAGTGTCAGGTCAAGGTCAGCTGCTGTCTTAAGCAACATGAACAAGAACAGCGTTAATGTTTGAGCAGCGTTCAGTTGTTTGGGAGTTGGGGGGACTGTTGGCAGCTTCAGATCCTATCTGACTGGACTTCTTATATAGAGCGACTTACTAAAGTACTTTGTGTTCAGTCAGAGTATGTATCTCTAGCTAGTACCAACTACCACTGAGCTCAAACCCTGCCAGAAATGTACTGCGAGAGGTTTTGGTTGTACTGGAAAGGGTTTTGGTTGTATTGGTAGAAGTTTTGGTTGTACTGGGAAGGGGAAGAGTATGTATCTCTAGCTAGTACCAACTACCACTGAGCTCAAACCTTGCCAGAAATGGGGAAGGGTTTTGGTTGTATTGGTAGAGATTTTGGTTGTACTGGGAGGGGTTTTGGTTGCACTGGGAGATGTTTGGATGTACTGGGAAGGGTTTTGGTTATATTGGGAGAGGTTTTGGTTGTACTGGGAGAGGTTTTGGTTGTACTGGGAAGGGGAAGAGTATGTATCTCTAGCTAGTACCAACTACCACTGAGCTCAAACCCTGCCAGAAACGAGGGCCAGTGCTGATACCTGGAAAGAAGAGAGTGGCATACAGGGTTACCCACAGTACAAGTGCAACACCTACTGATACCCAGCCAGAGTACATCCCTAGAAGATAAAGAGTTCAGAGCTGCTTAGGGGAAATATGATTAATTCCAATAGTACAGTAGATTAGTGCTTAAGGGTGTTCCACAAAGAGATGCTGGTCTTCAGTCTGAGTTTGAAGACTGTAAGACAGTCTAGTCTGCTGTTCAGACAGCCATTGGAAGTTCATTCCACCATCTGATCTCCAGGACACAGAAGAGTCTTGGTCTTTTGCTGGTCTTTCATGTATCTTGAGGGATGGCGAGTCAAGCCGAGCTGTATTTGAAGCTCAAAGGGCTTGAGGTACACATGGACCATTGACCTCTGACCATAAGGAGGGAGGAGGTCCAGTCTTGGCTTTGTGAGCATCAGAGCTTTAAATTTACAGGAAACCAGTCAAGCGAGCTCAACATGAGTGAACTCGTGAACCGTGCTGCTCCGTTCTGGATCAGCTGAAGGTCCTGGTGGCCAGAGCGGACGACCAGACCCGGAGGGAGTTGCAGGAGTCGAGCCTTGAAGTGACAAGAGGCTGGACGAGCACCTGGGTGGCCTCCTGAGAGAGGACGGATCAGATCAGTGGGATATTGTAGACTTTGTTTATTTGGGCTAGCCAGAAAGGTGGCCATGACTAGAGATGGTCCGATCAGCGTTTTAGAGGACGATTCCGATCGCCGATGACCTTTCAGTACGGTCAGCCGATACCGATCGAGGGTGGGGCTGAAGACCACAGCAGGGCTACATATAGTTATTAGCGTAAGCAAGTCTAAACTGGTTTATTACCATTTTTAACGAGCTCATGTGAAACAGTATAATATTTTAACTAAATTAGAAGTTGGTGTATGTGGAGTAAACTGCTTGATAAGCTCCAGAAGAGCCACATCTGAAAAGTATCTCTACTAGGAACAGCAGAGCGTGGATCCAGGTGGAACATTAAACAGCAGAATGAACGTCTTCTACAGCCGAGAAGAGCTGCTTATCTAGAACTATAAACTCAATCACTCTGGCTGTGGTTCTTTAGCTCTCTGGCTGTTTCTGCTGCTGTTCTGTTGGTACCGGTCAGATCTGGTCTGTATGTGTTCTGGGTTGTTTGTTTTGTGTTAGCTGTGTGTTCTAGCTCTGCTGTTTACTGATAATCACTGTGTTCAGTGTGTGGTGTCTCTGAAGTGTGTATCAGATTAGTAGTTAAATGTCTTTGTCTTGGTTCTCAGCGAGAGATGCTGATGTTACTAATTTTACAGATGTTATAAACTGTCCTGGATGAGTCTGAGTCTCATACGGTAACAAACTACCAGACAGACGATGTTTTCTTTCTGCACATGCGGTGAACGCTTAAACTGTTCTCGTGAGGCCGCTGCTTTAGTCAGTCTGTGGAAAATGAAAGGGTGTGTATTTCCACCTAGTGGTTCAGATAGGAATTCTAGGGAGCTGGCCGGAGGGCTCCTCTTCCTGGAAATACAGAAATTAGACTCATTTGTTTAACACCATCGATCAGCTCTCGAGATCGGCTACATTGGAGAAATATGGGCCGATCACAGATCACATATTTTGATTAAAAATCGATCCTTCCATCTCTAATTTATATCATATATACTACTTTTTGTGTGTAGTTATAACTCGTACTTGTTGTTCATCTCTGTTATTATAACACATTAATAAACAGACTGAATATCTTATTTGAAAGTCAGTGTTTCAGAGGATAAAAGTGAAGAACATCAGATTCAATCTTCCCATGATTCACTCCCCAAAGCAAAACTGGTTTATAGGCTAATATTATCACTCAGGCTGGCAAAAATAACACATTAATAATTAATAAAGCCATTACATTTTTCTGTTTATCATGCAACTTGCTGTTTTTCTCGTCCTTCAGCAGAGTGAGGGGGTCTTTGTTACAGGGCTGTGTGTTATGATACACAGTCATAAACAATATTATAACTTAAAAGGAAATGTTCTTGTGTTTTATTCCTGTTTTATTGGCTGTTTCGCTGATTCTTAGATTTGATTGGATTTTTATATGTATGCTGATTATTTCTTGTGCAGTCATATCTAGTATCTAGTGATGCTCATCTCAGGATCTTGTTTATGAGTGATGGGAAGAGGGATTGGGAGATCTGCCACAGGCTGGGAAAGGCAGGAGTGGTAATGTCCCACTGTTTATCAGTCAGTCTACGTCCACACCTCCTCCTTCAACCTTCGTAGGGTGCCACGTTACACTGTACTTGACAGCGTGAGGAGCTGCTTGGAGCCAGTTGAGGTGGTTTGGGCATCAGATGCCCCCCATGGTTGTCTCCCAGTGGAGGTTCATCAGGCATGGCTGACTGAAGACCCAGGAGACCCAGATGTTGTCCCAGGACCCGCTGGAGAGACTCGTTTGCAAAACTAGCCTGGGAATAGCTGAGGATTCCCGAGAATAAGCTGGAGGAAGTTGCAGGACCATCTGGGCCACTCTACTTTCCCTAATAGGATAATCTTGTTTGAAAACAAACCCCTCCAAGTACAAACCAGACCCCTCCAAGTACAAACCAAACTCCTCCAAGTACAAACCAAACTCCTCCAAGTACAAACCAAATTCCTCCAAGAACAAACTCGATCCCTCCAAGTACAAACCCGATCCCTCCAAGTACAAACCAAACTCCTCCAAGTACAAACCAGACCCCTCCAAGTACAAACCAAACTCCTCCAAGTACAAACCAAACTCCTCCAAGTACAAACCAAACCCCTCCAAGTACAAACCAAACCCCTCCAAGTACAAACCCGATCCCTCCAAGTACAAATCCGATCCCTCCAAGTACAAACCAAACTCCTCCAAGTACAAACCAAAGCCCTCCAAGTACAAAGCAAACCCCTCCAAGTACAAACCTGATCCCTCCAAGTACAAACCAAACCCCTCCAAGTACAAACCAAACCCCACCAAGTACAAACCAAACCCCTCCAAGTACAAACCAAACCCCACCAAGTACAAACCAAACTCCTCCAAATACAAACCAAACCCCTCCAAGTACAAACCAAACCCCTCCAAGTACAAACCAAACCCCTCCAAGTACAAACCAAACTCCTCCAAGTACAAACCAAACCCCTCCAAGTACAAACCAAACCCCTCCAAGTACAAACCAAACCCCTCCAAGTACAAACCAAACCCCACCAAGTGCAAACCAGACCCCTCCAAGTGCAAACCAGACCCCTCCAAGTACAAACCAAACCCCTCCAAGTACAAACCAAACCCCTCCAAGTACAAACCAAACCCCTCCAAGTACAAACCAAACCCCTCCAAGTACAAACCAAACCCCTCCAAGTACACACCAGACCCCTCCAAGTGCAAACCAGACCCCTCCAAGTACAAACCAAACCCCTCCAAGTACAAACCAAACCCCTCCAAGTACAAACCAAACCCCTCCAAGTACAAACCAAACCCCTCCAAGTACAAACCAAACCCCTCCAAGTACACACCAGACCCCTCCAAGTGCAAACCAGACCCCTCCAAGTACAAACCAGACTCTTCCAAGTACAAACCAAACCCCTCCAAGTACAAAGCAAACCCATCCAAGTACAAACCAAAGCCCTCCAAGCACAAACCAAACCCCTCCAAGTGCAAACCAAACCCCTCCAAGTGCAAACCAAACCCCTCCAAGTACAAACCAGACCCCTCCAAGTGCAAACCAGACCCCTCCAAGTACAAACCAGACCCCTCCAAGTGCAAACCAAAGCCCTCCAAGTACAAACCCGATCCCTCCAAGTACAAACCAGACCCCTCCAAGTGCAAATCAAACCCCTCCAAGTACAAACCAAACCCCTCCAAGTACAAACCAGACCCCTCCAAGTACAAACCAGACCCCTCCAAGTGCAAACCAGACACCTCCAAGTGCAAACCAGGCCCCTCCAAGTGCAAACCAGACCCCTCCAAGTACAAACCAGACCCCTCCAAGTACAAACCAAACTCCTGCAAGTACAAACCAAAGCCCTCCAAGCACAAACCAGACCCCTCCAAGTACAAACCAAACTCCTCCAAGTACAAACCAAAGCCCTCCAAGCACAAACCAGACCCCTCCAAGTACAAACCAGACCCCTCCAAGTACAAACCAGACCCCTACAGACCCCTCCAAGTACAAACCAGACCCCTCCATGTACAAGTTCACATGATTTACTCCCCGAAGCTGAGTCGGACCAAAACTGATTTATAGACTAATATTATTATTCACGCCTAAAAATAACACATCAATAATTAATGAAGCTATTAAATTTTCCTGTTTATGAAGGTTGCTGGTTTTCTCTTCCTCCAGCAGCGTGAAGAGGTAGAGCTGTGTGTTACAGCACACAGTGATAAGCGCTATTACAACTAAAGGAGAACGTTTCTGTAACGTTATATCAGAAATTTTATTTGAGTTTTCTGTGATTTTACGCATTAACGTACTGAAGGGGCTGTTTTTGTTATTGTGCCTATATGAATAACATATGTAAATAACTCTGCACTGATTGGCTGTGTCTGATTTAAAAAGTAGTCCAGCCTGAAACACTCCTTATTACCTCTGTTAGAATGGGGGGGGCCCATTCTAACCACTACACCACCGTACTAAACACTACACCACCATACTAACCATTACACCACCATACTAACCACTACACCACCATACTGACCACTACACCACCGTACTAACCACTACACCACCGTACTAACCACTACACCACCATACTAACCACTACACCACCGTACTAACCACTACACCACCGTACTAACCACTACACCACCATACTGACCACTACACCACTGTACTAACCACTACACCACCGTACTAACCACTACACCACCGTACTAACCACTACACCACTGTACTAACCACTACACCACCATACTAACCACTACACCACCGTACTAACCACTACACCACCATACTAACCACTTTACCACCGTACTAACCACTACACCACCATACTAACCACTACACCACCATACTAACCACTTTACCACCGTACTAACCACTACACCACCGTACTAACCACTACACCACCATACTAACCACTACACCACCGTACTAACCACTACACCACCGTACTAACTACTACACCACCATACTAACCTTTACACCACCATACTAACCTTTACACCCCCATACTAACCCCTACACCACCATACTAACCACTACACGACCATACTAACCACTACACCACCATACTAACCCCTACCCCACCATACTAACCACTACACCACCATACTAACCCCTACACGACCATACTAACCACTACACCACCATACTAACCCCTACCCCACCATACTAACCACTACACCACCATACTAACCCCTACCCCACCATACTAACCACTACACCACCGTACTAACCACTACACCACCATACTAACCCCTACCCCACCATACTAACCACTACACCACCGTACTAAACACTACACCACCGTACTAACCACTACACCACCATACTAACCACTACACCACCTTACTAACCACTACACCACCGTACTAAACACTACACCACCGTACTAACCACTACACCACCGTACTAACCACTACACCACCATACTGACCACTACACCACCATACTGACCACTACACCACCATACTAACCACTACACCACCGTACTAACCACTACACCACCGTACTAACCACTACACTACCGTACTAACCACTATACCACCATACTGACCACTACACCACCATACTAACCACTACACCACCATACTAACCACTACAAATTAAGTCTGTAAGTACTGTTTCAGGCTTGACTGTATCACCTTTTAGCACCTGAGTGTGAGACACTAGGACTTTACTATAAAACCCAAAGCCAGTATAAATACTCACCTCATTAATTCAGGTGCTGAGGAAGTTCTGACCTCACATTTCTTTACTCATTCATCCCCTTCACTCTCTCCCTGGAGGACGAGGACACTCTCGCGCTGGTCCGTGGTCATCACTTGCACTAATTATGCACTATGACAAGTAAACCCACATCATATCCCCAGCTCTGTCCATATCCCCAGCTCTGTCCATATCCCCAGCTCTGTTCATATCCCCAGCTCTGTACACATCCCCAGCTCTGTCCATATCCCCAGCTCTGTCCATATCCCCAGCTCTGTTCATATCCCCAGCTCTGTACATATCCCCAGCTCTGTTCATATCCCCAGCTCTGTATATATCCCCAGCTCTGTTCATATCCCCAGCTCTGTTCATATCCCCAGCTCTGTACACATCCCCAGCTCTGTCCATATCCCCAGCTCTGTACACATCCCCAGCTCTGTCCACATCCCCAGCTCTGTCCATATCCCCAGCTCTGTTCATATCCCCAGCTCTGTTCATATCCCCAGCTCTGTTCATATCCCCAGCTCTGTCCATATCCCCAGCTCTGTACATATCCCCAGCTCTGTCCATATCCCCAGCTCTGTTCATATCCCCAGCTCTGTATATATCCCCAGCTCTGTTCATATCCCCAGCTCTGTTCATATCCCCAGCTCTGTCCATATCCCCAGCTCTGTTCATATCCCCAGCTCTGTTCATATCCCCAGCTCTGTTCATATCCCCAGCTCTGTATATATCCCCAGCTCTGTTCATATCCCCAGCTCTGTCCATATCCCCAGCTCTGTCCATATCCCCAGCTCTGTACATATCCCCAGCTCTGTCCATATCCCCAGCTCTGTTCATATCCCCAGCTCTGTTCATATCCCCAGCTCTGTCCATATCCCCAGCTCTGTTCATATCCCCAGCTCTGTTCATATCCCCAGCTCTGTTCATATCCCCAGCTCTGTATATATCCCCAGCTCTGTCCATATCCCCAGCTCTGTTCATATCCCCAGCTCTGTTCATATCCCCAGCTCTGTTCATATCCCCAGCTCTGTCCATATCCCCAGCTCTGTACATATCCCCAGCTCTGTCCATATCCCCAGCTCTGTTCATATCCCCAGCTCTGTATATATCCCCAGCTCTGTTCATATCCCCAGCTCTGTTCATATCCCCAGCTCTGTCCATATCCCCAGCTCTGTTCATATCCCCAGCTCTGTTCATATCCCCAGCTCTGTCCATATCCCCAGCTCTGTACATATCCCCAGCTCTGTCCATATCCCCAGCTCTGTTCATATCCCCAGCTCTGTATATATCCCCAGCTCTGTTCATATCCCCAGCTCTGTTCATATCCCCAGCTCTGTCCATATCCCCAGCTCTGTTCATATCCCCAGCTCTGTTCATATCCCCAGCTCTGTATATATCCCCAGCTCTGTCCATATCCCCAGCTCTGTACATATCCCCAGCTCTGTTCATATCCCCAGCTCTGTATATATCCCCAGCTCTGCTGCAGTAAATAAACACAGCCTGACCAGAAGTACGGACAGTGTAATCAGTCATGGCTGCTTTAAACAACACCGGTGTTCAACTGGACACATCCAACTAGTACACTGAGATACTTCAATAGCTTCACATGAGCCTAAGGTCACTATGTCCAGCGCCAAGTGTGTGCCAGAGGGGAATGAAGCTTTCCAGCACTAAATGTAGGTATTTTATATAAACTGAGTTAAAGTTTCTCATTATGTTGAATGTATAACTCTAAATGTAGGTATTGTATCTAAACTGAGTTACCGTTTCTCGTAAGTTGAATGTATAACTCTAAATGTAGGTATTGTATATAAACTGAGTACAATTTCTCATTAGGTGGAATATATACCTCTAAATGTAGATATTGCATATAAACTGAGTTACAGTTTCTCGTTAGGTTGAATGTATAACTCTAAATGTAGATATTGTATATAAACTGAATTACAGTTTCTCATTAAGTTGAATGTATAACTCTAAATGTAGATATTGTATATAAACTGAGTTACAGTTTTTCATTAGGTTGAATGTATAACTCTAAATGTAAGTATTGTATATAAACTGAGTTACAGCTTCTCATTAGGTTGAATGTATAACTCTAAATGTAGGTATTGTATATAAACTGAGTTACAGTTTCTCATTAGGTTGAATGTATAACTCTAAATGTAGGTATTTTCTATAATCTTAGTTACAGTTTCTCATAAGGTTGAATTTATAACTCTAAATGTAGGTATTGTATATAAACTGAGTTACAGCTTCTCATTAGGTTGAATGTATAACTCTAAATGTAGGTATTGTATATAAACTGAGTTACAGTTTCTCATTAAGTTGAATGTATAACTCTAAATGTAGATATTGTATATAAACTGAGTTACAGTTTCTCATTAGGTTGAATGTATAACTCTAAATGTAGGTAATGTATATAAACAGTTACAGTTTCTCATTAGGTTGAATGTATAACTCTAAATGTAGGTATTGTATATAAACTGAGTTACAGTTTCTCATTAGGTTGAATGTATAACTCTAAATGTAGGTATTGTATATAAACTGAGTTACAGTTTCTCATTAGGTTGAGTGTATAACTCTAAATGTAGGTATTGTATATAAACTGAGTTACAGTTTCTCATTAGGTTGAATGTATAACTCTAAATGTAGGAATTGTATATAAACTGAGCAGTACAAACCGAGCACATTTTGGTCTAGACAGCTGGTAAGGCTTCTCGGTTTTGAGCCCGCCAT
This sequence comes from Megaleporinus macrocephalus, assembly GCA_021613375.1. Lineage (NCBI taxonomy): Eukaryota > Metazoa > Chordata > Actinopteri > Characiformes > Anostomidae > Megaleporinus > Megaleporinus macrocephalus. Next base: position 49,431,913 of record CM038707.1, on the reverse strand, counting down.
GGTGTCAGCAGTTTTTGGATAAACATTGCAGTTATGATGTGTGGGTGTCCGGGGCTTTCACTTCGCCATCTCAAATCTTTCACCTGAGTGATTACTGCACACTGCAGGATTCCGTCTCGGCCCAAAACTCTTACCAACTGCATACAGAACGACAAACAAGTCTTTATATGGAGTGCAGGAGGAGGAATGCACCAGTCTGAGATACTAACTGCATCAGTACTGACTTTGATACTGATCTTATTAAATCAACCTGAAAGCAGAATACACTCAGTTCATGTCTCTGATTACATTACATCATATAAAAGACTCATTTTCTAGAAATGTGAGGACTTTGGTCCCACCCTTAAGTCCCCTCTGCCCTTGAGTCCTACAACACTTATGGAATACCTACTATACTGATTGTCAGTGTTGATAATTATACAATATACTGCCAAAAGTATTCGCTCGTCTGTCTACACACACATATGAACTTGAGTGACGTCCCATTCTTAATCCATAGGGTTTAATTTGATGTCGGCCCAACCTTTGCAGCTATAACAGCTTCAGCTCTTTTGTAAAGAGAGTTTTATAATCTACTAATTATTATTATTATTATTATCTACTCAGAATCATTTTTGGTAAACCATGTTCTGTAATCTAGTCATTATTATAATTATATATATTATTAGTACTTTTTATTTATTCAGAATCATTTTTGTAAACTAAGTTCTATAATCTACATATTATTATAATTATTCATATTAATATTGCTTATTATAATCTACTCAGAATCTTTTTTTTAACCAGTAATACCAATAATCTACTTATTATTATAAATATTTATGTTAATATACTTATAATTATCTATTCAGAATTATGTTTATCAGGTTATCAGCTCAGAAATTATTTATATACAGCAACAAACTGATTTTATATTAATAATAATTCCAATGTTTTGGAGAGCCGTGCAGGTTTACTTGCTCTAAATGGTACTGTTATTTCTTCTGTAGTAGGTTTCTTTAATGGAGAAGTGTAGAATAAAGGGCAGTAACACTTCTTAACTGACTGTAATAGTTTAACAGTCAGCGCTATCATCAGTGGTGGACTTTTTGGAAATATCCAGTGCACTGTGTATGTAACGTAAATTATTAATATAAAGATAAAGAAACTAAACAAAGCAAAAAACTGCAGGCAGATGATGCTTAAGTAGCATGTTTAGCTATAAAGCTGGCCCGCAGTGACTTAATATAGCTAAATTAGTTTGTTTAACCATGTGGGACCTGATAGTGAACATATTTCTGTAATATACTCATAATAGAAAAGTTTAGAGAAGCACTCAGCCATTTACTGGAGAGATACATTAAACTATGAATAGAAAGCAGTATTAATGAGCGTGACCTACTTTTTGAAATAACGGATGGAAATACATGCAGTTCATCAGTTTGTGTAAAATATTTAGCACATAATGGCAGTATTAACCAAATATGCCCAGCGTGTATGTAATATTGTACATTTTTCTGTATAAGTCATGCGGAGGGGTTAGCTGTGAAACGCTCTACGCTCTTAAAAAGATGTTTGTTTTTCGTTAGTAAAGACAGCGGACATGTATAAGACCATGAACACTCAATGAACCAGTTGTATGGTAAATTGGTTTTTCAGATTGATTGGGAATGTTTTTGGTTCTACACAACATCAAAAAGATTGATGGGTTGGGTTGGGTTGAGCTGGGTGAGGGGTACCGGATTGGCTTGGGTTGGGTGCGGGGGTTGGGTGGGAGATATTGGGTTAAATTTAGTGGTGGGTAATGGGTTGGGTCGGGTTGAATGGGGGGGTATTGGGTGGGTAGAACGTATTGGGTTGGGTTGGCTGAGGTGTATTGCGTTGGTTGTGGGCTACTTGGTTGCATTGGGTGGTGGGTATTGTGTTTGATGGGGATATTGGGTATTGGGTTGAGTCGGGTTGAGTGGGGGGTATTGGATTGGTCGGGCTGAGTGGAGGTGTTCTGTAATCTAGGTGTAAGCTGTGTGGTGTATTGGGTTGGGTGTGGGCTACTTGGTTGCGTTGGGTGGTGGATATTGGGTTTGAAGGAGATATTTGATTAAGTTTAGTGGTGGGTATTGGGTTGGGTTAGGTTAATTAGGGGTATTAGGTTGAGTGGGGGTAAGTGGTGGGTTGAATGGAGGTATTGGGTTGGGTTGGGTGGAGTGGGGTATAACACCCAAAGTGTTGAGTTGGGTTGGGCTGCATGAGGGGTTGGGCGTGGAGGGTATGGTAGGTCATCAGATTAAATTTAGACTTTATACTTGGCCAGCCAGGACCCACTAGTAAGTAAGGACCACTAACCCACCCAATACAACAACTCTCCACACAACCCAACACCCACCAAACTCAGCCCCACCCAACACTCTCCACCTAACCCACTCAACCCAGCGTCTCCCACTCACCTCAACCCAAAACCCTCCACCTAAACCAACCCCATACCCCCCACTCAGCTCAACCCAATATGCCCATCCAACCCAATGCCAACAAAACCTATTACCCCCCCGCAACCCAATACACCCACTCTATCCAATATCCACATCCAATGCAAAGAAATAACAATCTTAATACTAAAATAAACAAGTTTAGTGACCAGGATCACCTCCTGCTGTGAGCTCCGCCCTCACAGGCCATTGGACTGGTTTGAAAATTTCATGCTCAGTTTGTTCTCCTAATAAGTCTACATTTCCACCATCACTCAGGCCACAATTTCCCATGGTTGCCCCCCAGACTTCACCTGTGTGAGGTGTTTACTGATGCGCTCTCTCAGTAGGGCTCGGCTACACCGCTCTCATCGTTAGAGGAAGTGCCGGCCGCTCCTCGCTCATCACTCTCCGCAGTCAGGCTGTAAATGAGCATCATTACTGTGACTGAGCAGCGCACGCTTTCTGAAATTGTGAGCGACTGCGCGGCTAATCAAAGTGACACAGCACAATCCGGCAGAACATCACGCTAAAACACGGCACGGTGGAAGAATTCCTCACTCAGCCGAACACCTGAACCAGCCCGGTCCACTCAGGATACAGAGCGGACCTAACGGTCAAACTATTAACCGCCCAGGGAGAACTTAGAGCTTTATGAACGCTCCTCTCTGAAGTTAGGAGAAGGCAATTTTACTTTTAGAAGGCTTGTACTTTAGAAGCATAACATTTCCCTCTCGACGACCTTACGCAACATTGATTTCTATCCAGAGTTGCTGACACCAGAAGTCATACCGCTCTGTAACTTCTTCTCCAGCACTTCCTAAAGACTTCCAATGGGGTGAAGGTTAGGACTCTGTGGTGATTCCTCATGTTCCCTGAACTACTGTTTTATAATTTGAGCCTAAAGGATCTCAGCACTGTTGTCCTGGAATAAGAGCAAATCCATTGATGTGGATGACCTGTTCATTCAATCCGTTCAGGTAATTCAACCGAAGCCCCCCAGATCACAACACTGCATCCAGAGGCTTGTACAGTGGGAACTATGCATGATGGGATCATCACTTCATGCGCTTCCCTTCTTATTCTGATGCTCCCATCACTCTGGACTCATCAGACCACATGAGCTTTTTCATAGTCCAGTAAGATAGTTTCCATGACCATATATATATATATATATATATATATATATATATATATATATATATATATATATATATATATATATATATATATATATTACTCTGTTCTTTAATGATCAGGACCCCCACAGGACCACCATAGAGCAGATACTATGTCATTCTTAGCACTGCAGTGACACTGACGTGCTGGTGTGACTGGATCAGACACAGCACTGTGTCCACTCACTGTCCACTCTATTAGACTCTCCTACTACTTGCTGGTCCACCTTGTGAATGTAAAGTCAGAGACAGTAACTCCAGCAGCAGCAGCAGCGCTGTGTCTGATCCACTCATACAAGCACAACAAACACTAACTAACACTCCACCACGTCAGGGTCACTGCAGTGCTGAGAATGACCCACCTCCCTAATAGTATCTGCTCTGTGGTGGTCCTGTGGGGGTCCAGATGATTAAAGAACTAAGTAATAAATTATACAGAGAATCAGATGAACTACAGTCTGTAAGTGGAGCTCCTGTATGGTCAGTGGAGCTGATACAGTGGACAGTGAGTGGAGGTCCTGTATGGTCAGTGGAGCTGATACAGTGGACAGTGAGTGGAGGTCCTGTATGGTCAGTGGAGCTGATACAGTGGACAGTGAGTGGAGGTCCTGTATGGTCAGTGGAGCTGATACAGTGGACAGAGTGAGTGGAGGTCCTGTATGGTCAGTGGAGATGATACAGTGGACAGTGAGTGGAGGTCCTGTATGGTCAGTGGAGCTGATACAGTGGACAATGAGGGGAGGTCCTGTATGGTCAGTGGAGCTGATACAGTGGACAGTGAGTGGAGGTCCTGTATGGTCAGTGGAACTGATACAGTGGACAGTGAGTGGAGGTCCTGTATGGTCAGTGGAGCTGATACAGTGGACAGTGAGTGGAGGTCCTGTATGGTCAGTGGAGCTGATACAGTGGACAGTGAGTGGAGGTCCTGTATGGTCAGTGGAGCTGATACAGTGGACAGTGAGTGGAGATAGAAGGAGGTGGTGTTAATGTTATGGCTGAGAGGAGTGTGTATATATGTATAATTAGATGTTTCTCCTGGATCATATCTGGGTTCGTGGTTAATATCCACACACAGGAAAGTGCAGCTGTTTTCAGCGTGAAAGCTAACACAGAGCAGAAAGTCGTTGTGAAGGTTTACGGTTATGACAGCGATGCTGTGAAGGTGTGAAACAGTGACGGTCCTGCTGCAGTCAGCAGTAAGCCTGACCGGTGGTGTTTACATTATGGTTGGTTCGTCTCCCGGCGGGCAGCCTGAGTGGGCACATTTCCCATCCTGCCCTTAACATGACTGGGTTAATCACAGAGCAGCGGAAAACACCTCGGTCAGCAGGCACTTTTTACTGACCACAGCATCTCCACCTCCAGCTAATGACTCTCCATACAGCTTGAAGGCACAATATCAAAGTCTATCATACTTGAAGGCCTCCTGCCCCATTAGCCTGCCTGTGAGTCTGTCTAGTAATTATGGTGCTGCACTGTGTTGTCATCAACATTATCCCTTTAATCACATCCTTTCATACTATATTCATCTTTAAACACACAAACCTGACAAATCAACCGGTACTGGCCCAATTTTCCATATTTCCCATGTATTTGGTTGGGATGGGTGGGAGGTATTAGGTTGGTATGTGAGGTATTGGGTTGGGGTTGGTTGGAAGGTATTGGTTGGGGTGGGAGGTTTTGGGTTGGGATGGGTGGGAGGTACCGGGTTGGGTTGGGTGGGAGGTACCGGGTTGGGTTGGGTGGGAGGTACCGGGTTGGGTTGGGTGGGAGGTTTTGGGTTGGGATGGGTGGGAGGTATTGGGTTGGGATAGGTGGGAGGTATTGGGTTGGGTTGGATGGGAGGTATTGGGTTGGGTTGGATGGTAGGTATTGGGTTGGGATGGGTGGGAGGTATCGGGTTGGGATGGGTGGGAGGTATCGGGTTGGGATGGGTGGGAGGTACCGGGTTGGGATGGGTGGGAGGTACCGGGTTGGGATGGGTGGGAGGTATTGGGTTGGGATAGGTGGGAGGTATTGGGTTGGGATAGGTGGGAGGTATTGGGTTGGGATAGGTGGGAGGTATTGGGTTGGGTTTGATGGGAGGTATTGGGTTGGGTTGGATGGTAGGTATTGGGTTGGGATGGGTGGGAGGTATCGGGTTGGGATGGGTGGGAGGTATCGGGTTGGGATGGGTGGGAGGTACCGGGTTGGGATGGGTGGGAGGTACCGGGTTGGGATGGGTGGGAGGTACCGGGTTGGGATGGGTGGGAGGTACCGGGTTGGGATGGGTGGGAGGTTTTGGGTTGGGATGGGTGGGAGGTATTGGGTTGGGATAGGTGGGAGGTATTGGGTTGGGATAGGTGGGAGGTATTGGGTTGGGATAGGTGGGAGGTATTGGGTTGGGATAGGTGGGAGGTATTGGGTTGGGATAGGTGGGAGGTATTGGGTTGGGTTTGATGGGAGGTATTGGGTTGGGTTGGATGCGACGTATTGGGTTGGGATAGGTGGGAGGTATTGGGTTGGGATAGGTGGGAGGTATTGGGTTGGGTTGTCTGGGTTGGGTATGGGGCGTTGGGGTGGGTTGAGTGTGGGGTGTTGGGGTGGGTGGAGTGGGGTATTGGGTGGGTTTGTTTAAGTAGGGGTATGGCGTGGATTAGGTAGGTAGGGTTGGGTTGAGTTGAGTTTGGTGGCTCGGTGGGGGTTGGATTGGGGGAGTTAGGGCAGAGGGTATGTGAGTTGGGTTGAGTGGGGGCTATAGTGTTAACTGACCTACACAAGACGGGGATTAACCAATAAAAGCTTTATAGATAAACCAGGAAACGTAAATCTTCACACTGCTCCTTTAAACATGCCACTAGAGAACCTTTGCCCTGTTAGGAAGAGAACATCATCATCTTCACTGTATCAAAGATTCATGAGGCTTCTGTTACTGCTGGATGTGCTGTGTTTATTTCAGGGCGAGCGTGTGAGCTCATTCAGAACAGCTTTCAGATCAGTAAGCACTTATTGATTCACTTAATCAGAGCAACAGTGAAGCAGAACCGATGTGTCACTAATACATTAATGAGCCAAAACATGAGCCAATAACGTTTATGATCTCGTAACAGCAGCGCATTTCAAGGTCTGGGATGCATTACACTGCAAGTGAGCAGTCGCTTCTCGTAGCTGACATGCTGGGCGCAGGAGAAACGAGCAGATGTGAAGATCTCGGTGACAAGAGACCAGAAACCACAACCACTGTGATGAGCTCCCGGCCAGTGGTGGTGAGTACCCTGCCGACAGTGATCAGATGGAGGGTCAAACCACAAACGCCCGAGGCTCATCGATGTACATGGGCTGTCTGGTCAGGACTGACTGAGGGGCTACTGTGATGCAAGTCACAGAACACAGACCCAGTGGAGTGTCCATGCTGAAGCCTGCACTGTGAAAAAAAGTCAGTGTTTATGCTTAAAATATTACGTTTCTAGGCACAAATCACTAATTCTTATTCTGTTAATTTACTATTTGAAATTCAATTAACTTTTCAGGCAGCAAGGATTCTTTTTGAACAGGCACAGCATCTAACAAATTTCTTTTTTTTAATGTGTCCACTTTCTGAAGAGTCTACAATGTGACCTGTGAAAGTGGGCAATGGTGGAACATTGCCTGTTAGAGGGAACATCTGAACTGTTTACTTGGGGAAGTGATGGCACCAGGATGCACTGTGGGAAGAAGACAAGTCAGGGTAGGGAGGGTGGCACTGTGGGTGATGTTCCTTTCCTGGCATTCATGTAAAAATCATATTCACTGTGATCTCTGATGATAAGCATTTGTTTGTTTCTTTGCTGAGCTCAACAACTGGGGCATCCCGTGCGGTCTGATACTGAACAACTGCCCATCCTGTGCGGTCTGATACTGAACAACTGCCCATCCTGTGCGGTCTGATGCTGAACAACTGCCCATCCTGTGTGGTCTGATGCTGAACAACTGCCCATCCTGTGTGGTCTGCTACTGGACAACTGCCCATCCTGTGTAGTCTGATGCTGAACAACTGCCCATCCTGTGTGGTCTGATGCTGAACAACTGCCCATCCTGTGTGGTCTGATACTGAACAACTGCCCATCCTGTGTGGTCTGATACTGAACAACTGCCCATCCTGTGTAGTCTGATGCTGAACAACTGCCCATCCTGTGCGGTCTGATGCTGAACAACTGCCCATCCTGTGTAGTCTGCTACTGAACAACTGCCCATCCTGTGTGGTCTGATGCTGAACAACTGCCCATCCTGTGCGGTCTGATGCTGAACCACTGCCCATCCTGTGTGGTCTGATGCTGAACAACTGCCCATCCTGTGAGGTCTGATGCTGAACCACTGTCCATCCTGTGTGGTCTGATACTGAACAACTGCCCATCCTGTGCGGTCTGATGCTGAACAACTGCCCATCCTGTGTGGTCTGATACTAAACAACTGCCCATCCTGTGAGGTCTGATGCTGAACCACTGCCCATCCTGTGTGGTCTGATACTGAACAAATGCCCATCCTGTGTGGTCTGATGCTCAACAACTGGGGCATCCTGTGCGGTCTGATACTGAACAACTGCCCATCCTGTGCGGTCTGATGCTGAACAACTGCCCATCCTGTGTGGTCTGATACTGAACAACTGCCCATCCTGTGTGGTCTGATACTGAACAACTGCCCATCCTGTGTGGTCTGATATTAAACAACTGCCCATCCTGTGAGGTCTGATACTAAACAACTGCCCATCCTGTGTGGTCTGATACTGAACAACTGCCCATCCTGTGTGGTCTGATATTGAACAACTGCCCATCCTGTGTGGTCTGCTACTGAACAACTGCCCATCCTGTGTGGTCTGATACTGAACAACTGCCCATCCTGTGTGGTCTGATACTGAACAACTGCCCATCCTGTGTGGTCTGATACTGAACAACTGCCCATCCTGTGTGGTCTGATACTGAACAACTGCCCATCCTGTGTGGTCTGATACTAAACAACTGACCATTTGTGATAGCATCTGTTGTAAAAGGTGCATATAAATAAACCCAGACTAGACTAGACTAGTGACCCCCGCCCCACTGCACCCTGTCCAGGAATAGTTTGAGAAACATCATTAGCATGATTTGCCAAACAATTAGTTGCCCATCCTCCAGGGCAAAAAAGAAATATACCTTCCTTTCGTCATTCTATCACCCTAGTAACAGATGACCAGGTCACTGCCTCTCCAGTTTTCTCCAGATAGCTATTACAGCACTGCTTCATATCATATGTCACTGTCCAAACAAAAAGAGTATCTCCATTTATGTCTTTGTTTATTTTTGGGCATGGTTTGAACAAAGTTGCTGTCGTTCGGTTCCATTGACTTACATTAAGAGTGAAGACAGATTTTGGCCTCTATACATTGTCTGTATACTGCATGTAATACTATAGAGGCATGGATGGGACAGACTACATCCCTTGCGTGTCTCTCCAGGAGAAAATCATCACACCCTCCTCCTCCTCACACCCTAGACACAGCCCTTTTCATCTCCTCCCCCCCCCCGGCAGGTGCTACAGACCCCAGTACACTAAGACGACCAGCTTCTTTCCACATACCATCGTCCTCATAAATAGCTGATCAGTAATATCATCAGCTGGACCAGACATACTCCTGCTTCACTCACATACCATAATATACACCACAGTTTTTACACACACACACACACACATACACACACACACACACACACACGTACATGCACCCTGTCTGTATATTAGATATTGCTTATATACGGTATATATTGTGTATATCATATATTATATATTGTTTATTGTTTCCTATAGTCTCATATTGCTCGTATACTGTGTATATCATGTGTACATTCTCTGTACACTGAATATAATGCTACAGAGACATCAATGGGAGGAACCATATGCCTTCCTAATCCAAGCCTGATCAGTGGCGGCTTCAACTCACAACGTACAGGGCTAAATGGTCCTGCTGGTAACATCCTGGTGACAGGTACCACATGGACTTGAGCTTCTTAAGTCATTCATGGTGGAGGGATAAATGCAGGATGCTGTGTTAAAATAGTCCCCAAAGAAAACCTAGTATTTTCAGATCTTCCACATTTTACCAACAATATGTGTAGATTTGTGTTGTAGACATGGAGACCCTGGGTTCCCATCACCACCACTATAAACATCATCACCACCACTGTAAACACCAACACCACCACTGTAAACACCACCACCACCACTATAAACATCACCACCACTGTAAACATCACCACCACTGTAAACATCACCACCACCACTATAAACATCATCACCACAACTGTAAACACCAACACCACCACTGTAAACACCACCACCACCACTATAAACATCATCACCACCACTGTAAACACCACCACCACCACTATAAACATCACCACCACTGTAAACATCACCACCACTGTAAACATCACCACCACCACTATAAACATCATCACCACAACTGTAAACACCAACACCACCACTGTAAACACCACCACCACCACTATAAACATCATCACCACCACTGTAAACACCAACACCACCACTGTAAACACCACCACCACCACTATAAACATCATCACCACCACTGTAAACACCAACACCACCACTGTAAACACCATCACCACCACTATAAACATCATCACCACCACTGTAAACACCAACACCACCACTGTAAACACCATCACCAAGACTGTAAACATCATCACCACCACTGTAAACATCATCACCACCACTGTAAACACCAACACCACCACTGTAAACACCATCACCACCACTGTAAACACCATCACCACTGTAAACACCATCACCACCACTGTAAACACCATCACCACTGTAAACACCATCACCACCACTGTAAACACCGTCACCACCACTGTAAACACCACCACCACTGTAAACACCATCACCACCACTGTAAACACCATCACCACCACTATAAACATCAACACCACCACTGTAAACACCAACACCACCACTGTAAACACCATCACCACCACTGTAAACACCATCACCACCACTGTAAACACCATCACCACCACTGTAAACACCATCACCACTGTAAACACCAACACCACCACTGTAAACACCACCACCACCACTATAAACATCATCACCACCACTGTAAACACCAACACCACCACTGTAAACACCATCACCACCACTATAAACATCATCACCACCACTGTAAACACCAACACCACCACTGTAAACACCATCACCAAGACTGTAAACATCATCACCACCACTGTAAACATCATCACCACCACTGTAAACACCAACACCACCACTGTAAACACCATCACCACCACTGTAAACACCATCACCACTGTAAACACCATCACCACCACTGTAAACACCATCACCACTGTAAACACCATCACCACCACTGTAAACACCGTCACCACCACTGTAAACACCACCACCACTGTAAACACCATCACCACCACTGTAAACACCATCACCACCACTATAAACATCAACACCACCACTGTAAACACCAACACCACCACTGTAAACACCATCACCACCACTGTAAACACCATCACCACCACTGTAAACACTATCACCACCACTGTAAACACCATCACCACCACTGTAAACACCATCACCACTGTAAACACCATCACCACCACTGTAAACACCAACACCACCACTGTAAACAACATCACCACTACTGTAAACATCATCACCACCACTGTAAACATCACCACCACCACTGTAAACACCATCACCACCACTGTAAACACTATCACCACCACTGTAAACACCATCACCACCACTGTAAACACCATCACCTCCACTGTAAACATCATCACCACCACTGTAAATATCACCACCACCACTGTAAACACCACCACCACCGTAAACACCATCACCACCACTGTAAACACCATCACCACCACTACTAACACCATCACCACCACTGTAAACACCATCACCACCACTGTAAACACCACCACCACTGTAAACATCATCACCACCACTGTAAACATCACCACCACCACTGTAAACACCATCACCACCACTGTAAACACCATCACCACCACTGTAAACACCATCACCACCACTGTAAACACCATAACAGCTGCTCCAGCACTGAAGGGTTAAAGGGCTTCAGATCTCGGGGTCCGCGCCCTATTAACCCTCCTGCGGCCGCGTCTCTTAATTACGGCGCTCCTCGCTGTGCTGGCGTATGTATATCATCATTAAAAAGGAGCTGATTTAGCTGGAAGCCGGAGTTTAATCACTTGGCGAGGGCGAGATGTTGAAAGAGAAAGTGAGCTGGGACCTCTGTGTCCCTAACAAGACCACTCCTAATAGAGAAGAAACCCAGCGGTACGTTTTAACATGCACACAGTGTAATTACACTCAGGATGAAAGCAGGAGAACGGCGGCCCCCCGGGATGCCTCCAGCGCCCCTCTCCAGCGGCTGCTTCGGCCCTGTTCGGATGGATCCATCACATTATCCACCGGCGCCACCCCGGCAAACGAAAATAAACGAGTGTGAGCGCAAAAGCACCAGCTCAGCTAAAACCTCTGTCCTCCTGTGTGTGTTAGAGAGGAGGAGGAGGAGAGAATGTAAATATTTAGCGTAGGGGACGTGTGTTCACTATCAGGAACGACGTTCAGTTAATTCTAAATTGAGATGAAGCCTTAAGGCCTTCAGCCACACACACAGACACACACACACGCTCACACACACACGCACAATGCTGGAGGGATTAGCAGTCATGTGGAACGCAGGAGAGAGAAATATATAATCCCGGTATGTACATCCGCTCTTATGTGATTTCCAGGAAGTCGCTCTGATTCGGTGCCGTGCTTTAAATATTTCTATAGAATCTGCGTAAAGTCAGAGATCAACCCTTTACTTTCCACTCAGACCCTCAAACACTCCATATAATATCTAATATCATATCTAATATCATATCCATATCATATCTAATATCATATCTAATATCATATCCATATCATATCCATATCATATCTAATATCATATCCATATCATATTTAATATCATATCTAATATCATATCCATATCATATCCATATCATATCTAATATCATATCCATAATCATATCTAATATCATATCCATATCATATCCATATCATATCTAATATCATATCCATATCATATCCATATCATATTGAATATCATATCTAATATCATATCCATATCATATCCATATCATATCTAATATCATATCCATATCATATCCACATCATATCTAATATCATATCCATATCATATCCATATCATATTTAATATCATATCTAATATCATATCCTTATCATATCCATATCATATCCATATCATATTTAATATCATATCTAACATCATATCTAATATCATATCCATATCATATCTAATATCATATTTAATATCATATCTAATATCATATCTAATATCATATCCATATCATATCCATATCATATCCATATCATATTTAGTATCATATCTAATATCATATCTAATATCATATCCATATCATATCCATATCATATCTAATATCATATCTAATATCATATCCATATCATATCTAATATCATATCTAATATCATATCCATATCATATCCATATCATATCTAATATCATATCCATATCATATTTAATATCATATCTAATATCATATCTTATATCATATCCATATCATATCATATCATATCTAATATCATATCCATATCATATCCATATCATATCTAATATCATATCCATATCATATCCATATCATATTTAATATCATATCTAATATCATATCCAACAGTGATGTTGAGGTTCTGGACTCTGGGGTGGTCAGTTCATTCAGTGGTGTTGAGGTTCTGGACTCTGGGGTGGTCAGTCCATTCAGTGGTGTTGAGGGTCTGGACTCTGGGGTGGTCAGTCTATTCAGTGGTGTTGAGGGTCTGGACTCTGGGGTGGTCAGACCCCACAGATTCCGAATGGTCAGTGACTGTACTGGGCGTAAAGTTTTGACTCTACAGATTCTGACCCCGTTGACTCTAGAGAGTCTGAAACCAATGACTCCAGATTCTAAAAGTGCTCACTGCCCCCTAGTGTGTGTGTTTACTAATGTGTGTGTATGTGGGTGTTTCACTGCCCGATAATGTGAGTGTGTTTGTAAATATATATATATATATATATATATATATATATATATATATATATATATATATATATATATATATATATATATGGGTGTCTCACTGCCCCCTATTGTGTGTGTCTGTGTGTGTGGGTATTTCACTGCCCCTTAGTGTGTATTTTCACTAGTGTGTGTGTGTTTGTGTGTTTGTGTGTTTGTATGTGTGTGTGTGTGTGTGTATGTGGGTGTTTCACTGCCCGCTAATGTATGTGTTCACTAGTGTGTGTGTGTTTATGTGGCTGTTCCACTGCCCACTAGTGTATATTTTCACTAGCGTGTGTGTATATATGGGTGTTCCACTGCCCGCTTATGTGTGTTTACTAGTGTGTGTGTATGTGGGTCTTTCACTGCCCACTAGTGTGTATTTTCACTAGTGTGTGTGAATGTGGCTGTTCCACTGCCCACTAGTGTGTGTGTTCACTAATGTGTGTGTTAATGTGGGTGTTCCATGGCCCACTAGTGTGTATTTTCACTAGTGTGTGTGTATGTGGCTGTTCCACTGCCCACTAGTGTGTATTTTCACTAGTGTGTGTGTATGTGGCTGTTCCACTGCTCACTAGTGTGTGTGTTCACTAATGTGTGTGTTAATGTGGGTGTTTCACTGCCCCCTAGTGTGTATGTTCGCTAGTGTGTGTGTGTGTATGTGGCTGTTCCATGGCCCACTAGTGTGTATTTTCACTAGTGTGTGTGTATGTGGCTGTTCCACTGCCCCCTAGTGTATATTTTCACTAGCGTATGTGTATATATGGGTGTTCCACTGCCCGCTTATGTGTGTTTACTAGTGTGTGTGTATGTGGGTGTTCCACTGCCCCCTAGTGTATATTTTCACTAGTGTGTGTGTATATATGTGTGTTAAGTTCCGCTGTGTGCAGAACACAAATTGTTCTAAATTCTAAATAAAAGTTTCCCGTATGGAAAAATGGATCATTAAATAGAATAATGTACCGCAGCTCCTCAAACTTTGGCCCAGTGCTGTATATTAAAGAGTCGACGCGGCCCCAGTAGCTTTATTTACTTTTTCAACATCAGCTCAGTTCAACTGCTGTGACTTCCTCCCTCGTTCTGCAAGTGGATTATCTTATATTAAATCTGCTGTATATTATATTAAAGCTCTCATATATACATACATACAGAGCTCTGTCCACACAGGAGCAATAACAGACCAGAGTAAACACCACACACAGCGCATTAGATACATTTCACTCACACCCTGTCAATCCGCTATACATAATCTCAGATTACGCTCCACACAGCCCCTTCTGTCCACCTCTATACGATCACCACTGAAGGTGCAGGACATGATATCAGCACAGAATTAATCAAATCCAGTGAATATCTCCTCACGCTCTCCTGGTAATCCTACGAGCTGGATAAAAACATCTGGTGATGCTCTAGTGCTGCCGAGCAGCTGGAGAACACTAATTTACACCCCATGACATTAAAACCACCTCCTAATATCTCCACTCACTGTCCACTGTATCAGCTCCACTGTCCATACAGGACCTACACTCACTGTCCACTGTATCAGCTCCACTGTCCATACAGGAGCTCCACTCACTGTCCACTGTATCAGCTCCACTGTCCATACAGGAGCTCCACTCACTGTCCACTGTATCAGCTCCACTGTCCATACAGGAGCTCCACTCACTGTCCACTGTATCAGCTCCACTGTCCATACAGGACATCCACTCACTGTCCACTGTATCAGCTCCACTGACCATACAGGACCTCCACTCACTGTCCACTGTATCAGCTCCACTGTCCATACAGGAGCTCCACTCACTGTCCACTGTATCAGCTCCACTGACTATACAGGACCTACACTCACTGTCCACTGTATCAGCTCCACTGACCATACAGGACCTCCACTCACTGTCCACTGTATCAGCTCCACTGTCCATACAGGAGCTCCACTCACTGTCCACTGTATCAGCTCCACTGACCATACAGGACCTCCACTCACTGTCCACTGTATCAGTTCCACTGACCATACAGGACCTCCACTCACTGTCCACTGTATCAGCTCCACTGTCCATACAGCAGCTCCACTCACTGTCCACTGTATCAGCTCCACTGACCATACAGGACCTCCACTCACTGTCCACTGTATCAGCTCCACTGTCCATACAGGTCCTGCCGACTACGACCAGCTTTTCAGTTGAAAAACTTTGTCTAGTGGACTTAGAACTGCTGATGGTGAAGTGCAGACCCCACTATCTGCCGAGAGAGTTTAGCGGTGTGTTTATTCTGGCTGTTTACATTCCGCCTCGCGCGAACTCCGCTGCGGCGCTGGGGCTGCTGCATGACGTCATCAGTAAACAAGAGACTGCGCACCCGGACACCGTGTTTATTGTTGCCGGCGACTTTAATCATTGCAACCTGAGGACTGTCCTCCCCAAGTACCATCAGCACGTGAGCTTCCCGACGAGGGAGAACAACTTACTTGACCAAGTCTACAGCAACGTGAGGGGGGCCTACAGAGCTCTGCCTCGGCCACACTTCGGACAGTCCGATCACATCTCCGTCTTCCTCTACCCAGCATACAGACAACTCCTCAAGCGGTCACTTCCAGTGAGTAAAACTGTTAAAGTGTGGAATGAAGAAACTGATTCAGTGCTTCAGGACTGCTTTGACAGTACAAACTGGGATGTGTTTAGAACTGCTGCTGTGAGAGAGGATGGTTCTGTTGATCTAGAGGACTATGCTTCTGGGGTAACTGGTTACATCAGCAGCTGCATTGAAACCATTGTCCCTTCAAAGCGCTGCATAAAGTACCCCAACCAAAAACCATGGATAAATGGTGAAGTTCGGTCCATGCTACGTGCTCGCCAGACTGCATTTCTCTCTGGCAACGCTGATGACTACAAAAGGTCTAGATACGACCTGCGTAGATCTATCAGAGAAGCTAAGAGACAGTACAGGCTGAAGCTGGAGGGCTACTACACCACAGCAGACTCCCGGCGCATGTGGCAAGGACTGCACCGTATCACCAACCATCAACAAACAAGCACGGCACTCACAACCAGCCATTCTGCATTGCCTGATGAGCTGAATGAGTTCTATGCTCGCTTCGATGTCTTCAACCTTGACCAACTGAAGGACATTGCGGCCAAGGAGAGCACACAGAACCCATCACTCATTGTAACAACAGTGGATGTGCGCAGGAACCTGATGAGAATCAACCCACGCAGAGCAGCAGGCCCAGACAACATCCCCGGGCATGCGCTCAGGGTTTGCTCATCAGAACTGGCTGATGTGTTTGTAGACATATTCAATCTGTCACTCACGCAAGCTTTTGTGCCATCCTGTTTTAAGACCACCACCATCGTGCCCCTCCCAAAGAAAAGTAATGTGAGATGCCTAAATGACTATCGCCCTGTTGCACTCACTTCAATCGTGATGAAGTGCTTCGAGAGGATAGTCATGACTCACATCCAGAAGACCATTCCCAACACAATAGATCCTTTACAGTTCGCATACCGCCGGAACCGGTCTACAGACGACGCAATCAACGCTACTCTTCACAAAGCCCTCACACACCTGGAGCCCTCACACACCTGGAGGGCAAGGACACATATGTCAGAATGCTCTTTATTGACTACAGTTCAGCATTCAACACGGTCATCCCACACAGACTCTCAGAAAAGCTCCTCACCCTCGGACTGACACCAGCCCTCTGCAACTGGGTGCTGAACTTTCTAACAGACAGACCCCAGTCAGTCAGAGTCGGCAGCTGCACATCCAGCACAAGAACAGTGAGCACAGGGGTCCCTCAAGGCTGTGTGCTGAGCCCCCTTCTGTACACGCTCTTCACATACGACTGCGTGGCCTCCCAGAACAACACCAGCATCATCAAATTTGCTGATGATACTACAGTCATTGGACTGATCACTGGTGGGGAAGAGACAGCGTACAGGAAGGAGGTGGCTGAGCTGGTGGCCTGGTGTCATGACAACAATCTTTCCTTGAATGCAGACAAGACCAAGGAAATGATTGTTGATCCAAGGAGGAAGCGAGAGCTACACACACCCCTGTACATAGGGGAGACTGAGGTAGAGAGGGTGAAAACCTTTAAGTTTCTTGGCATTCACATCAGTGAGGATCTCAGCTGGTCCCACAACACTCAGATCATCATCAGGAAGTCCCAGCAGCGACTGTACTTTCTGAGAAGGCTGAGAAAATTTGGTATGCCAACCAAAATTCTCAGCACCTTCTACAGGAGTATGATTGAGAGTGTTCTTACCAGCTCCATCATCGTCTGGTATGGAAACTCTACTGCTCAGGACAGAAAGGCTCTCCAGCGTGTGATCAAAACTGCACAGTCCATCTCAGGAGCAGCCTTCCCCTCACTACAGAACATCTACCACACCAGGGTCACCAGGAGGGCCCACAACATAATCAGGGACAGTACACACCCCCAGCACACACTCTTCACACGTTTACCTTCAGGCAGACGTTACAGGAGTGTGAAGTCCAGGACCACAAGACTGACAAACAGTTTCTACTCACAGGCCATCAGGCTTGTGAACACCTCACGCACTACCTCTCCAACCTCTCCTTTCTGAACTGGTTTTAACTGGTCTGATTTAAACTGCACCTTACACTCACTGTACTGTCAGAATACTGTTTACATTCACTACTCACACAAACATTATTGTTTACATTCGTTACTTGCAACTTGCACTTTATGGCTGCTGCTCTTCATACTTGCACATAAAAGCACACATAACTTTTATTTTTTATTCTTTAACTATAAAAATATTTTTATCTACTTCAACTTATATTGTTATACTTTGTATATTTTGTATATATATTTTTTATTTCTTTTATTTGTTATCTTATCTATTGGTGAATGGAGGAGCAGCAAAGTAAGAATTTCATTGTACAGTGTAACTGTCTGTTCTGCTGTACATATGACAATAAAACTCTTGAATCTAGGAGCTCCACTTACAGACTGTAGTTCATCTGATTCTCTGTATACTTTATTACTCTGTTCTTTAATGATCAGGATGTATCAATACTGTGGCTGATTGGTGTATTGGTGTCACAGAACCAATAGAACAGTATCAATACTGATACTAACACAATACCAATTCAACAACATCATAATATATATTATTAGTATAGCTTAAGCAAGACAATATTGTATTGTGGTATTTGTTTATGAGCAACTTTACAGTACTCTACAGTATGAGCAACTTTACACTACAGTATGGGCAACTTTACAGTAATCTACATTACGAGCAGCACTACAGTACTCTACAGTATGGGCAACTTCACAGTACTCTACAGTATGGGCAACTTTACAGTACTCTACAGTATGAGCAATTTTACAGTACTCTACAGTATGAGCAGCACTACAGTACTCTATAGTATGGGCAACTTTACAGTACTCTACAGTATGAGCAGCACTACAGTACTCTACAGTATGAGCAACTTCACACTACAGTATGGGCAACTTTACAGTACTCTACAGTATGAGCAACTTTACAGTACTCTACAGTATGAGCAGCACTACAGTACTCTACAGTATGAGCAACTTCACACTATAGTATGGGCAACTTTACAGTACTCTACAGTATGAGCAACTTTACAGTACTCTACAGTATGAGCAGCACTACAGTACTCTATAGTATGGGCAACTTTACAGTACTCTACAGTATGAGCAACTTTACACTACAATATGGGCAACTTCACACTACAGTATGGGCAACGTTACAGTACTCTACAGTATGAGCAACTTTACAGTACTCTACAGTATGAGCAGCACTACAGTACTCTACAGTATGAGCAACTTCACACTATAGTATGGGCAACTTTACAGTTCTCTACAGTATGAGCAACTTTACAGTACTCTACAGTATGAGCAGCACTACAGTACTCTATAGTATGGGCAACTTTACAGTTCTCTACAGTATGAGCAGCTTTACAGTACTCTACAGTATGAGCAACTTTACAGTACTCTACAGTATGAGCAGTACTACAGTACTCTACAGTATGAGCAACTTTACACTACAGTATGGGCAATTTTACAGTACTCTACAGTATGAGCAGCACTACAGTACTCTATAGTATGGACAACTTTACAGTACTCTACAGTATGAGCAGCACTACAGTACTCTACAGTATGAGCAACTTCACACTACAGTATGGGCAACTTTACAGTACTCTACAGTATGAGCAACTTTACAGTACTCTACAGTATGAGCAGCACTACAGTACTCTACAGTATGAGCAACTTCACACTATAGTATGGGCAACTTTACAGTACTCTACAGTATGAGCAACTTTACAGTACTCTACAGTATGAGCAGCACTACAGTACTCTATAGTATGGGCAACTTTACAGTACTCTACAGTATGAGCAACTTTACACTACAATATGGGCAACTTCACACTACAGTATGGGCAACTTTACAGTACTCTACAGTATGAGCAACTTTACAGTACTCTACAGTATGAGCAGCACTACAGTACTCTACAGTATGAGCAACTTCACACTATAGTATGGGCAACTTTACAGTTCTCTACAGTATGAGCAACTTTACAGTACTCTACAGTATGAGCAGCACTACAGTACTCTATAGTATGGGCAACTTTACAGTTCTCTACAGTATGAGCAGCTTTACAGTACTCTACAGTATGAGCAACTTTACAGTACTCTACAGTATGAGCAGCACTACAGTACTCTACAGTATGAGCAACTTTACACTACAGTATGGGCAACTTTACAGTACTCTACAGTATGAGCAGCACTACAGTACTCTACAGTATGAGCAACTTTACACTACAGTATGGGCAACTTTACAGTAATCTACAGTATGAGCAACTTTACAGTACTCTACAGTATGAGCAGCACTACAGTACTCCACAGAATGAGCAACTGTACACTACAGTATGGACAACTTTACAGTACTCTACAGTATGAGCAGCTTTACAGTACACTACATTATGAGCAACTTTACAGTACTTTACAGTATGAGCAGCACTACAGTACTCTACAGTATGAGCAACTTTACACTACAGTATGGGCAACTTTACAGTACTCTACAGTATGAGCAGCATTACAGTACTCTACAGTATGAGCAACTTTACAGTACTCTACAGTATGAGCAGCATTACAGTACTCTACAGTGTGAGCAACTTTACACTACAGTATGAGCACCTTTACAGTAATCTACGGTATGGACAATTCTACAGTACTCTACAGTATGATCAACTTTACAGTACTCTACAGTATGAGCAACTCCAGTACTCTGCTGTATGGGCAAAGTCTACAGTAATCTACAGTTTGAGCAACTCTACAGTACTCTACAATATGTGCTTGAGAGTACTCTACAGTACGGGCAACTCTACAGTACTCTACAGTACAGGCAACTCTACAGTACTCTACAGTACTCTACAGTATGAGCAACTTTACAGTACT
Source organism: Megaleporinus macrocephalus (assembly GCA_021613375.1). Lineage (NCBI taxonomy): Eukaryota > Metazoa > Chordata > Actinopteri > Characiformes > Anostomidae > Megaleporinus > Megaleporinus macrocephalus. The sequence goes on along the minus strand of CM038707.1, from coordinate 49,410,729 downwards.
CTACAGTACAGGCAACTCTACAGTACTCTACAGTATGAGCAACTCTACAGTACTCTACAGTATGAGCAACTCTACAGTACTCTACAGTACTCTACAGTATATTTAGGACACTCTCAATGAGGTTTCAGTAAAAAGGTATAAATTAAACAAATAAAATGTAAAAAATAGAATAAAATACATAAATATCTCTAATATAGTTTCAGTGTTTTTCATCTAAACATTAAAGTGAAGTCCATGACTTTTACATGATTTTGAATAAACCACCTATAGAAGTGAAGATATTAGATATTTACAGCCCTGAAGAAATATCAGGCAGGTTTATCCGGCTGAGCTTTGCTCATCTATACGAGAGTAAATGGACTGAATCGCACGTAAATCAATTACAGCCAGAGCTCCACTCTCGGAGCCGCTCTCCTCTAATACCACTCCGGTCCGCTCCGACAGCACCCGACACGCCACAAGCTCAAACAATCCAGCGCAGAACTCAAACACGACGCCGGCGTTTAATCTCCTCGCAGAAGCAACTGATGACTGAACTGATCTGAAACATTTCTGCAGCACTCTTCAGAGACTCCAGAGCAAACTATCCCGAGTACGTACGCTGTTGATATGGCCGTCACGGCGGATTACATTAGCTCGCCAATAATCTGGCAATCATTTTCATAAATACTTTAATAACTCAGAGTTTTAAAGACGATCAAGAAAGAAAAATTGACTTAAATGAACATTAAAAACCCATGAATGGCTTTTCAAAGCTTATTAAATACTCAACTGGATCTATAAACAGAGAGTTTACAGTAAAAGACCAGAAGCAGATTTAACATTAATGTTACTGTATGTACTGCTGAGTGTCTCTATGTTACTGTATGTACTGCTGAGTATCTCTATGTTACTGTATGTACTGCTGAGTATCTCTATGTTACTGTATGTACTGCTGAGTATCTCTATGTTACTGTATGTACTACTGAGTATCTCTATGTTACTGTATGTACTGCTGAGTATCTCTATATTACTGTATGTACTGCTGAGTGTCTCTATGTTACTGTATGTACTGCTGAGTATCTCTATGTTACTGTATGTACTGCTGAGTATCTCTATGTTACTGTATGTACTGCTGAGAGTCTCTATGTTACTGTATGTACTGCGGAGTGTCTCTATGTTACTGTATGTACTGCTGAGTATCTCTATGTTACTGTATGTACTGCTGAGTGTCTATGTTACTGTATGTACTGCTGAGTGTCTCTATGTTACTGTATGTACTGCTGAGTATCTCTATGTTACTGTATGTACTGCTGAGTATCTCTATGTTACTGTATGTACTGCTGAGTGTCTATGTTACTGTATGTACTGCTGAGTATCTCTATGTTACTGTATGTACTGCTGAGTGTCTATGTTACTGTATGTACTACTGAGTCTCTATATTACTGTATGTACTGCTGAGTATCTCTATGTTACTGTATGTACTGCTGAGTGTCTATGTTACTGTATGTACTGCTGAGTGTCTATGTTACTGTATGTACTGCTGAGTGTCTCTATGTTACTGTATGTACTGCTGAGAGTCTCTATGTTACTGTATGTACTGCTGAGTGTCTCTATGTTACTGTATGTACTGCTGAGTATCTCTATGTTACTGTATGTACTGCTGAGAGTCTCTATGTTACTGTATGTACTGCTGAGTGTCTCTATGTTACTGTATGTACTGCTGAGTATCTCTATGTTACTGTATGTACTGCTGAGTATCTCTATGTTACTGTATGTACTGCTGAGTGTCTATGTTACTGTATGTACTGCTGAGTATCTCTATGTTACTGTATGTACTGCTGAGTGTCTATGTTACTGTATGTACTGCTGAGTATCTCTATGTTACTGTATGTACTGCTGAGTGTCTATGTTACTGTATGTACTGCTGAGTATCTCTATGTTACTGTATGTACTGCTGAGTGTCTATGTTACTGTATGTACTACTGAGTCTCTATATTACTGTATGTACTGCTGAGTATCTCTATGTTACTGTATGTACTGCTGAGTGTCTATGTTACTGTATGTACTGCTGAGTGTCTATGTTACTGTATGTACTGCTGAGTATCTCTATGTTACTGTATGTACTGCTGAGTGTCTCTGTGTTACTGTATGTACTGCTGAGTATCTCTATGTTACTGTATGTACTGCTGAGTATCTCTATGTTACTGTATGTACTGCTGAGTGTCTCTATATTACTGTATGAACTGCTGAGTGTCTATGTTACTGTATGTACTGCTGAGTATCTCTATGTTACTGCATGTACTGCAGAGTGTTTCTATGTTACTCAAGACTATGCTACCTAAGGCTACCCAACTCAAGACTACGCTACTCAAGACTATGTTACTCAAGACTATGCTAGATGTCTACTAGCACCTCACACATAAAGGCAGTCTGTGAATGTTCTCAGATTTGAAGCTGGAGTGGAGCTTGATGTTCTCCCCTCCTAGAAAGAAGAAAGTTCTGTTTATCTAATGGGGACAGTGTTGGTGAGCCCACCAGGTCTTCCAGGTGGTGTCATGTTCTCAGATTTTAACCTCCAGTTCTGGAAGCTCCTGTTTTCCCGCACTTAATTCACTTTGATCATTTTCCTTCCTTATAAAAGTGGACGATCTCACATCTAATCTCAGAAACATCTTCTGCCGTTTTCGTCGGAACCAAGTTCTCCGGCCTCTGACTTTTGCACAGCGTCGTAGTTTACCCACAGAGTGAAGGGCATTTGCTATTCGGTTTAATTAGCGTCCCACTACATCTGCAGGTGATGAAGTCTGCTGGTTCTGGCGCACGGCGCTGCCAAAGCAAAGAGAGAAATAAACACACTTTCTTTTTATAGACGCAACATGAAGCGCTGGATGAATCTCAGATTAGCCCAACTCCCCCGAGTCGGCATCAGCTGAGTGTTTAGAGGCTGTCAGAGTCCTGCTTTAATTGGACAAACACTCAAACACACACACACACACACACAGACTCACACACACACACAGACTCACATGAAGCCGAGGCCTCATTGTGTCTTTGATCCATAAAACATGAATAGTTCAGTCCTCGCTCCTTTCATTAACTTCATCAACACACCAGCGCATCAATTAAACATTCATTCAGGAAACGCAGGCAAAAATCAACAACACCCAAAACGCGCCAGACAACGAAATGTTTTGCTTCTGATGAATATTCGAAACTCATGAATGGAGCTTTTTTTAGATCTACTAGATTAACCCTTCAGATGACAGAGGCTGCTTCTTATATTTAATGGTTTCTATGTACTTAAGTGTAATGCTGTGATTGGTCAGAAGGTTCTCCCTGATTGGTGAGAAGCTTAGCCCTGATTGGTCAGCAGCTTCTCCCTTATTAGTGTGAAGCTTAGCCCTGATTGTTGAGCCCTGATAACCCTGATTGGTGTGAAGCTTAGCCCTGATTGGTGAGAAGGTTCTCCCTGATTGGTGTGAAGCTTAGCCCTGATTGGTCAGAAGGTTCTTCCTGATTAGTGAGGAGGTTCTCCCTGATTGGTGTGAAGCTTAGCCCTGATTGGTCAGAAGGTTTTCCCTATTTAGTGTGAAGCTTAGCCCTGATTGGTCAGAAGGTTATCCCTGACTAGTGTGAGGCTTAGCCCTGATTAATGAGAAGGTTCTCCCTGATTGGTGTGAAGCTTAGCCTTGATTGGTGAGAAGGTTCACCCTGATTGGTGTGAAGCTTAGCCCTGATTGGTGAGAAGGTTCTCCCTGGTTGGTGTGAAGCTTAGCCTTGATTGGTGAGAAGGTTCACCCTGATTGGTGTGAAGCTTAGCCTTGATTGGTGAGAAGGTTCACCCTGATTGGTGTGAAGCTTAGCCCTGATTGGTGAGAAGGTTCTCCCTGACTAGTTTGAAGCTTAGCCCTGATTGGTGCGAAGGTTCTCCCTGACTAGTGTGAAACTTAGCACTGATTGGTGAGAAGGTTCTCCCTGACTAGTTTGAAGCTTAGCCCTGATTGGTGCGAAGGTTCTTAATGATTGGTGTATAGCTTAGCCCTGATTGGTGAGAAGGTTCTCCCTGACTGGTGTGAAGCTTAGCCTTGATTGGTGAGAAGGTTCACCCTGATTGGTGTGAAGCTTAGCCTTGATTGGTGAGAAGGTTCACCCTGATTGGTGTGAAGCTTAGCCCTGATTGGTGAGAAGGTTCTCCCTGATTGGTGTGAAACTTAGCCCTGATAGGTGAGAAGGTTCTCCCTGATTGGTGTAAAGCTTAGCCCTGATTGGTCAGAAGGTTCTCCCTGACTAGTGTGAAGCTTAGCCCTGATTGGTCAGAAGGTTCTCCCTGACTAGTGTGAAGCTTAGCCCTAATTGGTCAGAAGGTTCTCCCTGACTAGTGTGAAGCTTAGCCCTGATTGGTCAGAAGGTTCTCCCTGACTAGTGTGAAGCTTAGCCCTGATTAGTCAGAAGGTTCTCCCTGACTAGTGTGAAGCTTAGCTCAGATTGGTCAGAAGGTTCTCCCTTACTAGTGTGAAACTAAGCACTGATTGGTGAGAAGGTTCTCCCTGACTAGTTTGAAGCTTAGCCCTGATTGGTGCGAAGGTTCTTAATGATTGGTGTATAGCTTAGCCCTGATTGGTGAGAAGGTTCACCCTGATTGGTGTAAAGCTTAGCCCTGATTGGTGAGAAGGTTCTCCCTGATTGGTGTAAAGCTTAGCCCTGATTGGTGAGAAGGTTCTTCCTGATTGGTGTGAAGCTTAGCCCTGATTAGTCAGAAGGTTCTCCCTGACTAGTGTGAAGCTTAGCTCTGATTGGTCAGAAGGTTCTCCCTGACTAGTGTGAAACTTAGCACTGATTGGTGAGAAGGTTCTCCCTGACTAGTTTGAAGCTTAGCCCTGATTGGTGCGAAGGTTCTTAATGATTGGTGTATAGCTTAGCCCTGATTGGTGAGAAGGTTCTCCCTGATTGGTGTAAAGCTTAGCCCTGATTGGTGAGAAGGTTCTCCCTGATTGGTGTAAAGCTTAGCCCTGATTGGTGATAAGGTTCTTCCTGATTGGTGTGAAGTTTGGCCTTGAATGGTTGAATGATTGATAAGAAAGCTGTCTTTAATTGGTCTAAAGTTTAGCTCAAGCTGGTCTGAAGCTCAACCCCAATTGGCCTGAGGGCTGTCCTCCGGCCCCCTCTCCATAATTTTAAGCTGATAAACTCAGATACTGCAAGAAAACATCTTGATGGCTGCTCACCTGCTCCCTCAGTGGTGTATATGTAATACAGATCAAGATGCGTAGACTTTATGATCACATCTTTACTCCCTCAAAAAACCAATCAAATCTTGAGCCGCCTAGAGACTCACAATATTGCATCACACACAACGCACTCCTAATAACAGGAGCTGAATCTGCAAACGTATGGTTTTAGGGTCAAGATACAAACATTTACCGTCCCACAGTTGAGTTCTGATCTTTGGTGGACAGTATAAAAGACCCATAAGTACTTTGATGGCGAGAACCCAGCAGGCGGCTTTATACGGGGAGTTGAGAGGCATCCAGGTGTACAGCAGGTACTTCATATCCAGACTTAATGATTCACTCAATATGGTCCAAAAGTGGGGAACATAAACCCAATAAAACCAGCAGCGTGCCCCCCAGAACGCAGCCGCTGCCAGCTAATTTACTACCACTGCGCTCCGAACACTTCCGCTTATGAAAACTTTTATGAGGCCATAAAGACATTTACAGTTGGCTGAGGCAGCAAAAAAAATGGAGGAAGAAAAAAACAAACATCCTCTTTCTCTCTCTCTCTCTCTCTCTCTCTCTCTCTCTCTCTCTCTCTCTCTCTGATCTTCCTCATGCCTGAAAAACAAATCTCATTCACTGCAAGGAGGCTGAATTCACCAGGCTGAATCTGGGGCAGCTCTCAGGCTGAGTGGGAGTGAGTACACCGCACACACATTCACGAACAACACAAATGTTGACATACTGTTGCTATGAGGTTATGTTCACATTGCAGGTGAAGTGACATGAATCTGATCTCTTTTTTTCGAAGTTGTACGTAAAACACAAAAATAAGAGCTTTTCAAAGAAAAATCAAGAACTCCATTTCTCTTCCACACAGTAGCGTTCCATGTACAGAATAGTGCTCCTGTTCTATATACTAGTGTTCTATACCAGTTTAGAGATAGTGATCACTTTGTTCCCTATAACAGAAGATCACTAAATAGGAACACTCATTATTATTCCTTACACTGGAACATCAATGGTGTCCTAATCAGCATTCCTTACACTGGAACACTATATAGAACTCTGCTATCAGGAACATCAATAGTGTTCTGATCACTATTAGCATACACTAGAACACTACCAGGAACATCAAATGTGTCCTGATCACTATTCCCTACACTGGAACACTACCAGGAACATCACAAGTGTCTAATCACTAATTGTCTATACTGGACAACTACCAGGAACATCAATGGTGTCCTGATCACTATTCCCTACACAGGAATACTACATAGAACTCTATTATCAGTAACATCAATGGTGTCCTGATCACTATTAGCATACACTAGAACACCATCAGGAACATCAAAGGTGTCCTGATCACTATTCTCTACACTGCAACACTACCAGGAACATCAATGCTGTCCTAATCACTATTCCCTACACTGAAATACTATATAGGACTCTATTATCAGGAACATCAATGGCATCCTAATCACTATCTGCCTACTTCAGAACACTTTTAGGAATAGTAAAGGTGTTCTAACCACTATTCCCTACATTGAAACATTTTAGGAACATGCAGCAAATCCTAATCACTATTCCCTAAACTGGAACACTATACAGAACTCAGGAACATCAATAGTCTCCAAATCACTATTAGCCTACAATGAAACATGGCATAAACACTATCAAAGGTGTCCTAACCACTATACCCTAAACTAGAACACTGTATAGAACTCTATTATCAGTGACGTGGAAAAGTGTCCAGATTCTTTAAATATTGTTGGAAATTAAGGATCCTCTGGGATAAAGAGGAGAGGAACCATCCGACTAGTTATCAGCACACAAGTAATATTCCAGGATTCGTGATGGGATTGGGGAAGAGGGGGTTATCGGGGTTTAGGAGCGACATAGGCTGCCTTTCAGATGACGTCTTTTTCAGGGAAGGTCTTGTTTCGGCAACATAATCAACCACATTCTGTACGTATTACAGCAGCAGCTCCACCGTAAAAGAGTTCAGGTGCTTGAATTGACTGCTGGTCACCCACTGAAAACATTTGGAGCCATATGAGAGCTTACAGAGAGCTGCTAGAGGAGCTGATCAGAAAGCTGAACATCAACCTATACTGAAACGTTGTTGGCATCAAACTCACAATGTACATATCTTAAACAAAACAATACACTTTCTCACTTTTAGCATTGCTTATGTTGCTTGTGTACTCTTTTCTATTTAACATGTGGTTTAAATGATTTGCACATCATTACCTTGTAGTTTTCCCATGTAGAGAATAGTGATTGGGGAATAGTGAACCATGTAGTGGTTACTATTCAATAGGGACTTTGCTATTCTGTATCATAGAGTTCTATGTAGTGTATAGTGACTAAGAACCAAGTGCTGTATGTAGGGAATAGTGATCAGTCATCACAGCTCACTGTAATAGTGTTCTATTCCTCTGTCGGTCACTTACATACGAGTGTGAACCAGATTTTAGCAAAGAAATTCTATGTGTCCTGAGGTTTGTACTGTGAAAGCGGTCATTCTGATTAAGCAGCCCAGTCGGGACGAGGTGATTCACTATCTCTGCACTTTTCTCACAGCTCCATCGATAAAGCGAGATAAACGAGGGAAATGGATGCATTATAAATAAATAACAAAGCCGGCATGCAGATGCATGATCTGCTCGGAGCCAAGCAGCTTATAGGATTTAGTATCGATTGAACATGTCGCGAAAATAAATGAATAAACAAGGTACAATGAAACTGGACAGCCGTGGAAACCCATCACACTAATCCTCCTGCCAGAGGATGTGGGCTAGAATAGAGGTCAGAGAGCCGGGCAGCAGATGTGTACAGTAGCACGTAGCAAACAGCACCACCAGATCCTACACTCTGGTTAACGTACGTTAAATAGACAGACAGAAACATTATTCAACCACGAAGAAGCTGCACATGCGGTATTTATAGCGGTGGGAATGAAAGACTGGTTTAGCGCTGCCCTGCATATTTCATATGGCTGACGTAAAGGATACGTGTGGGATCCTGCTGAACTCCCATAATCCTGCTTGCTCTCTTGATGGATATCTGGATGTTGATTCATATCTGGGTGTCTTGGACACACATGTTCACAGAGAATACTCAGCAGACCAAGGAAGTCATATATCTGCTGGTTAGACTGTGTTTTAGAAGATATCTGGTTAGATGGCTTGGTTCATGTCTGGTGTTGGTTCACTGAGGCCGTAAATGGTCAGAACTAAATGTCCAATCACCGCTGCAGGAGAACGAGGCTGCACTGTCACCGAAAGTTAAACGGCTGACAGTAAAGTTTAAAGAAGCCAACGATGCGGACCAAAGAAGCGGGTTTGATCGAACAATGGGGGCCTTTTTACAGCGAGCTCAAACACCTTCTGGTTGATGAGCACAGCTGTCAGTCAGTGAATCTTTGTGATCGCTCCTGTGGTGCTGGTGAAGATTAAGATGTAAGTGGACCAGCAGAACCTGTCAGAGCAGACTGGAATCCAGAAGCAGACCTGTTGGGGAAAACCCTGGAGGCCATCTGCATCTGAGAGCAGACCTGCATGCAACAGCAGACCTGTGTCTGGGAGTGGACCTCCACCTGGAAGCAGATCTGCATCCAAAAGTGGACCTGCATCCAGGAATAAACCCGTGAGAGCAGACTGGAATCCAGAAGTAGACCTGTTGGGGAGGCCACCTGCATCTAAAAGCAGACCTGCATCCAACAGCAGACCTGTTTTTGGAAGTGGACCTCCACCTGGGAGCAGATCCGAATCCAACAGGACCTGCATTCAACAGTGGACTAGGACCTGCATTCTGGAGTGGACCTGCATCCTGGAGTGGACCTGCATATAGGAACTGACTTTCAACCGGGAGCTGACCTGCATCCAGCAGCAGACCTGTGTCTGGGAGTGGACCTCCACCTGTGAGCAGATCTGCATCCAACAGCGGAGCTGTGTCCGGGAGTGGATCTGCATCCAACAGCAGACCTGAATCTAGGAGCGAACCTGAGTCCTGGAGTGGACCTGAATTCAACAGCGGACTAGCAACCGGGAGTGGACCTGCATCTGAGAACTGACTTGCAACTGGGAGCTGACCTGCTTTTGGGAGCGGACCTGCATCTGGAAGTGGACCTGCATACAACAGCTGACCTGCCTCTGAGAGCGGACCAGTGGGAGTCTTGATTGTTTACCGCTGGATTAGCGTGCCACGGGATGCATTGTTCTTTTGCCTCTGAGGGTCAGTTTAGGAATGTGATCTGTCCAGACTAATGGTCAGATATAGATCCCATTTTAAAGGTCATGCAAATAGCCTAACAAGAAACTCAGATTTGGTCCACTTTTACCTGCTGTGTGAAAGTGGCCCAGGTCAAAATCTGTAGCCTTGCTAGCTACAACCACCTTCCACCACCTTCCAAGCTCTAACTGTACCCCTATGTTTGGGGGAGAGTGGGGCAGGTTATGGGTTAAGCGGGTTGAAAGAAGAAACCCTAAACTTTCGGTCATCTTCTTCTCCTGTATCTTCATAGCAGCTTCCTCAACAGGAGATCAGCTATCATCTCTGACTTTACATCTACAAGGTGGACCAGTAAGTAGTAGGAGTGTCTAATAGAGTGGACAGTGAGTGGACACAGTGTTTAAACACTCCAGCAGCACTCTGTTATATATAATTACATATACTTATTTTAACAACAACAAGAAAAAGATCACTGGCGACAATTACAAACCAGTCTGGCAGCAGCTAACAGGTATTTACTGCCTGAGCAGCCGGCGAGGTTCAGTCTATAACAGGGTTTCTACACACCAGTGAAAGGAAATCACTACAGCCGATCAAACGCAGAGCTGATGAGCCTCCTCACCTGACTGAACGTACAAGCTGATTAAAAGAGGAGCAGTAAAACGGAGGGACGCGGGCTGATGAATGAATAAGGGAGCTCTCAGGGATCGTTTCCTTGGGGCGATGCCGCCCACCAACCAGATGGATTCTCGTGTTCTCACATGAATCAGTGAATCAGCCGTGAAGACGGCTCTCCGTCAGTATCTGATCCTTCACGTTAATGAATATTAAAAACTGGCAGGTGGGATTCTGGCCTGCTGCTTTAATCACGCTCTCTCTCTTTTCTCACTCTTGCATCATGAAGCCTCGATACAAGCTCAGCCGTAAAATGACACCTCGACTCGAGAACACTCAAGAACGCTCACCTCCACAATCCCTGCACCGGCTTTCCTCTCTCCTCCGTCAGCTACCCGCCACACATCAGGGCATAAACAGTCTACTGGCTGTGTTGAAGTCCTACTTGATATCTCTAAACACATCTTCTCGCAGTACGTTTCACTCCCAGCTCGTAGAAACATGTGGTTGAAATACAGATTTGAAGTTTTTAACCCACATCACATTCGTTTTTCTATGTGGGAGAAGAGATGTTTTATTATGACGCGAGTTAAAGGTTATATTTATAAGATTATTATATGTACAGTCTTGTTTTGTGGCCTGGAATAAAGAATATACCTGGTCTATACACAAACATAGTATATAGTATATGCAAACTTACTATAAGCTGTCAATCAATTAAAACAACTAACTGTGATTCATCCCATTTTATACATCCTATCACTAAGTGTATATATCATATATATCATATATACTCAATGAATTAGTCAATAAGTGTCTGTATGTAATATATCCAATCTATGAGTTTATATATCATATATACTGTTGGTGTCACATATATTGTATACAGTCAACAAGTGTAAAAACCATGTACATAATGTCCAATCAATGAGTCTACATAACATATCATATATACTATCTGTAAGTGAATGTTATATATATATATCATATACATTAATGAGTGCATATATACACATATAGTCAGTAAGTCTATATATGAGATATATATCATATACAATTAATAAGTCTATATATTATATATACCATTTACAATGACTCCCAATAGCATATCATTTATATCAAATATACCATCCTCATACTACATATAGTCAATGAATCTATCAGATATCGTACACATCAATGAGTGCTTATATACATATATAGTTACTGAGTCTATATATGAGATATACATCATATACAATTTATATATATATATATATATATATATATATATATATATATATATATATATATATATATATATATATATATATATATAAGAAGTCTATATCATTTATATACAGCCATTGGATGTATACGCAGTCAATGTGTGTTGTATTATATATATATATCATATAGAGGCCAGGTGTCTTTAAACTATATACTGTCAATAAATGTATATGTCAAATGCAGTCAGTATAGTCAGTGTATATATTGTATATATCAAATAAACAGTCAGTGGTTGATTGTATCCTCTCGCTGTTGTTACAGTGAAGCTGCTGTTCTTATTAGTTCGCTGCTGATTGATTTATCTACAGCGCGTGTGAAGTGCACAGCTGTGTGCCGGAAGTTTAATGTATATTGAAATGTCGATGATCACTCCACATTTGAAAGAGTTACACGTTCACCCCCAACCCATCCTCACTGTTTTTTAGTCCTGCAGCGCGGCGGAAGGGCCACTCCACAGGCCGTGAATGCGCTCTAACCGGAGCCTGGAGGGGCCAATTATGAGTTACTATTTACAGCAGCGTCTCTGAACGGTGTGCCTGGAACAAGCAGGACCTTTCCAGCAGCTATCTCACCCTTAATGACTCAGCGCACAGCGGCGAGTGCAGGAGATCTTGATGAAGGAGCTGAGCCTGCTGCAGAACACAGCTCCTCACCAAAAGCGGAGATATTCAGAGCTACAAAGAGCTTCCGCAGGTTGGCTTCCTGAACGGATGCCCCTTGGCAGAGCGTTCACGCTCAGCCTTCATCCTTCTCTGAATCCAAGGTTTTCTTTTTGAAGGACATGTGCCTGAAAACTTCTGCACAACTTCTGGTCTAAAAAAGTACCTAAAGTACTGAACTGCTTTCAGCTCCGAGGACAGAAGTGATTTGGGAGACGTCTCAGTTTACAACAAGCGTGTTAAAGCCAGAATTAACTTCTCCAGGAGTGAAGACTATTCACTATTCCCACCTTGGATGCTCAAAAGGAGCCCTAGACTCTGACAGTGAACTTTGTGAGCATCTCCAAAGACCCAGGCCGGCGAAGACTGGAGTTACCTCTCCATCCCACACGGGCTGGCGCCTGCCAGCGAGTAGCGTTGCGCTACAACAAGCGCGCAGCACTCGCTCTAATTCTTAAGCTCCAAATTTCAAAAGAGCTCCATATGTAAGGGCAGATGGCTGGATCTGCTCGTCAGCGGCGATATGCCCACACGCGTGCACACGCATGCCAGCTTTCTGGACCCATACCAGCACGTATCTCAACGAGCAGGTACTGATCCGATCCCCACCGCGGGGTGCACAGGTCAGGCGCAAGCTCTGGGAGCTCATAGAGAAGAGGGCGGGGCTAAAAAAAAGAGCCCATGTGGCGCCCGAGCCTCTATCTGTCTCGCTCTCTCTCTTTATCTGTTATGAATGGGATGAGCTTCAGTCTCGGGCCTCGTGATCAGAGGACAGATCCCCTGGAGGGAAGCCTAAAGCACTCCGGCACAATGAATCCAAGCTGATCCAGGAAAAGAGGGAAAATAAATAAATAAATAAATAAATAAATAAATAAGCCCAACGATTCGTCTAAAAAGGCAGTCCTTAGCGTTCGAGCCCTGCAGATTGCTCTGGGTTCGGGTTGCCAGCGCGGGACATTAATAATGCAAAGCGATGGTATTTCTTGGCAGCTTTATTCCTCGAGCTCACTCCTTAAATCACTCTCGGTTCGAGGCGCTTCACGCCTAAATCAGCAGTCTGCAGATACCTGCCCGTACCTGCTACCGCTCCGGTCCCCAGCCCCGCTACTTCACAGGACATAAAGCTGCAGCTACCTGCAACAGTGGCAGCCGTAATGACTGCCCAGACAGACGAGCTGCTTAATGGGGAGCTGTTCCAGCCATCCGTGGGCCTCCTTTCCCCAAAGCTGAGGCTCAAGCTTTTCTTTGAACCCACCCCCAGAAGTCTGGTCAAGGTTAACAGCAGATAAAGCACGGGTCTGCGGCCGGCCCCTCAGGGCCAGGCAGCTCGGATTCATGTTTAGAGGAGTCAAACCTTCCCTCCGGCTTCAGGGCGAGGTGTGTTTGAGCATACAGTCATGCCGTTTGGACTGTAAACAGCTTCGAGTCTCTCTCGTTCTTTCTCTCTCTCTCCGTCTCCTCTGGGGTCGCTCCAGCTGCCCGGCGTTTAGCTCTCCGGAGCCGAATGTGAGAAACAACTTACCCGGGGCTTGAGTACACACGCATGGCAGCATGCAGCATCTGCCGCGAGCTGCTTGTTATTCAATGCAGATGGCAATTAGACCCGTCTTGGCTTCACTCGCAAATAAATCACTGCGCCTCCGAGAGACGGCACATATATGAGGCCAGACGGGGACCGTCTACATAGATGGGGGACAGTATCAGATCAAAGGGAAAGTGCGACAATATGTTATCGTTATTGTGACAATTTATATCGCATTATACAACAATTAGTGCTGACGACGCAATCTGATTGGCCGAGAGCCGTGCTTTGTCAGTATATGTGATAGCAGCACTGTATTCCTGCATTCACAGTGCTATATAAACACAATTATAAGGCATTATATAGCACACATAACGCCTGGCACAAGCCTTTATACCACAATCCACACACGTCCACTCATTAGAACACTCAAAACATGAACATGGTGATACACAACAGGGGTCCGGCATATTTCCTGTAGAACACCTGGACCCATCACTACTGTCACTACAGTACTAACTGAAAAAAAGAAGTACTTGAGCATGCTTTGTAAATTGATGATATGCCGTATGTCTATGTAGTATGTAGTATATATATGTAGTATGTATATGTTGTATGTAATATATATATATAGAGTATGTAGTATGTCTATGTAGTATGTAGTATATATATGTAGTATGTATATGCTGTATGTAATATATATATGGAGTATGTAGTATGTATGTAGTATGTAGTATATATATGTAGTATGTATATGCTGTATGTAATATATATATGGATTATGTAGTATGTCTGTAGTATGTACTATATATATGTAGCATGTACATGTTGTATGTAATATATATATGAATTATGTAGTATGTCTGTAGTATGTACTATATATATGTAGTATGTATATGTTGTATGTAATATATATGGAGTATGTAGTATGTCTGTAGTATGTACTATATATATGTAGCATGTATATGTTGTATGTAATATATATATATATATATATATATATATATATATATATATATATATATATATATATATATATGGATTATGTAGTATGTCTGTTGTATGTACTATATATATATGTAGCATGTATATGTTGTATGTAATATATATATGGAGTATGTAGTATGTCTGTTGTATGTACTATATATATGTAGTATGTATATGTTGTATGTAATATATATATATATATAGAGTATGTAGTATGTCTGTTGTATGTACTATATATATGTAGCATGTATATGTTGTATGTAATATATATATGGAGTATGAATTACTTATAAATTACAACTTTACAGGAGAGACCAAAAACTTACTTCACTTTCAAAGCAAGTCAATGAAACCAGAATTTTTTTTCTTTTGGAGCACTTCTATTGGTCCATTCATCATGAAATTTTCACATAATGTAAACAACCATTGTATTTAGTATAATAGTATGTAGTACGCATATTTCATATGTCATATGCCTATGTTGTATTATGTATATTTAATATGTATATGTAGTATATATATGTAGTATGTAGTCTGTATATGTAGTATGTATATGTAATATGTATATGTAGTATGTGTATGTAGTATGTAGAATTTATTTTTGTCATATGTATAAATAGTATGTAGTACGCATGTCATATGCCTATGTTGTATTATGTGTATGTAATATGTATATGTAGTGTATATGTAGTATGTATAAGTAGTATGTAGAATGTATTTGTAATATGTAGCAAGTATATGTTATATGTAGCATGTGTATGTAATATGTACATGTAGGTTGTATTGTATGAATGTAGTATGTATATGTAATATGTATATGTATTATGTATAAGTAGAATGTATATATAGGATGTAGTATGTACATATAGTATGAATATAGTAATGTATGTTTAACTGGTAAGTGGTACACTATAAGTTCATATATAACTATAAAGTCATATAAATTCTTATATAACTATAAGGTCATATGCACTGTAAGTCCATATATAACTATAAAAGTCATATACACTATAAGTTCATATATAACTTCCAAGTCATATACACTATAAATTCATATATAACTATAAAATCATATACACTATAAATTTATATATAACTACAAAGTCATAATACACTATGAATTCATATATAACTATAAAGTCATATACACTATAAATTCATATATAACTATAAAGTCATATACACTATAAATTCATATATAACTACAAAATCATATACGCTATAAATTCATATATAACTATAAAGTCATATACACTATAAGTTCATATATAACTATAAAGTCATATACACTATAAATTCATATATAACTACAAAGTCATATACACTATGAATTCATATATAACTATAAAGTCATATACACTATAAATTCATATATAACTATAAAGTCATATACACTATGAATTCATATAATACAATAAAGTCGTATACACTATAAATTCATATATTACTATAAAGTCATATACACTATAAATTCATGTATAACTATAAGGTCATATACACTATAAATTCATATATAACTATAAAGTCATATACACTATAAATTCATGTATAACTATAAAGTCATATACACTATAAATTCATATATAACTATAAAGTCATATACACTATGAATTCATATAATACAATAAAGTCGTATACACTATAAATTCATATATTACTATAAAGTCATATACACTATAAATTCATGTATAACTATAAGGTCATATACACTATAAATTCATGTATAACTATAAAGTCATATACACTATAAATTCATATATAACTATAAAGTCATATACACTATGAATTCATATAATACAATAAAGTCGTATACACTATAAATTCATATATTACTATAAAGTCATATACACTATAAATTCATGTATAACTATAAGGTCATATACACTATAAATTCATATATAACTATAAAGTCATATACACTATAAATTCATGTATAACTATAAAGTCATATACACTATAAATTCATATATAACTATAAAGTCATATACACTATAAGTTCATATATAACTATAAAGTCATATACACTATAAATTCATATATAACTACAAAGTCATATACACTATGAATTCATATATAACTATAAAGTCATGTACACTATGAGTTCATATTTAATTATAAAGTCATATACACTATAAATTCATATATAACTATAAAGTCATATACACTATACGTTCATATATAACTATAAAGTCATATACACTATGAATTTATATATAACTACAAAGTCATATACAATATGAATTCATATATAACTATAAAGTCATATACACTATAAATTCATATATAACTACAAAATCATATACACTATAAATTCATATATAACTATAAAGTCATATACACTATAAGTTCATATATAACTATAAAGTCATATACGCTATAAATTCATATATAACTATAAAGTCATATACGCTATAAGTTCATATATAACTATAAAGTCATATACACTATGAATTCATATATAACTACAAAGTCATATACACTATAAATTCATATATAACTATAAAGTCATATACACTATAAGTTCATATATAACTATAAAGTCATATACACTATAAATTCATATATAACTATAAAGTCATATACACTATAAATTCATATATAACTATAAAGTCATATACACTATAAATTCATGTATAACTATAAAGTCATATACACTATAAATTCATGTATAACTATAAAGTCATATACACTATAAATTCATATATAACTATAAAGTCATATACACTATAAATTCATATATAACTACAAAGTCATATACACTATGAATTCATATATAACTATAAAGTCATATACACTATAAGTTCATATATAACTATAAAGTCATATACACTATAAATTCATATATAACTATAAAGTCATATACACTATAAGTTCATATATAACTATAAAGTCATATACACTATAAATTTATATATAACTATAAAGTCATATACACTATAAATTAATATATAACTAAAGTCATATACACGACTATAAGTTCATATATAACTATAAAGTCATATACACTATGAATTCATATATAACTATAAAGTCATATACACTATGAATTCATATAATACAATAAAGTCATATACACTATAAATTCATATATAACTATAAAGTCATATACACTATAAATTCATGTATAACTATAAAGTCATGTACACTATAAATTCATGTATAACTATAAAGTCATGTACACTATAAATTCATGTATAACTATAAAATCATATACACTATAAATTCATATATAACTATAAATACATATACACTATAAGTTCATATACAACTATAAAGTCATATACACTATAAATTCATATATAAGTACAAAGTCATATACACTATAAATTCATGTATAACTATAAAGTCATATACACTATAAATTCATATATAACTATAAAGTCATATACACTATAAGTTCATATATAACTATAAAGTCATATACACTATAAATTCATATATAACTACAAAGTCATATACACTATGAATTCATATATAACTATAAAGTCATGTACACTATAAGTTCATATTTAATTATAAAGTCATATACACTATAAATTCATATATAACTATAAAGTCATATACACTATACGTTCATATATAACTATAAAGTCATATACACTATGAATTTATATATAACTACAAAGTCATATACAATATGAATTCATATATAACTATAAAGTCATATACACTATAAATTCATATATAACTACAAAATCATATACACTATAAATTCATATATAACTATAAAGTCATATACACTATAAGTTCATATATAACTATAAAGTCATATACGCTATAAATTCATATATAACTATAAAGTCATATACGCTATAAGTTCATATATAACTATAAAGTCATATACACTATGAATTCATATATAACTACAAAGTCATATACACTATAAATTCATATATAACTATAAAGTCATATACACTATAAGTTCATATATAACTATAAAGTCATATACACTATAAATTCATATATAACTATAAAGTCATATACACTATAAATTCATATATAACTATAAAGTCATATACACTATAAATTCATGTATAACTATAAAGTCATATACACTATAAATTCATGTATAACTATAAAGTCATATACACTATAAATTCATATATAACTATAAAGTCATATACACTATAAATTCATATATAACTACAAAGTCATATACACTATGAATTCATATATAACTATAAAGTCATATACACTATAAGTTCATATATAACTATAAAGTCATATACACTATAAATTCATATATAACTATAAAGTCATATACACTATAAGTTCATATATAACTATAAAGTCATATACACTATAAATTTATATATAACTATAAAGTCATATACACTATAAATTAATATATAACTAAAGTCATATACACGACTATAAGTTCATATATAACTATAAAGTCATATACACTATGAATTCATATATAACTATAAAGTCATATACACTATGAATTCATATAATACAATAAAGTCATATACACTATAAATTCATATATAACTATAAAGTCATATACACTATAAATTCATGTATAACTATAAAGTCATGTACACTATAAATTCATGTATAACTATAAAGTCATGTACACTATAAATTCATGTATAACTATAAAATCATATACACTATAAATTCATATATAACTATAAATACATATACACTATAAGTTCATATACAACTATAAAGTCATATACACTATAAATTCATATATAACTACAAAGTCATATACACTATGAATTCATATATAACTATAAAGTCATGTACACTATAAGTTCATATATAACTATAAAGTCATATACACTATAAATTCATATATAACTATAAAGTCATATACACTATACGTTCATATATAACTATAAAGTCATATACACTATAAATTTATATATAAGTACAAAGTCATATACACTATAAATTTATATATAAGTACAAAGTCATATACAATATAAATTCATATATAACTATAAAGTCATATACACTATAAATTCATATATAACTACAAAATCATATACACTATAAATTCATATATAACTATAAAGTCATATACACTATAAGTTCATATATAACTATAAAGTCATATACGCTATAAATTCATATATAACTATAAAGTCATATACACTATAAGTTCATATATAACTATAAAGTCATATACACTATATATTCATATATAACTACAAAGTCATATACACTATAAATTCATATATTACTATAAAGTCATATACACTATAAATTCATGTATAACTATAAGGTCATATACACTATAAATTCATATATAACTATAAAGTCATATACACTATAAATTCATGTATAACTATAAAGTCATATACACTATAAATTCATATATAACTATAAAGTCATATACACTATGAATTCATATAATACAATAAAGTCGTATACACTATAAATTCATATATTACTATAAAGTCATATACACTATAAATTCATGTATAACTATAAGGTCATATACACTATAAATTCATATATAACTATAAAGTCATATACACTATAAATTCATGTATAACTATAAAGTCATATACACTATAAATTCATATATAACTATAAAGTCATATACACTATAAGTTCATATATAACTATAAAGTCATATACACTATAAATTCATATATAACTACAAAGTCATATACACTATGAATTCATATATAACTATAAAGTCATGTACACTATAAGTTCATATTTAATTATAAAGTCATATACACTATAAATTCATATATAACTATAAAGTCATATACACTATACGTTCATATATAACTATAAAGTCATATACACTATGAATTTATATATAACTACAAAGTCATATACAATATGAATTCATATATAACTATAAAGTCATATACACTATAAATTCATATATAACTACAAAATCATATACACTATAAATTCATATATAACTATAAAGTCATATACACTATAAGTTCATATATAACTATAAAGTCATATACGCTATAAATTCATATATAACTATAAAGTCATATACGCTATAAGTTCATATATAACTATAAAGTCATATACACTATGAATTCATATATAACTACAAAGTCATATACACTATAAATTCATATATAACTATAAAGTCATATACACTATAAGTTCATATATAACTATAAAGTCATATACACTATAAATTCATATATAACTATAAAGTCATATACACTATAAATTCATATATAACTATAAAGTCATATACACTATAAATTCATGTATAACTATAAAGTCATATACACTATAAATTCATGTATAACTATAAAGTCATATACACTATAAATTCATATATAACTATAAAGTCATATACACTATAAGTTCATATATAACTACAAAGTCATATACACTATGAATTCATATATAACTATAAAGTCATATACACTATAAGTTCATATATAACTATAAAGTCATATACACTATAAATTCATATATAACTATAAAGTCATATACACTATAAGTTCATATATAACTATAAAGTCATATACACTATAAATTTATATATAACTATAAAGTCATATACACTATAAATTAATATATAACTAAAGTCATATACACGACTATAAGTTCATATATAACTATAAAGTCATATACACTATGAATTCATATATAACTATAAAGTCATATACACTATGAATTCATATAATACAATAAAGTCATATACACTATAAATTCATATATAACTATAAAGTCATATACACTATAAATTCATGTATAACTATAAAGTCATGTACACTATAAATTCATGTATAACTATAAAATCATATACACTATAAATTCATATATAACTATAAATACATATACACTATAAGTTCATATACAACTATAAAGTCATATACACTATAAATTCATATATAACTACA
Organism: Megaleporinus macrocephalus; assembly: GCA_021613375.1. Lineage (NCBI taxonomy): Eukaryota > Metazoa > Chordata > Actinopteri > Characiformes > Anostomidae > Megaleporinus > Megaleporinus macrocephalus. Next base: position 49,389,398 of record CM038707.1, on the reverse strand, counting down.
AAGTCATATACACTATGAATTCATATATAACTATAAAGTCATGTACACTATAAGTTCATATATAACTATAAAGTCATATACACTATAAATTCATATATAACTATAAAGTCATATACACTATACGTTCATATATAACTATAAAGTCATATACACTATAAATTTATATATAAGTACAAAGTCATATACAATATAAATTCATATATAACTATAAAGTCATATACACTATAAATTCATATATAACTACAAAATCATATACACTATAAATTCATATATAACTATAAAGTCATATACACTATAAGTTCATATATAACTATAAAGTCATATACGCTATAAATTCATATATAACTATAAAGTCATATACACTATAAGTTCATATATAACTATAAAGTCATATACACTATATATTCATATATAACTACAAAGTCATATACACTATAAATTCATATATAACTATAAAGTCATATACACTATAAGTTCATATATAACTATAAAGTCATATACACTATAAGTTCATATATAACTATAAAGTCATATACACTATAAATTCATATATAACTATAAAGTCATATACACTATAAATTCATGTATAACTATGAAGTCATATACACTATAAATTCATGTATAACTATAAAGTCATATACACTATAAATTCATATATAACTATAAAGTCATATACACTCTAAATTCATATATAACTACAAAGTCATATACACTATGAATTCATATATAACTATAAAGTCATATACACTATAAGTTCATATATAACTATAAAGTCATATACACTATAAATTCATATATAACTATAAAGTCATATACACTATAAGTTCATATATAACTATAAAGTCACATACACTATAAATTCATATATAACTATAAAGTCATATACACTATAAATTCATATAATACAATAAAGTCATATACACTATAAATTCATATATAACTATAAAGTCATATACACTATAAATTCATGTATAACTATAAAGTCATATACACTATAAATTCATATAATACTATAAAGTCATATAGACCATAAATTCATGTATAACTATAAAGTCATATACACTATAAATTCATATATAACTATAAAGTCATATACACTATAAATTCATGTATAACTATAAAGTCATATACACTATAAATTCATATAATACTATAAAGTCATATACACTATAAATTCATATATAACTATAAAGTCATATACACTATAAATTCATATAATACTATAAAGTCATATACACTATAAATTCATATATAACTATAAAGTCATATACACTATAAATTCATATATAATTTTACACTTGCTTTATAAAACGTTGTGTGTGTCACTATGACTACTTATGAGCACTCAGGCTGATGTATGCAGATTTATATAGCATAATGAATACGGCACTTACAGGAAGTGTTATCTTCCTTTTCCCAGCTGTTTCATTCCGACGAGCACTGGCTGCTAAAATACGACTACAGCCATCACTGCAGCACCTCCAACACCTGAAAACACCAACAGGTATTTACCCTGACCTCCTCTTTACTCCTCAAATAAACACTCAGGACAGATCAAACCAAAGATTCTCACTCAGAAGAACAAACTACTACAAAACGTGTGGGTGTGTGGTCGTGTACCTACAATTGGTGTTCATCATGTGGGCGGAGATTTATTTAGGTGTTGTTTCTGTATATAACATGGGAAAACATGTACCTCCATTTTTTCTTGATTTTTATTTTTCTATATCATTTAAACACAACAGCTGCTCTTTATATCCTGTGAGAGCTTAATGATGGACGGACCAATAGAGAGGCTCCAAACTAGGTTGGAAAGATTTCTGGTTCCATAGACTTACATTGAAAGGAAAGGCAGTTTTTGGCCTCTCCTGTAAAGTAGCGATTCTGAAGATCCTTGTTTTCTGTGGACAGCGACGTCCACCCTCAATCTCATCCCTCTTTTTTTTCATACTGACTCAGAAAAGCAGGTCATTGTGCATTACAGGCACGTCCGTCCAGAAAAGGCAATCAAGCCCAGGCAGACTTTGAGTCGGCTGATTAAAACAAAGATGGGGCCATGTCTTTGATCGACCCCTGCAACCTCCAGATCCACTAATGGAATTCTGCCCACAGCCGGACAGGTGTCCCTCCTTAATGAGTCCGATAGCGAGAGGGAAAACATTTGGCCGCCCAATCCGGCCCGGGTTTAAGACGGGATCAGGCGGCGCCGGTCGACATCATCTGTCAGAAATCCCGAGCCGGAGGCGCTGCCCACCTGGGAGCTCCGCGCAATACCAAGCATGAGTCAACGGGGTCGACTCGGAACGCCGCTCCCTGAGGCTCGTGCACATTCAGAGCATTCCCTCTACGGCTCGCGTTCATCTCCGCTGGACGTCTGCCAACAGAATGACAGAGCACTGATCTGATTTCCTAAACGACAAGAGCCTAATCCCCTCCGCTGCAATCACATTCCCGCATCTGACTGGGGGGCAGGAGGGGGAGCGGCATCATGAGGCCGGCGCAGGTTCAGCCGGAGGATATGTCCCGAGTCTACGAACACAAGGATCAGCGTTTACAGCATGGTTCCCGAAGACCGGACAGTGAGTCCGGCCTGTAAAGGACTGACCTCTTTCCTTCAGCTGCCGGCGGCTGCTTCTCTTTCTTCTCCTGGCGGGATCTCCGGCACGCTGCGCTCGGTCACACGTCCGCCTGAGGAAGACAAACAGCATTTCAGCATATCAGACCACTTGGACAGGCTGCCGGATCAGCCTCAGCCTATAAACAGCCGGCAGCCTGTATTTCGAGGTGATCGTATCTCAGTATATCACAGCACAAGCGAGAGGAACCAGCTCAGCAACCTGAGGACCTGAGTGTGAAGTGAGAAGGGGTCAGGAACACATCATGAGCCTCGTTCACGCCTGAGTACGTCAAACCCAGTGAACAAACCACAGCCGTGCATGAAGTCGTGCGGAGGTTTGTTCACTGTAGAGGATGTATGACCTTATTTCCACATAGAAACCAAACAACAGCACGTCATTTGGACACAGGACGCCGCCCACAGGACACTGCTGTCTGGATAGTTTTGGTTGGTGGACGATTCTCAGTCCAGCAGTGACACTGAGGAGGTGTTTAAACACTCCAGCAGCAGCACTGCTGTATCTGATCCACTCACACCGGCACAACACACACAATGCCAGCGTCACTGCAGTGCTGAGAATGACCCACCTCCCTAACAGTATCTGCTCTGTGGTGGTCCTGTGGGGGTTCTGATCATTAAAGAACAGAGTAATAAAGTATACAGAGAATCAGATGAACTACAGTCTGTAAGTGGAGGTCCTGTATGGTCAGTGGAGCTGATACAGTGGACAGTGAGTGGAGGTCCTGTATGGTCAGTGGAGCTGATACAGTGGACAGTGAGTGGAGCTCCTGTATGGTCAGTGGAGCTGATACAGTGGACAGTGAGTGGAGGTCCTGTATGGTCAGTGGAGCTGATACAGTGGACAGTGAGTGGAGGTCCTGTATGGTCAGTGGAGCTGATACAGTGGACAGTGAGTGGAGGTCCTGTATGGTCAGTGGAGCTGATACAGTGGACAGTGAGTGTAGGTCCTGTATGGTCAGTGGAGCTGATACAGTGGTCAGTGAGTGGAGGTCCTGTATGGTCAGTGGAGCTGATACAGTGGTCAGTGAGTGTAGGTCCTGTATGGTCAGTGGAGCTAATACAGTGGTCAGTGAGTGGAGGTCCTGTATGGTCAGTGGAGCTGATACAATGGTCAGTGAGTGGATGTCCTGTATGGTCAGTGGAGCGGATACAGTGGTCAGTGAGTGGAGGTCCTGTATGGTCAGTGGAGCTGATACAGTGGACAGTGAGTGGAGGTCCTGTATGGTCAGTGGAGCTGATACAGTGGACAGTGAGTGGAGGTCCTGTATGGTCAGTGGAGCTGATACAGTGGACAGTGAGTGTATATATATATATATATATATATATATATATATATATATATATATATATATATATATATATATATATATATATATCAGTTTCTTTGTTTAACCGGACAACTGCACCGCTCTAATTAACACACACGCACCAGACAGCACTCTGTCTTCCTATTGGTCAACGTCATGGAACACGTGGTCGGAGCTGTCGAGCTAGGCTGGACAATAAAAATAACTCTGACGTGCTGGACTTCTCCTCGAGGTGCTGTGGGACGCCCTAGATGCTGCATCATTGTTCCTTGATTATGTCACACTAAACGACCTGTTTCTCGTTCCAGATGTTCACTCTCCAGCCTGATGCTCAACTGTAGTTGGCTACAATAACACAGTGTTCAAATCAAGACAAACTATTCTTCTAAACATGAATGTTTTAGAGACCTGCTAGTCCACCCAAATATTAGGTCTCTGAGGATCCGTCATGCTCAACACTGAGATTGAGTTGGGTCTGTTTTCCAGCGAGTGAGTAGATTTGCCTGTTTTACTGAAATGTCATGCACTTGTGAGTTTTCTCTCTTGCAACATCTCACTCACAGTCTCTCTCTCACTCTCACTCTCACTCTGGTAATGTTATAGTCTATAGCTGCATTTGTGACAGCACCAGAGTTTGAGGAGCAGGCTAACACCACTGAATGGAACCATGGATGACAGTTGAATTTTCAAGGCCAGGCCAGTTGAATTTTCAAGGCCAGGTTGGTTGAACTATCAAGGCCAGGCCAGTTGAATTATTAAGGCCAGGCTAGTTGAAGTATCAAAGCCAGGTCAGTTGAATTATCAAGGCCAGGCCAGGTGAATTATCAAGGCCAGGCCAGGTGAAATATCAAGGTCAGGCCAGTTGAATTTTCAAGACCAGGTCAGTTGAATTATCAAGGCCAGGCCAGGTGAATTATCAAGGCCAGGCCAGGTGAATTATCAAGGCCAGGCCAGTTGAAGTATCAAAACCAGGCCAGTTGAAGTATCAAAACCAGGCCAGGTGAATTTTCAAGGCCAGGCCAAGCAAATATTCAGGGCCCAGCCAGGCACTGAACTGCTTTCTGATGGTAACAGGCCGGTATGTTGCCTTGAAAACAAAGTCTTCTACTTCAGATGAAGTGGGCTTGACGATGGGAGGTGCTTGAGGGCCTGCTGTTTTTAATTTTCATTTAAAATATGATCAAAACAACCCTAAACTAGACATTCAGCTAACTAGGCTAACATAACCATTCTTTGTATAGTTTATCTTGTTACCTGGGCTTATTTGTGACATCACAGTAAACTAAGGAAGGCTTTTACTACTGCTACACCTATTACTGATCTGACCCACAGGCTGACCATAATAGACCACTGAAGTGTGAAGTATATTCATATTTTTGTGTTCAAATAAAAGTTTACTGGTGTAGAGTTTTTTGATGGACTGTGTCCTTTAGGTTAAATACAACAACAGCACTGAGAAGGTATTAGCTCTGATGAGCAGAAGGAAGTAAAAGCAGTTTCTCAGCAATGAAAGGTTAAAAGGGAAAACTCCCAAGGCCTGCTTTGTAATTAACGCTAGCTCTTCTGGGTTGGCGTTTGCATATCATCATTACAAAAGTAGCTGATTTAGCAATTCGAGGTCAGAGGTAAATGAGCTAAAGCAGACAAACACAAACACCAGACGCATTGCCAATGATAAATTAGATATTAATACTACTACTACTACTAATAATAATAATAATAATAATAATTATTGTTATTATTATTATTATTTATAGAGGGCTTTTCATATCAGTAGCAGCTCAAAGTGCTTTACAGACAGTTCTTATCAGTAACAGCAGAAAGTCTTATAAAGCCAAACATCAGATGTATAAGTGTAAGATGTGGAGTTTTAATGAGACACTGAGTTACACAGAGACATCTAAGATCAGCAGCTGGAACATAAACAGAGAGACGTTTTGTGATGTAGCAGGTTCCAGATTATCTAGAGCTTTATAGACGAGTACAGAAGTTTAAAGTCTGTCTGAGACCATTACAGTGATCAACTCTGACCATTACAGTGATCAACTCTGACCATTACAGCCATCAACTCTGACTATTACAGCGATCAACTCTGACCGTTACAGTGATCAACTCTGACTATTACAGTGATCAACTCTGACCATTGCAGTGATCAACTCTGACTATTACAGCGATCAACTCTGACTATTACAGTGATCAACTCTGACTATTACAGTGATCAACTCTGACCGTTACAGTGATCAACTCTGACTATTACAGTGATCAACTCTGACCATTACAGTGATCAACTCTGACTATTACAGTGATCAACTCTGACCGATACAGTGATAAACTCTGACTATTACAGTGATCAACTCTGACCATTACAGTGATCAACTTTGACTATTACAGCGATCAACTCTGACTATTACAGTGATCAACTCTGACTATTACAGTGATCAACTCTGACCATTACAGTGATCAACTCTGACTATTACAGTGATCAACTCTGACCGTTACAGTGATCAACTCTGACTATTACAGTGATCAACTCTGACCGTTACAGTGATCAACTCTGACTATTACAGCGATCAACTCTACCTGTTACAGTGATCAACTCTGACCATTACAGCGATCAACTCTGACCGTTACAGTGACCAACTCTGACCATTACAGTGATCAACTCTGACTATTACAGTGATCAACTTTGACTATTACAGCGATCAACTCTACCCGTTACAGTGATCAACTCTGACCATTACAGCGATCAACTCTGACCGTTACAGTGATCAACTCTGACTATTACAGTGATCAACTCTGACCATTACAGTGATCAACTCTGACTATTACAGTGATCAACTCTGACCGTTACAGTGATCAACTCTGACTATTACAGTGATCAACTCTATTACAGTGATCAACTCTGACTATTACAGTGATCAACTCTATTACAGTGATCAACTCTATTACAGTGATCAACTCTGACCGTTGCAGTGATCAACTCTGACCGTTACAGTGATCAACTTTGACTATTACAGTGATCAACTCTATTACAGTGATCAACTCTGACCATTACAGTGATCAACTCTGACTATTACAGTGATCAACTCTGACCATTAAAGAGATCAACTCTGTCCATTACAGTGACCAACTCTGACTATTACAGTGATCAACTCTGACCATTACAGTGATCAACTCTGACTATTACAGCGATCAACTCTGACCATTACAGTGATCAACTCTGACTATTACAGTGATCAACTCTGACCATTACAGTGATCAACTCTGACTATTACAGTGATCAACTCTGACCGTTACAGTGATCAACTCTGACTATTACAGTGATCAACTCTATTACAGTGATCAACTCTGACCGTTACAGTGATCAACTCTGACCGTTACAGTGATCAACCCTGACTATTACAGTGATCAACTCTAACCGTTACAGTGATCAACTCTGACCATTACAGCGATCAACTCTGACCGTTACAGTGATCAACTCTGACTATTACAGTGATCAACTCTGACCATTACAGTGATCAACCCTGACCATTACAGTGATCAACTCTGACCAGTACAGTGATCAATTCTGACTATTACAGTGATCAATTCTGACCATTACAGTGATCAACTCTGAACATTACAGTGATCAACTCTGACTATTACAGTGATCAACTCTGACCATTACAGCGATCAACTCTGACCATTACAGTGATCAACTCTGAACATTACAGTGATCAACTCTATTGCAGTGATCAACTCTGATTATTACAGCGATCAACTCTGACCATTACAGTGATCAACTCTGACCATTACAGTGATCAACTCTGAATATTACAGCGATCAACTCTGACCATTACAGTGATCAACTCTGACCATTACAGTGATCAACTCTGATTATTACAGCGATCAACTCTGACCATTACAGTGATCAACTCTGATCATTACAGTGATCAACTCTGACTATTACAGCGATCAACTCTGACCGTTACAGTGATCAACTCTGACTATTACAGTGATCAACTCTGACCGTTACAGTGATCAACTCTGACTATTACAGCGATCAACTCTACCTGTTACAGTGATCAACTCTGACCATTACAGCGATCAACTCTGACCGTTACAGTGATCAACTCAGACCATTACAGTGATCAACTCTGACCATTACAGCGATCAACTCTGACTATTACAGTGATCAACTTTGACTATTACAGCGATCAACTCTGACTATTACAGTGATCAACTCTGACCGTTACAGTGATCAACTCTGACTATTACAGTGATCAACTCTATTACAGTGATCAACTCTGACTATTACAGTGATCAACTCTATTCCAGTGATTAACTCTATTACAGTGATCAACTCCGACTATTACAGTGTCCAACTTTGACTATTACAGTGATCAACTCTATTACAGTGATCAACTCTGACCATTACAGTGATCAACTCTGACTATTACAGTGATCAACTCTGACCATTAAAGAGATCAACTCTGTCCATTACAGTGACCAACTCTGACTATTACAGTGATCAACTCTGACCATTACAGTGATCAACTCTGACTATTACAGCGATCAACTCTGACCATTACAGTGATCAACTCTGACTATTACAGTGATCAACTCTGACCGTTACAGTGATCAACTCTGACTATTACAGTGATCAACTCTGACCGTTACAGTGATCAACTCTGACTATTACAGTGATCAACTCTATTACAGTGATCAACTCTGACCGTTACAGTGATCAACTCTGACCGTTACAGTGATCAACTCTGACTATTACAGCGATCAATTCTGACCAATACAGTGATCAACTCTGAACATTACAGTGATCAACTCTGACTATTACAGTGATCAACTCTGACCATTACAGCGATCAACTCTGACCATTACAGTGATCAACTCTGAACATTACAGTGATCAACTCTATTGCAGTGATCAACTCTGACTATTACAGCGATCAACTCTGACCATTACAGTGATCAACTCTGACCATTACAGTGATCAACTCTGACCATTACAGCGATCAACTCTGACCGTTACAGTGATCAACTCTGACTATTACAGTGATCAACTCTGACCATTACAGTGATCAACCCTGACCATTACAGTGATCAACTCTGACCAGTACAGTGATCAATTCTGACTATTACAGTGATCAATTCTGACCATTACAGTGATCAACTCTGAACATTACAGTGATCAACTCTGACTATTACAGTGATCAACTCTGACCATTACAGCGATCAACTCTGACCATTACAGTGATCAACTCTGAACATTACAGTGATCAACTCTATTGCAGTGATCAACTCTGATTATTACAGCGATCAACTCTGACCATTACAGTGATCACCTCTGACCATTACAGTGATCAACTCTGACTATTACAGCGATCAACTCTGATTATTACAGCGATCAACTCTGACCATTACAGTGATCAACTCTGATCATTACAGTGATCAACTCTGACTATTACAGCGATCAACTCTGACCGTTACAGCGATCAACTCTACCTGTTACAGTGATCAACTCTGACCATTACAGCGATCAACTCTGACCGTTACAGTGATCAACTCTGACCATTACAGTGATCAACTCTGACCATTACAGCGATCAACTCTGACTATTACAGTGATCAACTTTGACTATTACAGCGATCAACTCTGACTATTACAGTGATCAACTCTGACCGTTACAGTGATCAACTCTGACTATTACAGTGATCAACTCTATTACAGTGATCAACTCTGACTATTACAGTGATCAACTCTATTACAGTGATTAACTCTATTACAGTGATCAACTCTGACTATTACAGTGATCAACTCTGACCGTTACAGTGATCAACTCTGACTATTACAGTGATCAACTCTATTACAGTGATCAACTCTGACCATTACAGCGATCAACTCTGACCATTACAGTGATCAACTCTGAACATTACAGTGATCAACTCTATTGCAGTGATCAACTCTGACTATTACAGCGATCAACTCTGACCATTACAGTGATCAACTCTGACCATTACAGTGATCAACTCTGACCATTACAGCGATCAACTCTGACCGTTACAGTGATCAACTCTGACTATTACAGTGATCAACTCTGACCATTACAGTGATCAACCCTGACCATTACAGTGATCAACTCTGACCAGTACAGTGATCAATTCTGACTATTACAGTGATCAATTCTGACCATTACAGTGATCAACTCTGAACATTACAGTGATCAACTCTGACTATTACAGTGATCAACTCTGACCATTACAGCGATCAACTCTGACCATTACAGTGATCAACTCTGAACATTACAGTGATCAACTCTATTGCAGTGATCAACTCTGATTATTACAGCGATCAACTCTGACCATTACAGTGATCACCTCTGACCATTACAGTGATCAACTCTGACTATTACAGCGATCAACTCTGATTATTACAGCGATCAACTCTGACCATTACAGTGATCAACTCTGATCATTACAGTGATCAACTCTGACTATTACAGCGATCAACTCTGACCGTTACAGCGATCAACTCTACCTGTTACAGTGATCAACTCTGACCATTACAGCGATCAACTCTGACCGTTACAGTGATCAACTCTGACCGTTACAGTGATCAACTCTACCTGTTACAGTGATCAACTTTGACTATTACAGCGATCAACTCTGACTATTACAGTGATCAACTCTGACCGTTACAGTGATCAACTCTGACTATTACAGTGATCAACTCTATTACAGTGATCAACTCTGACTATTACAGTGATCAACTCTATTACAGTGATTAACTCTATTACAGTGATCAACTCTGACTATTACAGTGATCAACTCTGACCGTTACAGTGATCAACTCTGACTATTACAGTGATCAACTCTATTACAGTGATCAACTCTGACCATTACAGTGATCAACTCTGAACATTACAGTGATCAACTCTATTGCAGTGATCAACTCTGACTATTACAGCGATCAACTCTGACCATTACAGTGATCAACTCTGACCATTACAGTGATCAACTCTGACCATTACAGCGATCAACTCTGACCGTTACAGTGATCAACTCTGACTATTACAGTGATCAACTCTGACCATTACAGTGATCAACCCTGACCATTACAGTGATCAACTCTGACCAGTACAGTGATCAATTCTGACTATTACAGTGATCAATTCTGACCATTACAGTGATCAACTCTGAACATTACAGTGATCAACTCTGACTATTACAGTGATCAACTCTGACCATTACAGCGATCAACTCTGACCATTACAGTGATCAACTCTGAACATTACAGTGATCAACTCTATTGCAGTGATCAACTCTGATTATTACAGCGATCAACTCTGACCATTACAGTGATCACCTCTGACCATTACAGTGATCAACTCTGACTATTACAGCGATCAACTCTGATTATTACAGCGATCAACTCTGACCATTACAGTGATCAACTCTGATCATTACAGTGATCAACTCTGACTATTACAGCGATCAACTCTGACCGTTACAGCGATCAACTCTACCTGTTACAGTGATCAACTCTGACCATTACAGCGATCAACTCTGACCGTTACAGTGATCAACTCTGACCGTTACAGTGATCAACTCTACCTGTTACAGTGATCAACTTTGACTATTACAGCGATCAACTCTGACTATTACAGTGATCAACTCTGACCGTTACAGTGATCAACTCTGACTATTACAGTGATCAACTCTATTACAGTGATCAACTCTGACTATTACAGTGATCAACTCTATTACAGTGATTAACTCTATTACAGTGATCAACTCTGACTATTACAGTGATCAACTCTGACCGTTACAGTGATCAACTCTGACTATTACAGTGATCAACTCTATTACAGTGATCAACTCTGACCATTACAGTGATCAACTCTGACTATTACAGTGATCAACTCTGACCGTTACAGTGATCAACTCTGACCATTACAGCGATTAACTCTGACCGTTACAGTGATCAACTCTGACCATTACAGTGATCAACTCTGACTATTACAGCGATCAACTCTGACCATTACAGTGATCAACTCTGACTATTACAGTGATCAACTCTGACCGTTACAGTGATCAACTCTGACTATTACAGTGATCAACTCTGACCGTTACAGTGATCAACTCTGACTATTACAGTGATCAGCTCTATTACAGTGATCAACTCTGACCGTTACAGTGATCAACTCTGACCGTTACAGTGATCAACTCTGACTATTACAGTGATCAACTCTGACCATTACAGCGATCAACTCTGACCGTTACAGTGATCAACTCTGACCATTACAGTGATCAACCCTGACCATTACAGTGATCAACTCTGACCATTACAGTGATCAACTCTGACTATTACAGCGATCAATTCTGACCAATACAGTGATCAACTCTGAACATTACAGTGATCAACTCTGACTATTACAGTGATCAACTCTGACCATTACAGCGATCAACTCTGACCATTACAGTGATCAACTCTGAACATTACAGTGATCAACTCTATTGCAGTGATCAACTCTGACTATTACAGCGATCAACTCTGACCATTACAGTGATCAACTCTGACCATTACAGTGATCAACTCTGACTATTACAGTGATCAACTCTGACCATTACAGCGATCAACTCTGACCATTACAGTGATCAACTCTGAACATTACAGTGATCAACTCTATTGCAGTGATCAACTCTGACTATTACAGTGATCAACTCTGACTATTACAGTGATCAACTCTGACCATTACAGTGATCAACTCTGACTATTACAGTGATCAACTCTGACCGTTACAGTGATCAACTCTGACTATTACAGTGATCAACTCTGACCGTTACAGTGATCAACTCTGACTATTACAGCGATCAACTCTACCTGTTACAGTGATCAACTCTGACTATTACAGTGATCAACTCAGACCATTACAGTGATCAACTCTGACCATTACAGCGATCAACTCTGACTATTACAGTGATCAACTTTGACTATTACAGCGATCAACTCTACCCGTTACAGTGATCAACTCTGACCATTACAGCGATCAACTCTGACCGTTACAGTGATCAACTCTGACCGTTACAGTGATCAACTCTGACTATTACAGTGATCAACTCTATTACAGTGATCAACTCTGACCGTTACAGTGATCAACTCTGACCGTTACAGTGATCAACTCTGACCGTTACAGTGATCAACTCTGACCATTACAGCGATCAACTCTGACCGTTACAGTGATCAACTCTGACTATTACAGTGATCAACTCTGACCATTACAGTGATCAACCCTGACCATTACAGTGATCAACTCTGACTATTACAGCGATCAATTCTGACCATTACAGTGATCAACTCTGAACATTACAGTGATCAACTCTGACTATTACAGTGATCAACTCTGACCATTACAGCGATCAACTCTGACCATTACAGTGATCAACTCTGAACATTACAGTGATCAACTCTGAACATTACAGTGATCAACTCTATTGCAGTGATCAACTCTGACTATTACAGCGATCAACTCTGACTATTACAGTGATCAACTCTGAACATTACAGTGATCAACTCTGATCATTAGTGATCAACTGTGACTATTACAGTGATCAACTCTGACCATTACAGTGATCAATCCATTACAGTGATCAACTCTATTACAATGATCAACTCTGACCATTACAGTGTTTATCTCTGACCTTATCTCTGAGTTTTGGTTCAGAGAATTAGTATTTCAGTTTTTTCTTGATTTAGACAATTTAGAGAAAAAGCAAAGGCCCTAGAACTGACCCTCGTGATACCCCGCAAGAAATATCACATTCTTTGTAAAATAATTTCCATTAAACCATGACCGCATGGATGCATAACTTTCTACAGCGCCGCGAGCAGAGATCATATGCTGTTCAGTCGTCCAGAAGGCGAAAAGCTGTAAACGTCCTTGTTAAAAAGAAACTGGCCGACCTCCGTCCTTCTCCTTAAAGACTGCAGGAAATTGCCGAGCAAGCCAAGTCTCGCTTGAGCTCTCAAGGATAACTTCATCCACCGCTCTGACCAAACAACACAGTTCTGAGCAAGCTGCAGCATCAACCACCGCATCAATCATCATTACCATAAGACGTCCATAAATATGGAGCTGGTCTAGAAGGCGGGCGAACAGAAGACCAGCAGGACTAGGAGACGGGGCGCTTCAGACGGCAGGCATCCACGTCTGGCAATTAGACACTACAAGGGCCAATAAAGGAAATGCAATATATATCCATTACCCTGTTCGTGTGTGGCTGCGGGCCTCGCGGGGGTTCGCCTCGGCACAATTCATTACCCAGATACACAATCCCTCCCCTGGGCTCCAGCCAACGCGAGTACAGCGCATGTCTGCCACCTCAGTTCCTCCTCGCTGATATCTCAATCAGCGAGACTCAACCTCCCTCACCACAAAGACCTTTACAGACAAGGTCCTGTTCCACCACGACCCACACGCCTCACACAACGAGGTACACGCTTGCACCCCAAATCGTCAGAACGAGGGATATGAGGGGGCATTTGTAGAGGTGTATTTGGGCGTCTCACAAGTCAGGTTGAAGAACAACAACACTCGGCTATGTGCCACCCCGGGAGGAGGAAGGACACTTGAGGCAGGAGAGGCAGCTGCAGCAAGCATTTCTTTACTTTACACTCTGAGCACAAACAAAACCAATAAGCTCTTCCACTCATCAGTCCTGTTCTGTTCCTGCTGCATGTCCCACTCCTCATCTCTCTCTCTCTCTGCTGAGCCTCCCATCAGCATAAGGTGTCTCTCATTAAGGAGAAGCACAAGCACTTGAGCAGAGAGAGAAAGAGAGCTCACCGCTCCCCCTCTCAGTTTCCACCCCCGGTCCATAGTTTGGCTACCGGGATTGACGGTGGGGCATAATACATTGACCTTCATATGGCTCAGGAGGCTGGGATCAGGAGGCAGGGCCAAGGAGGCAGAGCCAAGGAGGCAGGGCTCAGGAGGTGTGGCCCAGAAGGGGGGGTGAAAGGAGGTAGAGCCCAGGAGGGATGGTGGCAAGTGGTGGATCTGAGGAGAGTGGCTCAAAGGGTCAAGGAGGCAGGGCTCAGGAGGTGGAGCCAGAAGGCTGGGCCCAGGGGATGGGCAAAAGAGGTGGGCACCATCTTCCCCTCTCTTTTGTACATTCCAAATAGAAAGATTAATTTAACAATAGAGTGACAAATTGTAAGCACTCCTGCTCATAACCACTAGATGTCTCTGTCCCCAGAATACCAAGTAGCCTAGAACACACTACACCTGCCCCTTGTGTCAGCCACCTGCTCCTTGTCACCCTCCCCCTACTTATAACCCTCACACCCACACCTCAGGGCGTGGTATTGTTTGTACCATTGTATGAGCAAACCAAGTCTCTTGTTTTCTCTGTTGTGCTAAGCTACGCTAGGCTACATCAACCTAAGCCAAGCCAAGCCAAGCCAACCCAACCCAACCCAACCCAACCTTAACCCAACCCAACCCAACCTAACCTAACCTAACCTAACCTAACCTAGCCTAACCTAACCCAACCCAACCTCAACCCAACCTCAATCCAACCCAACCCAACCTCAACCCAACCCAACCTCAACCCAACCCAACCCAACCCAACCTCAACCCAACCTCAATCCAACCCAACCCAACCCAACCCAACCTCAACCCAACCTAACCCAACCCAACCCAACCTCAACCCAACCCAACCCAACCTCAACCCAACCTCAACCCAACCTCAATCCAACCCAACCCAACCTTAATCCAACCCAACCTTAATCCAACCCAACCCAACCCAACCCAACCCAACTCAACCTCAACCCAAGCCAACCCAACCTAACCCAACCCAACCTCAACCCAACCTCAACCCAACCCAACCTCAACCCAACCTCAACCCAAGCCAACCCAACCTCAACCTAACCCAACCTAACCTCAACCCAACCTCAACCCAACCCAACCCACTCCAAGTCAAGCCAAGGCAAAACAAGCTAAACCAGGTTATATCCAGTCACACCAGGCCAAGCCAGTCTACCCAGCTAAACCACTCCCAGCTTCAGCCAGTCAGGCCAAGCCGAGCCTGTGCAAATGTTTGCTAACTCTGGCTTTTCGTTAGGGTTATTGCTCTATACTCTACTCTTACAGGAAACCAACGCCTGGAAACTCCAGTCTGAGCTCAAGTAACGACCCCTTGCTGCTAACACCCCACTCTGCTCAGCCTGCTCACCTGGATACCTCCGCCAAGCTCCCCTGATTTGCTGGCTATCACGTCTTTGCCCAGTCCCGGACTCTGCTCACTGCATTTCACTGTTGTTCTCAATAAAACAGCCTGCTTATGGATCTTACCTTTGTCTCTGAGGCTTGTGAATCATTACACATATTAACCAAATATATTTAAAAATGAAAAAAATGTAGAAACATTACATTTAAAATTATACCAACATTATATATAAATACATTTATCAATATCTCTTAATATGTACACATATGAAAATACTTGTTTAATGCACTTTACTTAAAAAAGCAAGACAGTAGATGCTGATATACTGTTACATGCTGTCCTATAATTAGACACATTATTATTTTGTGTGAATACAATGCTTATTATTATTATTATTATTATTATTATTATTATTATTATTATTATTATTATTATTATTATTATTATTATTATTGTATTGCACAATTCACATACATAAGGGGGCTTTACAATTTAATTTAATTTAATGCAACTTAGAACACAAAACAGAAGTCAGTATAGTTTATTCAGTTTATGTATGTTTAACACCAATAACCTAAATTAAAACTTTGTACAACTGAAAAATATGAATACATGTGTAATATATTAAATATGAATATATGTATATGATATATCGTTCCTATACTGGAGAGCCATTATGAGCTGAAAGAGCCTGCTCTTATTTGGGAGCTGACTCAGTCGGATCCACTGAGAGGTGCAGGATTGCTCATCGCAGTAGTTAGAGAAGCTTGAGGATCTGACTGGATGGCACTGAGAACACTTGGCAGTGTGCAGAGCTGCGGAGAGGTGAACCATTTCACAGGTTTTTAAATAAACTGGACTGACTCTGTGGGCAGTCTCTTAAAAACAGGAGGACGCTGCTCCATACATACAGTTAAACAGGACAGGGAGGGGAGGGGAGGGGACGGGTCCTGATGCCAGATGGGCAGCATTGCTGTTTGGAGCAGTTTATTTAGCTCGTTTAAAGACTTCAGAGCGACTGTTTGATTAATTTCACTGCCAGAACTGACAAACAAGAAAACATGAAGACAGTAACAGATACAGACTAGTCACCATTTCATAATATCACATTGTTCCACATAGTAAACCCACCTTTCTTACCATTTACAGCTACACGTCTAACCAATCAGAGTCAGCCTTCTTACCATTTACAGCTACACTTCTAACCAATCAGAGTCAGCCTTCTTACCATTTACAGCTACACTTCTAACCAATCAGAGTCAGCCTTCTTACCATTTACAGCTACACTTCTAACCAATCAGAGTCAGCCTTCTTACCATTTACAGCTACACTTCTAACCAATCAGAGTCAGCCTTCTTACCATTTACAGCTACACTTCTAACCAATCAGAGTCAGCCTTCTTACCATTTACAGCTACACTTCTAACCAATCAGAGTCAGCCTTCTTACCATTTACAGCTACACTTCTAACCAATCAGAGTCAGCCTTCTTCCCATTTACAGATACACTTCTAACCAATCAGAATCAGCCTTCCTACCATTTATTTACAGCTTTCCATACACAGCTACAGATACTAATCAGGGAGAGGCTTTTAACCAGTTATGTCCAAATTTTTTTTACCAATCAAGGACAGCCTTTTGACAAATCAGGACTGAGCTTTTGACTCATCAGAGAAAGCCTTCTGACCAATCAGGGCCAAGCTTCGGTCCAATCAGTTTACTGTAAAGTAAACAGACTGTAAAGTAAACAGACTGTATGGGGCACGTCCTCCTCACCCATCACCAACCAGCTCTCCTCCTCACCATCACCAACCAGCTCTCCTCCTCATCATCACCAACCAGCTCTCCTCCTCACCCATCACCAACCAGCTCTCCTCCTCATCATCACCAACCAGCTCTCCTCCTCATCATCACCAACCAGCTCTCCTCCTCATCATCACCAACCAGCTCTCCTCCTCATCATCACCAACCAGCTCTCCTCCTCATCATCACCAACCAGCTCTCCTCCTCCTCATCAGCAACCAGCTCTCCTCCTCATCATCACCAACCAGCTCTCCTCCTCATCATCACCAACCAGCTCTCCTCCTCATCATCACCAACCAGCTCTCCTCCTCACTCATCACCAACCAGCTCTCCTCCTCACCCATCACCAACCAGCTCTCCTCCTCACCATCACCAACCAGCTCTCCTCCTCACCATCACCAACCAGCTCTCCTCCTCACTCATCACCAACCAGCTCTCCTCCTCACCCATCACAAACCAGCTCTCCTCCTCACCATCACCAACCAGCTCTCCTCCTCACTCATCACCAACCAGCTCTCCTCCTCACCCATCACAAACCAGCTCTCCTCCTCACCATCACCAACCAGCTCTCCTCCTCACTCAACACCAACCAGCTCTTCTCCTCACCCATCACCAACCAGCTCTCCTCCTCATCATCACCAACCAGCTCTCCTCCTCCTCATCACCAACCAGCTCTCCTCCTCATCATCACCAACCAGCTCTCCTCCTCACCCATCACCAACCAGCTCTCCTCCTCATCATCACCAACCAGCTCTCCTCCTCACCCATCACCAACCAGCTCTCCTCCTCACCATCACCAACCAGCTCTCCTCCTCACCATCACCAACCAGCTCTCCTCCTCACTCATCACCAACCAGCTCTCCTCCTCACCCATCACAAACCAGCTCTCCTCCTCACCATCACCAACCAGCTCTCCTCCTCACTCAACACCAACCAGCTCTTCTCCTCACCCATCACCAACCAGCTCTCCTCCTCACCCATCACCAACCAGCTCTCCTCCTCACTCATCACCAACCAGCTCTCCTCCTCACCCATCACCAACCAGCTCTCCTCCTCACCATCACCAACCAGCTCTCCTCCTCACCATCACCAACCAGCTCTCCTCCTCACTCATCACCAACCAGCTCTCCTCCTCACCCATCACAAACCAGCTCTCCTCCTCACCATCACCAACCAGCTCTCCTCCTCACTCAACACCAACCAGCTCTTCTCCTCACCCATCACCAACCAGCTCTCCTCCTCATCATCACCAACCAGCTCTCCTCCTCCTCATCACCAACCAGCTCTCCTCCTCATCATCACCAACCAGCTCTCCTCCTCACCCATCACCAACCAGCTCTCCTCCTCATCATCACCAACCAGCTCTCCTCCTCACCCATCACCAACCAGCTCTCCTCCTCACCATCACCAACCAGCTCTCCTCCTCACCATCACCAACCAGCTCTCCTCCTCACTCATCACCAACCAGCTCTCCTCCTCACCCATCACAAACCAGCTCTCCTCCTCACCATCACCAACCAGCTCTCCTCCTCACTCAACACCAACCAGCTCTTCTCCTCACCCATCACCAACCAGCTCTCCTCCTCACCCATCACCAACCAGCTCTCCTCCTCACTCATCACCAACCAGCTCTCCTCCTCACCCATCACCAACCAGCTCTCCTCCTCACCATCACCAACCAGCTCTCCTCCTCACCATCACCAACCAGCTCTCCTCCTCACTCATCACCAACCAGCTCTCCTCCTCACCCATCACCAACCAGCTCTCCTCCTCACTCATCACCAACCAGCTCTCCTCCTCACCCATCACAAACCAGCTCTCCTCCTCACCATCACCAACCAGCTCTTCTCCTCACTCATCACAAACCAGCTCTCCTCCTCACCATCACCAACCAGCTCTCCTCCTCACCATCACCAACCAGCTCTCCTGTTCATCTGTGCTAACTGCTACACTCTCAATTACATCACTGATCATCCAGATGTACCAGCATTGAGATAGGATGGGACTGTTTCAGTTCACTCCCACTTTCCACAAAGACTGAGTCAGAGACTGCCTCAGTCAGAGACTGCCTCTACCAGTACAGTTTCTAAAGCTTTTAGACTTCAAACAGAGATTCTCTCAGCTTCTCTTTGGTATTTAGCTTCTTAAACTGTAGATACTGTTGGACCAGAAGAGGAAGGGTCTCCCCTAGTGAGTCTTGGTTCCTCCCAAGGTTTCTTCCTCCAGTCTGAGGGAGGTTTTCTTGCCACCGTTGCCTCTGGCTTGCTCACTGACTGCATGTTCTCATGCACTATTGTAAAGCTGCTTTGTGACAACATGGTTGTAATAAGAGGCGCAACACACGTACACCTGACTTGACTCGCGAGTGTAAAGCGAGTCAGTGGGCTGCGTTTGTTGGGAGCTGTGGAGCTGAGACTCCGTCAAGCTGTGCTCGAGCTGAAGCTGCTTCACGAAACAAAAGGCAGAAGTAAACGAGCGACAGATTGTTAAAGCTTAGTTAACGTGCAGGTCTGATCTAACGGCTTCCCCTCCGCCTCACTGGAGATAAATCACTCCACTCAGCTCCCGACTCCCCTTCACCACGCCTGTATCTCCATACAACTGAAGCTCAGTACGCAGGACAAGTCACCAGTAAATGGAATTCTGATGTTATCGATGAGCTCAGACGAAACTCTAATAACTGTGTAGTTACACATGAATAACACATGTAATAACTAGTGATGTAGCCACCGTTACAGATGGATTACAGCAGTACAGCTTATGTAATTACTCATGTGTTTCAATTTCCTCATTTTTGCCTCATGTAACTACATAAGAGTACATTGCTGGTTGTAATAGCCCCTGTA
Organism: Megaleporinus macrocephalus; assembly: GCA_021613375.1. Lineage (NCBI taxonomy): Eukaryota > Metazoa > Chordata > Actinopteri > Characiformes > Anostomidae > Megaleporinus > Megaleporinus macrocephalus. Next base: position 49,368,583 of record CM038707.1, on the reverse strand, counting down.
ATAACACATTAGTAGTAACAAGTTTATAATTAGACTGAAACTGCAGTGTTATAAGAACATGTGTAATAACTAAGACAGTATTTATACTGGAAATACCAGCTTAACTAACATTTACTATACTAGCGCTCTGATATAGTAACCAGTTTAGTTATAAACTGTTATGTAATGTAATTGGTGACACACCGACAGCCGACACCCACTTACCTATAAAGTAAGTTTTATGTATTAATTGAATGTGTTGCAGTATATTACTCTCAGAACACTGACTGTTCTAGTCTAAATACAAAGCCAGTTACACCTAAGTTATTACTAATGTGTTATTACACAAGACAGAATAAGCTCTCTCAGTTAATAAGATACCTGTATGTAATAACATGAGGCTACATAACGTGTAACTGCATAACGTGTAACTGCATAACGTGTAACTGCATAACGTGTAACTACTTAACGTGTAACTACATAACGTGTAACTACATAACCTGAACTGCTGTATAACTGTAACAGTGCCAACGTCACCAGTAGTTACATAGTTGTTCATGTGTAACTACACAGTTATTACAGATGCACAATAAAATGTGGGAGCACAAACAAAAACATTGGATGATTGGATGGACGGCTGTGCTTAATTGGTCAAAAGGCTGTCTCTGATTGGTCAGACATTTGGTTCTGGTTGGTCAGAAGGCTGTCCCTGATTGGTCAGAAGGCTGTCCCTGATTGGTCAGAAGGCTGTCCATGATTGGTGAGAAGGCTGTCTCGGATTGGTAAGACATTTGGTTCTGGTTGGTCAGAAGGCTGTCCCTGATTGGTCAGAAGGCTGTCTCTGATTGGTAAGACATTTGGTTCTGGTTGGTCAGAAGGCTGTCCCTGATTGGTCAGAAGGCTGTCTCGGATTGCTAAGACATTTGGTTCTGGTTGGTCAGAAGGCTGTCCCTGATTGGTCAGAAGGCTGTCCCTGATTGGTCAGAAGGCTGTCCCTGATTGGTAAGACATTTGGTTTTGGTTGGTCAGAAGGCTGTCCCTGATTGGTCAGAAGGCTGTCTTGGAATGGTAAGAAACTTGGTCCTGATTGGTCAGAAGGCTGTCTCTGATTAGTCAGAAGGCTTTCTTGAATTGGTAAGACATTTGGCCCTGGTTGGTAAGAATGCTGTCCCTGATTGGTCAGAAGGCTGTTTTGGAATGGTAAGAAATATGGCCATGATTAGCTGAAAGACTGTCTTGGACTGGTAAGAAACTTGGTCTTCGTTTGTCAGAAGGCTGTTCCTGATTGGTTAGAGGTCTAGCTCTGAAAGGTAAGAAGGTTGTCTCCAAATTGGTCAGATAACTTGGCCCAGTTTGGACAGAAGGCAATCCATGATTGGCCAGAAGGCAATCCGTGATTGGCCAGAAGGCAATCCGTGATTGGCCAGAAGGCAATCCGTGATTGGCCAGAAGTCTAGCTGTAGACCTCTAATTACATGTTTGGCAACAAGCTACGGTCAACAGCTGAGTCATCTACTGGCACAAGCTTGGCATTCAGAGACGAGGGGCTCTGGCAGTGTGTGTGTGTGTGTGGGGGGGGGGGGGGGGTCAGGACAGATCGAAAGAAAAAGGAGGGATGGAAAGGAACAGAAAAGTCAGGTGGCACCTGCGTCCAGCACAGCCCTCATTTCCCAGAAACAACCACCTCCAGCTGCTGCCGAAGCCGGAGCTGCAGAGCCGGTTAATCACCACAACGCAAAGCTACGTACTGACGGCTGCGCGGGGAAGCACGACTCCTGCAAGTTATTCTTCTTTTAATTGCCGCACGCCGAGCAGACTTCGCCGTAAACAGCAGGCGAGTCCGAGGCAGAGCGGCCGGCTTAACATCTCAGTTCAGCTTTGATGCCGCCGCAGTTTACAGCCCGCAGGTTTGAGGAATGAGGCGAGTTCTACCTCATATACTCCACTACAAGACTATTACAGAGGCGTGATGACATCACAGGAAAAGTGCGCTTGCCCCAGCACAGGCTGGAGGGAGAGAGAGAGAGAGAGAGAGAGAGAGAGAGAGAGAGAGAGAGAGAGAGAGAGAGAGAGAGAGAGAGAGAGAGAGAGAGAGAGAGAGGGAGCAGACAGGGACAGAGAGAAGGAGAGAAAGAGGGAAAGAGAAGGAAAATGAAAGAGAAACACTAAAGAGAGCGCTAGTGGGGAAAACAGAAAGAGTTCAATGTAAAAAGAGAAACAGGGATGAAAAAGAGAAGAAAAGAGAAAGAAAGGATGAGAAATAGAGGGGGGGATATAAAGTATGAAAAGGATGGAGGGAGAAAGATTTAGGGTTAATACTGGGTTATTAGAATGATCAGAATAAAATTAGTACAATGGTTAGTATAGGGTTAATAGGATGTTAGCATAGGTTTAATAGGATGGTTGGTATAGGGTTAATAGGATGGTTAGTATAGGGTTAATAGGATGTTAGTATAGGGTAAATTGGATGCTTAGTATAGGGTTAATAGAATGGTTAGTATAGGGTTGATAGGATGTTAGCATACGGTTAATAGGATGCTTAATATAGAGTTAATAGGATGGTTAGTATAGGGGTAATAGGATGTTAGCATAGGGTTAATAGGATGTTAGTACAGGGTTAATAGAATGGTGAGAATAGGGTTAATAGGATGGTTAGCATAGCGTTAAAGGACGGTTAGTACAGGGTTAATGGAATGTTAGCATAGGGTTAATAGGATGGTTGGTATAGGGTTAAAAGGATGTTAGCACAGGGTTAGTAGGATGGTTGGTATAGGGTTAATAGGATGTTAGCACAGGGTTAATAGGATGGTTGGTATAGGGTTAATAGAATGGTTGGTATAAGGTTAATAGGATGGTTAGTATAGGGTTATAGAATAGTTAGTATAGAGTTGATGGAATAGTTGGTATAGGGTTAATAGAATGGTTAGTATAGGGTTAATAATGGGTTAGGACAGGGTTAATAACGGGTTAGTAAAGGGTTAATAGGATGTTAGTAAAGTGTTACTACCGTGTTAGTATAGGGTTAATAAAGGGTTAGTAAATGGTTAATAGAAGGCTCAGTAGAGGGTTAATAAGATGTTAGTAAAGTGTTAACGGGCTAGTACAGGGTTAATAACATTTCGTACAGGGTTAATAAGACATTAGTAAAGTGTTAATAACAGGTTAGTAAAGCATTAATAAAAGGGTTAGTACAGTGGTAATAACAGGTTAGTAAAGTGTTAATAACAGGTTAGTACAGGGTTAGTACAGGGTGTTATTAACAGGGTAAATAGTTTATTAGTGGTTTATTGAGCTGATGTGTTGATCAATCTGCCTCTGAGCTAATTAAACGCTGCAGTTAATCATGATAAATTAGATAAAATCCCCAAACAGGGCCAGTGTGATTACAGTCAGTACAACACACACACACACACACACACACACACACACAAACCCACAAACACGCACACACACATCCTTAGATACACACTAATAAACACTGACATGTACACACTCTCTCTGAACTGAACTGTGATGTATGTGTTTGGCGTCAGTGCTCAGAGCGTCTCTGCATCAGCAGCTGCTTTTCTGCTTCTCTGCACAAACACAGTTACTGTACACAGTCATTCCCTCACCTGCTGTACTGCATTCACTGACCTCACTGACCATACTCACTGACCTCACTGACCATACTCACTGACCTCACTGACCATACTCACTGACCTCACTGACCGCACTTACTGACTATACTCACTGACCATACTCACTGACCTCACTGACCACACTCACTGACCTCACTGACCATACTCACTGACCTCACTGACCATACTCACTGACCGCACTGACCGCACTTACTGACTACACTCACTGACCATACTCACTGACCTCACTGACCACACTCACTGACCTCACTGACCATACTCACTGACCATACTCACTGACCGCACTTACTGACCGCACTCACTGACCATACTCACTGACCATACTCACTGACCGCACTTACTGACCTCACTGACCATACTCACTGACCTCACTGACCATACTCACTGACCGCACTGACCGCACTTACTGACTATACTCACTGACCATACTCACTGACCTCACTGACCACACTCACTGACCTCACTGACCATACTCACTGACCATACTCACTGACCGCACTTACTGACCGCACTCACTGACCATACTCACTGACCATACTCACTGACCGCACTTACTGACCTCACTGACCATACTCACTGACCCTACTCACTGACCGCACTTACTGACCGCATTCACTGACCATACTCACTGACCATACTCACTGACCGCACTTACTGACCATACTCACTGACCATACTCACTGACCGTACTCACTGACCTCACTGACCCCACTCACTGACCGCACTTACTGACCATACTCACTGACCGCACTCACTGACCGCACTCACTGACCGCACTGACTATACTCACTGACCATACTCACTGACCGCACTTACTGACCATACTCACTGACCGCACTTACTGACCATACTCACTGACCGCACTCACTGACCTCACTGACCATACTCACTGACCCTACTCACTGACCCTACTCACTGACCGCACTGACTATACTCTCTGACCATACTCACTGACCGCACTTACTGACAATATTCACTGACCGCACTCACTGACCATACTCACTGACCGTACTCACTGACCGCACTCACTGACCGCACTTACTGACCATACTCACTGGCCATACTCACTGACCGCACTCACTGACCGCACTTACTGACCATACTCACTGGCCATACTCACTGACCGTACTTACTGACCATACTCACTGGCCATACTCACTGACCGTACTCACTGACCATACTCACTGGCCATACTCACTGGCCATACTCACTGACTGTACTCACTGACTGTACTCACTGACCGCAGTCACTGTCCATACAGGAGCTCCACTTACAGACTGTAGTTCATCTGATTCTCTGTGTACTTTATTACTCTGTTCTTTAATGATCAGGACCCCCACATGACACTGACGTGGTGGGGGTCTGTTAGTGTGTGTTGTGCTGGTGTGAGTGGATTAGACAAAGCAATGCTGCTGGAGTGTTTAAACTCCTCAGTGTCACTGCTGGACGGAGTATAGACAGCTGCTTATGTCACTCATTAGGCAGAGACTGCTCTCAGATGGAGTGACTATAGCAGAGTGGACTGGACGTTGGTCGGGGGCAGTTGAGGTGGTGAAGGCCGTGAGTCCGGCATGTGCTGGTGAAGAGAGGCCGAGAACTCTAACTGAGATGCTTCAGCCTGAACGTCTGGTGTTATGATCACAGCATGCTGATGGTGGCTCTGCTGCAGGCTGAGGTTAGCGTGCTTGAACTGCACACAGCTCCAGCCTTATTCTCCTCAGCGCTCTCAGTCTGACATCACAGCCTCCAAGAGCACTCGACTCCGCTACCTCCCCAGACCCACTGGAACACTCAGAGGAGCCACGGAGGAGGTCACGGCAGGTTCCTCAACAAAACACCCCAGTAACAGAAAACAGGAGTCAGAAACAAGAACAGCTGTGTCTGATCTCAGCGCCTCTGAAGACTCTGGGTAAGATAAGGTCTCGGCGTGTATACCACAATACCTACATTTAGAGTTATACATTCAACCTAATGAGAAACTGTAACTCAGTTTATATACAATACCTACATTTAGAGTTATACACTCAACCTAATGAGAAACTGTAACTGAGTTTATATACAATACCTACATTTAGAGTTATACATTCAACCTAATGAGAAACTGTAACTCAGTTTATATACAATACCTACATTTAGAGTTATACATTCAACCTAATGAGAAACTGTTACTTAGTTTATATATATTACCGACATTTAGAGTTATACATTCAACCTAATGAGAAACTGTAACTCAGTTTATATACAATACCTACATTTAGAGTTATACACTCAACCTAATGAGAAACTGTAACTCAGTTTATATACAATACCTACATTTAGAGTTATACACTCAACCTAATGAGAAACTGTAACTCAGTTTTTTATACAATACCTACATTTAGTGTTATACACGCAACCTAATGAGAAACTGTTACTCAGTTTATATACAATACCTACATTTAGAGTTATACATTCAACCTAATGAGAAACTGTAACTCAATTTATATACAATACCTCCATTTAGAGTTATACACTCAACCTAATGAGAAACTGTAACTCAGTTTTTTATACAATACCTACATTTAGTGTTATACACGCAACCTAATGAGAAACTGTTACTCAGTTTATATACAATACCTACATTTAGAGTTATACATTCAACCTAATGAGAAACTGTAACTCAGTTTATATACAATACCTACATTTAGAGTTATACATTCAACCTAATGAGAAGCTGTTACTCAGTTTATACACAATACCTACATTTAGTTATACATTCAATCTAATGAGAAACTGTAACTCAGTTTAAATACAATACCTACATTTAGAGTTATACATTCAACCTAATGAGAAACTGTAACCCAGTTCATATACAATACCTACATTTAGAGATATACATTCAACCTAATGAGAAACTGTAACTCAGTTCATATACAATACCTACATTTAGAGTTATACATTCAACCTAATGAGAAACTGTAACCCAGTTCATATACAATACCTACATTTAGAGTTATACATTCAACCTAATGAGAAACTGTAACCCAGTTCATATACAATACCTACATTTAGAGATATACATTCAACCTAATGAGAAACTGTAACTCAGTTTAAATACAATACCTACATTTAGAGTTATACATTCAACCTAATGAGAAACTGTAACCCAGTTCATATACAATACCTACATTTAGAGATATACATTCAACCTAATGAGAAACTGTAACTCAGTTCATATACAATACCTACATTTAGAGATATACATTGAGCCTATATCTACATTTAGAGTGAGTTATACATTCACAGTGACCGCTGCTCTGTTGAGCTCTGAGTCTCTGAGACGCATCAAATCCAGACATCAAACAGACGGCAAGCTGTGAGGGACAAAAGAGTAGCTGGGCCTGCAGGGCTGCTCCTGGTTCTGATTACAATACATCCCGTCAGTCTGACCAACACAGCCAGAGGGCCGCGGTGTAGAGCCGAGGACGGGCCCTCCTGATGCTGCGCAGGAGCATGAATAAGCGAGTTTTGGTTTATCGTGTGCTGCTCAATGCATTTTCCTCAACGCTCCGGCCCCAGAGGCTCCACCGGACCCCTTCTGGATTCGGGATCTTCTCATTCATATTCGTTCTTTCTCTTTTTTCATTGGTCGCTGCAGATCAGTGCAGTTAGAGTAAGGTCCAGTTAGAGGAGATCTCCTCAGGCCGGTCTGGACCTTCATCATCTCTAACGTGTGTTCTGATTCAGTGGTGTATCCTGTTTACTGAAGTAGTCTAGTATCAGCATCTTATACCATCAGCTACTGAAACACCAACACATCACACATACAAAGACCTGACCACTCAGACAGTCGTGTAGTGTAACCAGGTATAAAGACCTGACCACTCAGACAGTCGTGTAGTGTAACCAGGTATAAAGACCTGATCACTCAGACAGTCGTGTAGTGTGAAGCAGGTATAAAGACCTGACCACTCAGACAGTCGTGTAGTGTAACCAGGTATAAAGACCTGATCACTCAGACAGTCGTGTAGTGTGAAGCAGGTATAAAGACCTGACCACTCAGACAGTCGTGTAGTGTGAAGCAGGTATAAAGACCTGACCACTCAGACAGTCGTGTAGTGTGAAGCAGGTATAAAGACCTGACCACTCAGACAGTCGTGTAGTGTGAAGCAGGTATAAAGACCTGACCACTCAGACAGTCGTGTAGTGTGAAGCAGGTATAAAGACCTGACCACTCAGACAGTCGTGTAGTGTGAACCGGGCATGAAGCAGTGTTGTTAATATACGGCTAAGTTTCTTAAAGAATCACACGCGTCAGGACATATTAGCCACGTCAGCACGTGCCCCTCCACTCCCCGCGCGCCCACTCAGCCGCTGATGGAAATGTCAGGCGGCGTGTTTGTGTATTAGAGCGAGACGACGCAGCGAAAGCTCTGCTGTCAGCCCGCAGCCCAATCCTCCAACAGCCAGAGTGAGGCTGAAGAAGTCACAGCGGAGGCATTAGCCAGCAAAACGCTTAAAGTTTTGTTTGCTGAAGCGCGGCTTACGTGACCTCAATCCCCCGCGGCATGGCTCAGCTCCTGAGGCGCTTCACCCGTCAGGCCCGAGCCTCCGGCGGGTCCGGCTAAAAGCCCCGCGGAGCGCCGCCCGTCTTACAGAGGCGGCGTGGATTAGAGCCGATCGCCGGCTCGTCTGTCTTAGACTCGGCCATTATGCCGTCCCGGACTGCCCCACCCCGAAAGCTCGCAGGTATTTAGAGCTGAGAGCCGGAGCTTATGCCAACATCCTCCAGCCGTGAGCTCCGACAAAACCCTGGCTCATCCATAATTCCGAGGTGAGACAAACTTTAATGGGTGTCTCAGTAGCATGCAAATGAGGGATTTGACTCAAACCTGAATGTACAGTATCTAATGAAAAGTACCGTAAAAAACACTTGCTCATATAAGGCTGCATATATATATATATATATATATATATATATATATATATATATATATATATATATATATATATATATATATATATATATATACCCCTGACCTCAACACCCCACCCAAATTACAGACTGTAGTTCATCTGATTCTCTGTATACTTTATTACTCTGTTCTTTAATGATCAGGACCCCCACAGGACCACCACAGAGCAGATACTATTAGAGTGTTGTGCTGGTGTGCTCTATTAGACACTCCTACTACTTGCTGGTCCACCTTGTAGATGTAAAGTCAGAGACAGTAGCTCATCTGCTGCTGCATAGTTTGTGTTCCTCTAGTCCTTCATCAGTGGACACAGGACGCCGCCCACAGGACACTGCTGTCTGGATAGTTTTGGTTGGTGGACGATTCTCAGTCCTGCAGTGACACTGAGCACTGTTGTGTCTGATCTACTTCTCTATGACCTTCTGCTCATCAACCAAAGTCAGACTTTTTTATTTACTTGTATGTAAAAACACAATTACACTCTGCAACACTAGGGGGAGCCCAAGAGCAAAAACAACAATTCTCACATAACAGTGTTTTAAAGAGCGTGGCCGCCGTGTTGGGTGGACCACAGGCAGGTCAGTTCAGCTCATCAAATCCAGACCACATTAAAGAGATAACGTGAAACAACTAAATCAGATCACAGCCACTTTAGCCATTAGGGGGCGCTGATGAGAAAAGTTATTTTATTTGAGGTGTTCAAACAATTTTAGAGGGCAGCAGCGAGTGATGTTTGTAAAATTGGTCTGTCTAAAGTTTGTTAACACCTTCAGGGGGCACCAGTGAGTATAATTATTTTAATTGACGTTTCAACACCTTCAGGGGCGCCAGTGGGTTTAATTATTTTATCTGATGCTTTAACACCTGTAGGGGGCGCCAGTGAGTATAACTAGTTTATTTAATGCTTTAACGCCTTTAGGGGGCGCCAGTGAGTATAATTAGTTTATCTGATGCTTTAACACCTGTAGGGGGCGCCAGTGAGTATAACTAGTTTATTTAATGCTTTAACACTTGTAGGGGGCGCCAGTGAGTATAATTAGTTTATCTGATGCTTTAACACCTGTAGGGGGCGCCAGTGAGTATAACTAGTTTATTTAATGCTTTAACACCTTTAGGGGGCACCAGTGAGTATAATTAGTTTATCTGATGCTTTAACACCTGTACGACGGCCGGTGAGTATAACTAGTTTATTTAATGCTTTAACACCTGTAGGGGGCGCCAGTGAGTATAACTAGGTTATTTAATGCTTTAACACCTTTAGGGGGCGCCAGTGAGTATAATTAGTAAAAATTACATGAAGAACAGAGATACGGACCACACGCACCAGATAAAGGTCTCGACACTTGACTCGGCCAGCACTATGACAGAGTCACACATGTTCACTCTACATACTGGGCATGCTCAGAACTCCTAAACCTCATTAAACAGAGTCGGCCGACTCCCTCTCACTCTCACTCTCACTTTCACTCTCACCCTCGCTCTCGCCGGCGTCCATGTTTACATAATTCAATATTTAATGAAGCACATGTAAGTTAAAAATAGGCATCAGTGCAGCATCTCGAGCGCTGAGACTGACTAACAGCTGCATCTTATTACAGAGAAACACATGCACATCCTGACCACGCTGGCCAGGAACACCACAACAACTAGCTTCTCCTCTCTGGACAGGAAGTAGGGTTGGGGCAGAAAACGACACGTCGTCGCTGTCCAAAGAAGAACAAGCATCTCTAAACGGCAACTTTACAGAAACCAGAATTTTTCTAAGTTATTTTATAAGTTAATTGACTCATTTTAGTTTCTATAGGGGGCACCAGTGAGTAATACCTGTTTATTAGACATTTTAACTCCTTCAGGGAGCGCCAGTGTGTATAATTAGTTGATGTTTTAACTCCTTCAGGGGGTGCCAGTGAGTATAATCAGTTTATCTGATGATTTAACACCTTCAGGGGGCACCAATGAGTAAAACTTGTTTATTAGACATTTTAACTCCTTCAGGGGGCGCCAGTGAGTAAAATTACTTTATTAGATATTTAACTCCTCCAGGGGGCGCCAGTGAGTATAATCAGTTTATCTGATGATTTAACACCTTCAGGGGGCACCAATGAGTAAAACTTGTTTATTAGACATTTTAACTCCTTCAGGGGGCGCCAGTGAGTAAAATTACTTTATTAGATATTTAACTCCTCCAGGGGGCACCAGTGAGTATAATCAGTTTATCTAATGCTTTAACATCTTTAGGGGGCACCAATGAGTTATTTTTTTAATTGATGCACTTTAGCTCCTACAGAGGGCAGTGGCGAGTGATGTTTGTTTATTTGAGCTGTGTCGGTCCTCAGCTGGAAGATATCTTGGATCACTCCTCGTGAAGTTTTTGCAGGACATCCTCCTGCCAGGTGTTGTTGATGCACAGGTGCCGACTGCGGAAACTTCTACAGCATGTTTTACTGCAGGAGCTGTTGTGCTTCACTTTGTGGTGGCTCAAGGGGGCGCTAATCAAACATTAACGAGCTGAGAGTTCAAGCTCTACTACAACTGGTAGGGAAAAACACTACAAGCCAAAGTGAATTAAAGAGGTGCCGGTAGGTCCGTGCATGCTCCGAGACCACTACGCAGGAACCGTATCTGAAAATACCGTATACAAGCAACACTGTGAATATATATAGTCCCCCCGTTCATAATCCTTATCAAATCAAATAATCCTGCAACTACAAATCAGTCAGTATGGTGGTGTAGTGGTTAGTACGGTGGTGTAGTGGTTAGTACGGTGGTGTAGTGGTTAGTATGGTGGTGTAGTGGTTAGTACGGTGGTGTAGTGGTTAGTACGGTGGTGTAGTGGTTAATACGGTGGTGTAGTGGTCAGTATGGTGGTGTAGTGGTTAGTATGGTGGTGTAGTGGTTAGTATGGTGGTGTAGTGGTTAGTACGGTGGTGTAGTGGTTAGTACGGTGGTGTAGTGGTTAGTACGGTGGTGTAGTGGTCAGTATGGTGGTGTAGTGGTTAGTATGGTGGTGTAGTGGTTAGTATGGTGGTGTAGCGGTTAGTACGGTGGTGTAGTGGTCAGTACGATGGTGTAGTGGTCAGTACAGTGGTGAAGTGGTTAGTATGGTGGTGTAGTGCTTAGTATGGTGGTGTAGTGGTCACTATAGTGGTGTAGTGGTCAGTATAGTGGTGTAGTGGTTAGTATGGTGGTGTAGTGGTCAGTATGGTGGTGTAGTGGTTAGTACGGTGGTGTAGTGGTTAGTACGGTGGTGTAGTGGTTAGTATGGTGGTGTAGTGGTTAGTACGGTGGTGTAGTGGTTAGTTCGGTGGTGTAGTGGTTAGTATGGTGGTGTAGTGGTTAGTATGGTGGTGTAGTGGTCAGTACGGTGGTGTAGTGGTCAGTATGGTGGTGTAGTGGTTAGTATGGCGGTGTAGTGGTCAGTATGGTGGTGTAGTGGTCAGTATGGTGGTGTAGTGGTTAGTATGGTGGTGTAGTGGTCAGTACGGTGGTGTAGTGGTCAGTATGGTGGTGTAGTGGTTAGTATGGCGGTGTAGTGGTCAGTATGGTGGTGTAGTGGTCAGTATGGTGGTGTAGTGGTTAGTATGGTGGTGTAGTGGTTAGTACGGTGGTGTAGTGTTCAGTATGGTGGTGTAGTGGTTAGTATGGTGGTGTAGTGGTTAGTATGGTGGTGTAGTGGTTAGTACGGTGGTGTAGTGTTCAGTATGGTGGTGTAGTGGTTAGTATGGTGGTGTAGTGGTTAGTATGGTGGTGTAGTGGTTAGTATGGTGGTGTAGTGGTTAGTACGGTGGTGTAGTGTTCAGTATGGTGGTGTAGTGGTTAGTATGGTGGTGTAGTGGTTAGTATGGTGGTGTAGTGGTCAGTACGGTGGTGTAGTGGTTAGTATGGTGGTGTAGTGGTTAGTACGGTGGTGTAGTGGTCAGTATGGTGGTGTAGTGGTTAGTATGGTGGTGTAGTGTTAGTATGGTGGTGTAGTGGTTAGTATGGTGGTGTAGTGGTTAGTACGGTGGTGTAGTGGTCAGTACAGTGCTGTAGTGGTCAGTACGGTGGTGTAGTGGTCAGTATGGTAGTGTAGTGGTTAGTACGGTGGTGTAGTGGTTAGTACGGTGGTGTAGTGGTTAGTATGGTGGTGTAGTGGTTAGTATGGTGGTGTATTGGTCAGTATGGTGGTGTAGTGGTCAGTACGGTGGTGTAGTGGTTAGTACGGTGGTGTAGTGGTCAGTACGGTGGTGTAGTGGTTAGTATGGTGGTGTAGTGGTTAGTACGGTGGTGTAGTGGTCAGTACGGTGGTGTAGTGGTCAGTATGGTGGTGTAGTGGTCAGTACGGTGGTGTAGTGGTCATTATGGTGGTGTAGTGGTCAGTATGGTGGTGTAGTGGTCAGTATGGTGGTGTAGTGGTTAGTATGGTGGTGTAGTGGTTAGTATGGTGGTGTAGTGGTCAGTACGGTGGTGTAGTGGTTAGTATGGTGGTGTAGTGGTCAGTATGGTGGTGTAGTGGTCAGTATGGTGGTGTAGTGGTCAGTATGGTGGTGTAGTGGTCAGTATGGTGGTGTAGTATGGCATTGAATAGAATTATGAAATCAGTGAATCATCAACCCCGCTGTCTTGCTCTGGGACGCCGCCAGCTTCTTTGGCACTGTAACCGTGGAGATCTGGACAGCAGGTAGAAACTGCCACCAGCTACCTTTGCAGAGATAATTGGCTGAAAATCCCAAACAACAGCAAATTAACGGGATCGGGATCATCGCCGATGCACCAGCCACAGATCTGCCGCGGAGCGCCATGGGTGGTCCGTCTTCCGCCGAGGTGTATATATAGCCGCCCTCTGGGACATGAATAAACATCAACACGTCCTTCCGACTGAGGTGTCCTCGCGCTCGCACAGGTGGACTGACACCGCTGTGACATCCCGGCTCACCGTGTCACGTCTCAAATCACATCAAAGAGCTTCTCCCCCCCCCAAAGAAAGAACCTGCACGAATGCCCATCCCTGTCCGCGGCCGCCGAGACGTCCCCCCCTCATGTTCACGCATAACGGGCTAACAGCTCAGTGTCATGAATGGGAATCATGTATGTAAGGCGTGTGTGTGGTTGTGTTTTTTCTCTCCTCTTGTAACGATCTATCCAATTTCCTCCTCGCAGCACATCAAAGCTTCTTCTCTTTCAGGAGGAACGCTTTGAACTTCCGAGAAATCACGATAATAATACTAATGACATACAATCGCTAACAAGTACCCACTTTCCAGCCTCTTCCCGCACCTCACGGGCCGCTTCCCGGAGCCAGTCGGCCGCGACCCCTCCTGCGCTCCCGTCGCTCCTTTATTTTCCACTCTGGAATGAAAGAGAAACGGGAAGCCGTTAAGTTTGAATCCCGCCGCTGAGAGAGCTGACCGGCCGGAATGACTAACGCTCTCCACATCTTCACCAAACGGCCCTGTGTACACCGCCGCACTCCAGAATACGCCCTCGAAGGTCCGAACCCTCATTTCCACCGCTCATACGCTGACCGGTCAGAAAGACCAGCGCTGAGGAGAAACAGAGCTGATGAACGAGCGCTCCGGTTTGCTGTGCATTACACGAGCGTTTCCGGGAAATCAGATGACATACGGATGGTTTGGCTTCACGAGCGAAACTACAACTAACTGATCTGAGCCTGCGGCAGAGCTCAGGAGCGGGCGGCCGCGAGCTGGAGGTTCAGGAACCAGACTGGTGACCGGAAGGCCGCTGGTTTGATCTCCTGAACCGACAAGACACGACTAAAGTTCCCTGGAACACTAAATACCCCAACTCCCCCACAGGTACTACAGATAGGGCTGCTCACCACTCCAGTGTGTGTGTGTTTCACTGTCCCCTAGTGTGTGTGTTCACTTGTGTTTGTGTGTGTCTGTATGTGTTCACTAGTGTGTGTGTTCACTTATGTTTGTGTGTGTTCACTAGTGTGTGTGTGTGTGTGTGTGTGTGTGTGTTCACTAGTGTGTGTGTTCACTTATGTTTGTGTGTGTGTGGTTGTGTGTTCACTAGTGTGTGTGTTCACTTATGATCATGTTTACTTGTGTTTGTGTGTCTGTGTGTTCACTAGTGTGTGTTCACTTGTGTTTGTGTGTGTCTGTGTGTGTTCACTAGTGTGTGTGTTCACTTGTGTTTGTGTGTGTCTGTATGTGTTCACTAGTGTGTGTGTTCACTTGTGTCAGTGTGTTTCTGTGTGTGTTCACTAGTGTGTTCGTGTGTGTATGTGGGTGTTTCACAGCTCCTAGAGCTCATTACTTATTACACTTACATACATTACTGACTTAATTCATATCACTATACTTATCACTCTCACACATTACTGTACATACTGGACTTAATTCATATCACTATACTCATCACTCTCAAACACATTACTGTACATACTGGACTTAATTCATATCACTATACTCATCACTCTCACACACATTACTGTACATACTGGACTTAATTCATATCACTATACTCATCACTCTCACACACATTACTGTACATACTGGACTTAATTCATTTCACTATACTCATCATTCTCACACACATTACTGTACATACTGGACTTAATTCATATCACTATACTCATCACTCTCAAACACATTACTGTACATACTGGACTTAATTCATATCACTATACTCATCACTCTCACACACATTACTGTACATACTGGACTTAATTCATATCACTATACTCATCACTCTCACACACATTACTGTACATACTGGACTTAATTCATATCACTATACTCATCACTCTCACACACATTACTGTACATACTGGACTTAATTCATATCACTACACTCATCACTCTCAAACACATTACTGTACATACTGGACTTAATTCATATCACTATACTCATCACTCTCACACACATTACTGTACATACTGGACTTAATTCATATCACTATACTCATCACTCTCACACACATTACTGTACATACTGGACTTAAATCATAGTACTATACTCATCCCTCTCACACACATTACTGTACATACTGGACTTAATTCATATCACTATACGCATCACTCTCACACACATTACTGTACATACTGGACTTAATTCATATCACTATACTCATCACTCTCACACACATTACTGTACATACTGGACTTAATTCATATCACTATACTCATCACTCTTACACACATTACTGTACATACTGGACTTAAATCATATCACTATACTCATCACTCTTACACACATTACTGTACATACTGGACTTAATTCATATCACTATACTCATCACTCTTACACACAATACTGTACATACTGGACTTAAATCATATCACTATACTTATCACTCTCACACATTACTGTACATACTGGACTTAAATCATAGTACTATACTCATCACTCTCACACACATTACTGTACATACTGGACTTAATTCATATCACTATACTCATCACTCTCACACACATTACTGTACATACTGGACTTAATTCATATCACTATACTCATCACTCTCACACACATTACTGTACATACTGGACTTAATTCACATCACTATACTCATCACTCTCACACACATTACTGTACATACTGGACTTAATTCATATCACTATACTCATCACTCTCACACACATTACTGTACATACTGGACTTAATTCATATCACTATACTCATCACTCTCACACACATTACTGTACATACTGGACTTAATTCATATCACTATACTCATCACTCTCACACACATTACTGTACATACTGGACTTAATTCATATCACTATACTCATCACTCTCACACACATTACTGTACATACTGGACTTAATTCACATCACTATACTCATCACTCTCAAACACATTACTGTACATACTGGACTTAATTCATATCACTATACTCATCACTCTCACACACATTACTGTACATACGGGACTTAATTCATATCACTATACTCATCACTCTCACACACATTACTGTACATACTGGACTTAATTCATATCACTATACTCATCACTCTCACACACATTACTGTAAATACTGGACTTAATTCATATCACTATACTCATCACTCTCACACACATTACTGTACATACTGGACTTAATTCATATCACTATACTCCACTCTCACACATATTACTGTACATACTGGACTTAATTCATATCACTATACTCATCACTCTCACACACATTACTGTACATACTGGACTTAATTCATATCACTATACTCATCACTCTCACACACATTACTGTACATACTGGACTTAATTCACATCACTATACTCATCACTCTCAAACACATTACTGTACATACTGGACTTAATTCACATCACTATACTCATCACTCTCAAACACATTACTGTAGATACTGGACTTAGTTCACATCACTATACTCATCACTCTCACACACATTACTGTAGATACTGGACTTAAATCATATCACTATACTCATCACTCTCACACACATTACTGTACATACTGGACTTAAATCATATCACTATACTCATCACTCTCACACACATTACTGTACATACTGGACTTAATTCATATCACTATACTCATCACTCTCACACACATTACTGTACATACTGGACTTAAATCATAGTACTATACTCATCACTCTCAAACACATTACTGTACATACTGGACTTAATTCATATCACTATACTCATCACTCTCACACACATTACTGTACATACTGGACTTAATTCATATCACTATACTCATCACTCTCACACACATTACTGTACATACTGGACTTAATTCATATCACTATACTCATCACTCTCACACACATTACTGTACATACTGGACTTAATTCATATCACTATACTCATCACTCTCACACACATTACTGTACATACTGGACTTAATTCATATCACTATACTCCACTCTCACACACATTACTGTACATACTGGACTTAATTCATATCACTATACTCATCACTCTCACACACATTACTGTACATACTGGACTTAATTCATATCACTATACTCATCACTCTCACACACATTACTGTACATACTGGACTTAATTCACATCACTATACTCATCACTCTCAAACACATTACTGTACATACTGGACTTAATTCACATCACTACACTCATCACTCTCAAACACATTACTGTAGATACTGGACTTAGTTCACATCACTATACTCATCACTCTCACACACATTACTGTAGATACTGGACTTAAATCATATCACTATACTCATCACTCTCACACACATTACTGTACATACTGGACTTAAATCATATCACTATACTCATCACTCTCACACACATTACTGTACATACTGGACTTAATTCATATCACTATACTCATCACTCTCACACACATTACTGTACATACTGGACGTAATTCACATCACTATACTCATCACTCTCACACACATTACTGTACATACTGGACTTAATTCATATCACTATACTCATCTCTCTCACACACATTACTGTAGATACTGGACTTAAATCTTATCACTATACTCCACTCTCACACACATTACTGTACATACTGGACTTAATTCATATCACTATACTCATCACTCTCACACACATTACTGTACATACTGGACTTAATTCATATCACTATACTCATCACTCTCACACACATTACTGTACATACTGGACTTAAATCATATCACTATACTCATCACTCTCACACACATTACTGTACATACTGGACTTAATTCATATCACTATACTCATCACTCTCACACACATTACTGTACATACTGGACTTAAATCATAATACTATAGTAATTTACACTCATATTACTGTACATATTGAAACAGTTATATTTATCTTTTTTCTGTGCTTATGTGATATTGTTTTATCTAACTATGTATTTATCTATCTATCTTTTTCTATCTGTTTATCTGTCTGTCTATCTTTCTATCTATCAGTCTGTCTAAACAAAATCAGATATGACAGCTGGATGAATCTCACTGTGTTTTTGCTCCTGTGTTTATTTCAGAGCTGTTACTGTGTGTTGGTGCTTCTAGAAATTAAAACAGGAAACAGTAGAAACACGACAGCTGCTCTTTAGATCCTGCGAGAGTTTCATGATGAATGGACCAATAGAAACGCTCCAAACTCACTCAGAGTAATTCTCTCTTTATTCACTTACTTTAAAGTTACTATTGTGGAGAAACTAGTTCTTTGAGGAGTGACGATATAAGGTTTAATATTCAGTATCTGGGCGTTTACTGTGTTGATCTATGTTTTATTAGTATTACAGATTTCTACATTACAAACACAAATATTCAGAGTTCTGCTTTATTATCAGGAGGTGTATGTAGGAGTGAAAGTTGTAGTTTCCAAGTTTTAGTCACTCGGGGACGATATTATATATAAAAAAAGCTATTTATTCCAGATATAAATCTTTATATATATATATCTTTATTATTAAATATTATTCAGTATTAATAGAGTAGGTAGAGCTTTTACATACGTCAGTGTGTTTATTTAACTCTTTCCAAGCTTCTCCTAAACAACCCAGTATTATTATCAGTTCTCATCTAATACCTGCTTTGACTGCTCAGTACTTCATTAAGATAAATCAAGATTTGCTGCTGAAGGAACTGAACACATTCATACAATGTCTGGGGCGTCCAGGAGAAATCTGGAACCTAACTTTGTTCTTCAAACTGGATCAAGATCTGATCTACTTCTCTCACAATAACATATTCATGTTACTTTGTATTGTATGTATGATTATTTACATCTGTTCTAATCAGATCTGCTGTTCTTACTGGTGATCAGACACTTATTGATCAGATTAAGACTTTTACACAGTAGTGCATGTATATGTATAGTATTAAATATAAATAGGTTGTTGTATAAATATGTATTACAGGTTATGAGGTTAATAGCGAATGCTATTGCTTACTATTATAACACCTGATATATATATATATATATATATATATATATATATATATATATATATATATATATATATATATATATATATATATATAATTATAAAGATATTTTGATCTGAATGTGTTGAGAGACGAGTGTAAACAGTGAAGTTGGAGCCCATGTACACAAATATTACTAAAACAAACATTTGAGTGTATTTAAATGTAAAAATGAGAATGTATATTTTTATAAGAGCTATAAAACCACCAAACCTGTTTATCAGAACAAGATCTCAGCATCTACACTATCTTCTTCAGTCCTGTTAGAGAAGCAGCTCATGTGGCTCCTCATGAAGCTGCTGGTCAGAATGTTCAAAGTATGTAAACCTGCATCAGAGCAAATGAGCTCATTTCTAAAAGACCCTCTAAACATTCTTTAAACACAACCAGATGTTTAATTCTGCTCCAGGAATAATTCCATACCGACTATTCTATAGTTCTGATCACACTTATTCACTAATATTACTACTACTAATATAGTACAGACAAGAAGAACCTGAGAAGGAGTGCCCAAACTTTTAACTGATATAATAAAAAATTTCCATTTTATATACGTTATATGGTGTCTCTAACGAATTATGTGTTTATTTGATTACACATAATTAATTATGTGCCATGAACGGACTGGGAACGTTGGGGGTTAAAATTCGTTTGAGAAACGGTAATAAAATTAAATGGTAATTATGGCGCGATCAGATAAACATGAAATTATCCTAGCAAAAGCTTAGCACCTCGTTAAGTGCCAATTACTCACCCGTTATTAAGGAGCTATAATAGGCGTGTGATGTGTGAGTAGCAGATTTACCTGTTACTGTGCGAACGCTGTAATTAAGTAGGTTAAGTACAGAAAGTCCTGAGAGCGGTTTGTCTTGCAGGCCAGGTTTATCTGATTATCCCGGCTAAGTCCCGGCCTTCAGCACGCCCACCTCAGCAGCAGCAGCAGCAGCAGCGCACCACGCGCCGGCCGCGACTGATTAGCCGCTCATTAAGACCTTCCACGTTAACCGTCTCTCTGGAATTCTGCAGGGTGCAGGTGTTGAGCAGAGCCCTGAGCGTGAGGGTGGATATGGGCTCCTCTAACATTCATCTTCAGCTCCGTGAGGAGACGAGCAGGTCGCTAACGTCTGCGCTTTTTTATTTTTCCATCTCAGCGCTGTCAGTCGGGTACGCCGCAACACCAGCTGCAGGTCTCGGACCCCCCAGACGTTCATCTCACCCCCAAACACACAACACACATCAGCAAAGAGGAAATACAGACACACAGAGAAACCTGACCTTCACATGTAACCCATCCAACACACACATACATACACACACACACATACATACACACACACACACACACACACACACACACATACATACACACACTAGTGACACACACACACATACACACATTAGTGACACACACACTAGTGACACACACACACACATACACACATTAGTGACACACACACTAGTGACACACACACACACACACACACATACACACATTAGTGACACACACACTAGTGACACACACACACACATACACACATTAGTGACACACACACTAGTGACACACACACACACACACACATACACACATTAGTGACACACACACACACACATATACACATTAGTGACACACACTCACATACACACATTAGTGACACACACATACATACACACATTAGTGACACACACACTAGTGACACACACACATATACACACATTAGTGACACACACACTAGTGACACACACACACACATACACACATTAGTGACACACACACTAGTGACACACACACACACACATTAGTGACACACACACTAGTGACACACACACACATACATACACTAGTGACACACACACTAATGACAAACACAAAATTATGACACACATACACAATAGTGACACACACTAGTGAGGCACACACACAGTAGTGACACACACACAATAATGACACACACACAATAGTGACACACACACAATAGTGAAACACACACACACTAGTGACACACACACACACACACAATAATGACACACACACAATAGTGACACACACACACACACAATAGTGACACACACACACTAGTGACACACACACACACACACATACACACATTAGTGACACACACACACACACACACACACATACACACATTAGTGACACACACACTAGTGACACACACACACACATACACACATTAGTGACACACACACTAGTGACACACACACATACACTAGTGACACACACTAGTGACAAACACAAAATAATGACACACACACACACAATAGTGACACACACACTAGTGAGGCACACACACACAGTAGTGACACACACACAATAATAACACACACACACACTAGTGACACACACAATAATGACACACACACAATAGTGACACACACAAAAAAGTGACACACAAATAGTGACACACACACACACACACACTAGTGACACACACACAATAATGGCACACACACAAATAGTGACACACACACACTAGTGATACACACACAATAATGACACACACACACACACATGTGACACACACACTAGTGACACACACACACACACACTAGTGACACACACACACACACTAGTGACACACACAATAATGACACACACACAATAGTGACACACACACTAGTGACATACATGCAGTAGTGACACACACACACACACACATTAGTGAACACGCACATACGCACACACACACACACACTAGTAAACACACACACTAGTAAACAAACACTAGGGGCAGTGAAAGACACATACAAACATACACACTAGTGAAAACACACACAACAGGGCAGTGAAACACACCTACAAACACATACACACACACAGTAGTGAACACACAAACTAGGGGGCAGTGAAAACAAACACACACACAAACACACACACTATGTGGCAGTGAAACACACATACAAACACACACACTAGTGAACACACACACTCATACACTCGAAGGCTGTGAAACACAAAAACACTAGAGAAAACACGCACACACACACACACACACTAGTAAACACACACACACAGGGGGCAGTGAAACAACCACATACACACAAACACACTAAAGAACACACACTAGGGGCAGTGAAACACCAACATAAGTGAACACACACACACACACACACACACACACACACACACACACACACAGAAACGTTTTTCTTCCCCCTCTCAGCTCATTTGGGTTACGCAGTGATACCGGGTGAGGGTCTTGGACCCCTGAGACATTCATCTCGCCCCCAAACACACATCAGCAAACAGAGGAAACAAAGAAACGCGTCACCCTGAGTGCTCAGATCTGTAGATCCACTGCACAGTCTCAACTTCCTGAGTTAAACACACAACACTAGAGACGTCACACACTAGGGGGCCGTGAGCTCTCCTATAAGCCAGGACAGTGTTTTATCACGGGACTCTCTGGACGTCCACCTACGGTGCGTCTGAGTCAGATTCAAATGTAAAAGATTTTAAGTTGGATGCAAAGCATTCTTTCTTTTTCTGGCTTTGTTCATGACATCATCAGCAAGTAGTCAAGATATTCATCGCATCACTGTCGACAAACTGAAGTCATGCTAACCCCAGTGGACTGTTAGCTTAGCCAAAAATGCTACAGTCTCAAACAGGGAGAATTTCAACACTGCAGCTCTCCAGCTTCATCTCAGCTCCTCTCTCCTGCTTCACAGCACCGAACACATTCATCATCGTTAGACAGACACAGTGATATTTACTGATTATTGATTTGGGCTGGAGTTTAAACGTGATTGATTTCATCTCAAAAACTGAAAACACAACACTTTAGACAGATTAGACTTCCTGTCTGATTACAACTCCAGACAATTCACGCCAATGACCATTTATCACACTTATAACACATCACAGGGGTTCACACACACACACACACACACACACAATAGTGAACACACACTAGGGGGCAGTGAAACACCCACATACACACACAATAGTGAACACACACACACACTAGGGGGCAGTGAAACACCCGCATACACACCCACCCACACACACACACACACTAGTAAACACACACTAGGGGGCAGTAAAACACAGACATACACACACACACACACATTGGTGAACACACCCCGTGGGGCAGTAAAACACCTACATACACACCCAACCACACACTAGTGAACACACACACACGGCGGGGCAGTGTGTGTGAAACACCTACATATACACATACATACACACTAGTATGTACACACTAGATACACACACACACTATTGGACACTATATATCAGCGGTGTGTGTGTTGGTAATGATGATGCTCTCTGATTGGAGGTCACCTGATGTAGATTTGTTAAACAGTGTGATGTCGTTCCTTCATCAGTATCAGAGAACATCAGCCGCACTCACACATCAACCAGCAAACGCTCTGTGATTGGCCAGCAGAACGCTCTGTGATTGGCCAGCAGAACGCTCTGTGATTGGCCAGCAGAACGCTCTGTGATTGGCCAGCAGAACGCTCTGTGACTGGCTACAGGGTTAACTTCATATTGAAAGCCATGTGGTCCTAAAACTGCAACAACCATTAACCCTCACCTCCACACGGAGACCACGACTTCTACACTTCACACGCTGCTCAACCAGATCTGATCCCAGCAGATTCTTAACTTTCAGTACTCGATCACATTTGATCACTTACGACACTGAAGCCCCTCAGAATAGAAGTGAGCGGTGCTGACTCGGAGCTGCCTGTGGAGGAAGTGAAGAGGATGAAATGGAATTACTGGAGGTGAGAGTCACTAACGACACAGACGATACCACATTATCACACTTCATACGATATCAGTGAAATCTTAAACATATCCAGATATCCATACTGCAATAAACTAGAGATAGATAGATAGATCTACATAGATAGATAGATAGATAGATAGATAGATAGATAGATAGATAGATAGATAGATAGATAGATAGACATAAATAGATAAATAGATAGACATAGATAGATAGATCTACATAAATAGATAGATAGATAGACATAAATAGATAAATAGATAGACATAGATAGATAGATCTACATAAATAGATAGATAGATAGATAGATAGATAGATAGATAGATAGATAGATAGATAGATAGATAGATCTACATAAATAGATAGATAGATAGATAGATCTACATAAATAGATAGATAGATAGACATAAATAGATAAATAGATAGACATAGATAGATAGATCTACATAAATAGATAGATAGATAGATAGATCTACATAAATAGATAGATAGATAGATAGATAGATAGATAGATAGATAGATAGATAGATAGACATAGATAGATAGATCTACATAAATAGATAGATAGATAGATAGACATAAATAGATAAATAGATAGACATAGATAGATAGATCTACATAAATAGATAGATAGATAGATAGATAGATAGATAGATAGATAGATAGATAGACATAGATAGATAGATCTACATAAATAGATAGAGAGATAGATAGATAGATCTACATAAATAGATAGATGTAATTAACTCTCTATAAAATGTATAAGATCTTCCTGAGGTGTTATAATCTGATTATAAGTGTATAACGAGGTTTACCTGCATATTTATACACGCCAAGATCCACATGTGTGATTATTAATATCAGCAGTAGTTACACTGCTGTACAGGTATTGTTAAAGTGTAACTAAACACTTATTAACACTTAATATAAAGTATTTATACATAGTGGGGACACTGATACAGTGTAGTAGTTATGTGATAAAAATGACTATTATTATGTAATTACTATGTAGTTATGTAACAATTACTGTGTAATTACAGAGTAAACACACTGCGCAGCTTCTCTGTTGCTGTGCCGGCGGGTCTGTGCAGGGCATGTGAGAGTTAAGTCATGTGCGCTAATTAGCCTAGTTCAACAGGCTTAGCCACCACAAATCCCTGTCCTCAAGCACAGCAAGTCCCAGCTCGGTCGCCACAGCAACACTCTGGTCAGCCCACTCCCCTCCACCTCCCCCCAGAGGGAGCGCCCAGACAGCAGCGTTCGGGGTCTGTGAGAGCGCGAGATTGCTCCCAAATCAACAGTTCTGATAAACCACCACCTCAGAACACGCACTTCCACTCCGACGCAGCCGGTAATGACCACCCTGGCGCTGCAGCGGGGGCTCACGACGCCCAAGATAGCTTCGTGTTTATCCTGAAACCCAGCCTGCTAAGTATTTACCTCTGACCTGTTTTCTTCACTCAGCAGACGCTGTGACTGGTTACTCGACCAGCTGCTGATTATGACTCTGATTAAACAGAAAGAAAGAAGAACCAATCAAACGCGACTGTGCTTCCGTTTATAACACAGTTATTAATGGTGTGGGCGGGACGTTAGGGATCCGGTCTTGAGACCAGAAAGTCACAAGTGATCTGGACCAGCAGGACACGACTGAAGTGCCTTTAGCAAAACAACAAACCCCCAACTGCCCCCCACACACTGTGGATAGGGCTGCCCATCATACCAGACAAGTCTGCTCACTGCCCCCTAGTGTGTGTGTTCACTATTGTGTGTGTGTTCACTATTGTGTGTGTGTGTTTGTAGGTGTTTCACTGCCCCCGTAGTGTGTGTGTTCACTTGTGTGTGTGTATGTGGACGTTTTACTGCCCCTAGTGTGGATGTTCACTAGGGTGTGTGTATATGTGGGTGTTTCACTGCCCTCTAGTGTGTATGTTCACTATTGTGTGTGTATGTGGGTGTTTCACTGCCCCCTAGTGTGTATGTTCACTAGTGTGTGTGTGTGTATGTGGGTGTTTTACTGCCCCCTAGTGTGTATGTTCACTATTGTGTGTGTATGTGGGTGTTTCACTGCCCCCTAGTGTGGATGTTAACTAGTGTGTGTATGTGGGTGTTTCACTGCCCCCTAGTGTGGATGTTAACTAGTGTGTGTATGTGGGTGTTTCACTGCCCCCTAGTGTGTATGTTTACTAGTGTGTGTATGTGGGTGTTTCACTGCCCCCTAGTGTGGATGTTTACTAGTGTGTGTATGTGCGTGTTTCACTGCCCCCTAGTGTGTATGTTTACTAGTGTGTGTATGTGGGTGTTTCACTGCCCAGGAGGATTACATGCGGGGGTCATATTCCATGGTTATGGTGTTCAGTTGTGAGTTACTCTGTATTTTTTCTCACTAGTGAACGTTGAGCTTACTGAAGGTCAGCTCGTGCTCTTGGCTGCAGATCTGATCTTCAGCTTATTAAGACTCAGTTTCTGCTGCTACCAATGAGAACTGTCTGTGAATCACTTTGAGCTGCTACTGATATGAAAAGCCCTCTATAAATATTATTATTAGAGATGGAAAGATCGATCGGCTATGTATCGGTATCAGCCGATTTTTAATCAAAATAGTGATCAGTGATCGGCTGATATTTCTCTAATTGAGCCGATCCCAGGAGCCGATTGACGGCGTTAAACAAATGAGTCTAATTTCTGTATTTCCCTCCGGCCAGCTCCCTGCAATTCCTATCTGAACCACTAGTTGGAGATACATACCCTTTCATTTTCCACAGACTGACTAAAGCAGCGGCCTCAGTTTACGTTCACAGCATGTGCGGATATAAAACATCGTCCGTCTGGCAGTGTTTACCGTATGTGACTCAGACTCATCCAGGACGTTCTGTAACATCTGTAAAATCTGTGTCTCTCGTTGGAGAACCAAAACAAAAACATTTAACACTATTAATCTGATCCGACACTTCAGAGACAACACACAGCTGAATACAGTGAGTATCAGTGAACAGCAGAGCTAGCACACACAGCTAACACAAAACAAACAACCCAGAACACATACAGACCAGATCTGACCGGTACCAACAGAACAGCAGCAGAAATTCAATATTCTACATTTAATGATTACAGATTTAGTTTAAAATAACAGAGTCTGAGTTTAATGACTGCAGTTCTGACTGTATTTATTTAATTATCTTATTTAGTTTTAAATTAAGGGTCTAAATGTAATGATTGCAGTATTTGGGGATATTTGTTTGATGTACTTTGTTTATTTACTGTTAATTTAGTTTAAAATATTATGCTGTTTTATATGAGCTCATTAAAAATGGTAATAAACAGTTTAGATTATGTTTCATGACTTGCTTGCGCTAATAACTACATGTAGCCCTGCCTTGGCATATAGCCCCGCCCTCTATCGGTATCGGCTATCGGCCAATCGTGCTGAAAGGTGATCGGCGATCGGAATCTGCCTCAAAAACGCTGATCGGTCCATCTCTAATTATTATTATTATTATTATTATTATTATAACTTCTAAGCCACACCGCTCTCACAGCAAACTCAGATTCTGACTGATGGGCTGCGCTGAGGCAGTAAGTGCATAAACTCCATTCCTTTTAATTTGGAGCACATCTGTTCAGCTCGGCGAGCGGGAGTGTGATGAACCTCCGCCGCTCGGCTTAATGGAAAAATCACGCCGATTTCTTAACGTCGACTCGCAGCTGCGCTCCAGCAATTAAGCCCGAGTAAGAGCGCTGCTGCGGTGGGCACGCCGGAGCTGATCAAACACACCGGACGCCTGTTAGACCGGCTCACGTCAGAGAGGCTGACTCTAATCACCATTCAGAGCCAAAAATCACTTTCCTGCACGCCCTGAGCGTGACGCTCCCCAAACCACGCGCTTCAGCTCTCCAGAAGTTTCCGCCGCTCTGAAACCCGAGCGCGGAGGACAAGCTGTCCAAAACATTTCAGCTCAGCATTATGGGTATTATTCGCCAAAGGGCTGAACAGGCCGCGCGGCCATACGCAGGAGCTTACAGAGCGCGGTCAGCGAGCGTCATCCCAATTCCCCAAAGCCCCCCGCAGATTCCACTCCAGCGGTTAGCGTCCGGGACGCAGCCTCCGGCCCAGCAAACAGACGGAGACGCACGCGAGCGCCGGAGGAGAGCAGGCGGGGACGCGGACTTCCGTCTGTGACCTTCGCCTGTTAGTCCTCGCTGACCGCCGGACGCAACCGCACTCGTTTATCACACGTCTGTCCGTACAGCCTGTTAGCGCCGCGGCAACCGAGCCGGCCCGGCCATCTGGACCGCTTACTCTACTCTAGTGATGCCCACCCACTCACTGACCCCTGTTAACACCGTCTCTGGAAGCTGCTGGTCGGCCGGACGCTGAGTTTATACCGGCTCTGTATTCAGAGCGACAGTCACTCAAACACAAGTCCACTGGTACATGAACAGGTACCCCAACCCTCTCTGGGTGACCCCTCCCCCTCTTTACTTCTGGTCAACTCCACCTCTCTGGGTGACCCCTCCCCCTCTTTACTTCTGATAGACTCCGCCTCTATGCGTAACCCCTCCCACTCTTTACTTCTGAAAGACTCTGCCTCTCTGGGTGACTCCTCCCCCTCTGGTGAAAGACTCCACCTCTCTGGGTGACGCCTCCCCTTTTTTTGCTTTCGATAGACTCCACCCCTCAGGGTTACTCCTCCCCCTCATTACATCTGAAAGACTCTGCCTCTTTTGGTGACCCCCTCCCCTCTGGGGTCTGGGGTGACCCCTTCTCCTCTTTACTTCTGAAAGACTCCACCTCTCGGGGTGACCCCTCCCTCTCTTTACTTCTAAAAGACTCCGCCTCTCTGGGTGACCCCTCCCACTCTTTACTTCTGATAGACTCCGCCTCTATGCATAACCCCTCCCACTCTTTACTTCTGATCAACTCCGCCTCTCTGGGTGACCCCTCCCCCTCTTTACTTCTGACAGACTCCGCCTCTCTGGGTGACTCCTTCCCCTCTTTACTTCTGATCAACTCCGCCTCTCTGGGTGACCCCTCCCACTCTTTACTTCTGATCAATTCCGCCTCTCTGGGTGACCCCTCCCTCTCTTTACTTCTAAAAGACTCTGCCTCTCTGGGTGACCCCTCCCTCTTTTTACTTCTGAGACTCCGCCTCTCTGGGTGACCCCTCCCCCTTTTTTTACCTTGGATAGACGGTGCCCCTCTGGGTGACCCCTCCACTCTTTACTTATGAGACTCCGCCTCTCTGTGTGTCCCCTCCCTCTTTTTACTTCTGTGACTCCGCCTCTCTGGGTAACCCTCCCTCTCTTAACTTCTAAAAGACTCCGCCTCTCTGGATGACCCTGGGTGACTCCTTGTCCTCTTTACTTCTGAAAGACTCCGCCTCTTTGGGTGACTCCTCCCGCTCTTAACTTCTAAAAGACTCCGCCTCTCTGGGTGACCCCTTTCCCTCTGGGGCCTGGGTGACCCCTTCTTCTCTTTACTTCTGAGACTCCGCCTCTCTGGGTTACCCCTCCTCCTGTTTAGTGACTCCTCCCCCTCTTGTAAAAGACTCTGCCTCTCTGAGTGACCTCTGCCCTCTTTTGCTTTGGATAGACTCCGCCTCTCAGGGTTACTCCTCCCCCTCATTACTTCTGAACAACTCTGCCCCTCTGGGCGACCCCTGGGTGACTGGAGAAAGAAACCTTGGACTCAAGAAGAACCAAGACTCACAAGTGGAGACCCGTCCTCCTCTGGTCCCACAGTGTTTACAGCTAAGCTAAGTTCAAAACAGCAGCAGAAGAGTCTCTGTTTGAAGTCTGGTAGAGGCAGTCTCTAACTGAGGCAGTCTCTAACTGAGGCAGTCTCTGACTGAGGCAGTCTCTGACTGAGGCAGTCTCTAACTGAGGCAGTCTCTGACTGAGGCAGTCTTTGACTGAGGCAGTCTCTGACTCTGTCTTTGTGGATATAGCTGAAACAGTCCCATCCTATCTCAAAGCTGGTACATCTGTGTTGTAAAGCAGGTGCACTGAATCAGCAGCTCCAGCAGTAGGTCCTGACTGAGCGTGGAGGTAGAGGCGGGACTCCTGGTGAAAGTTGGTGCTCAGTTCCCTCGCCGGCCTGCCGCAGTCTGTGGGTTTGACCTACTCTGCCAGGCCTCATTAGAGACGCACCCTGAGCGCGTGTGCTGGAGTTTCTTAGAGCCGAGATCAAACAGCGGGCTGACAGCGCGGAGAGCGAGGCGGAGAGCGAGGCGGAGAGCGAGGCGGAGAGCGAGGCGAGGAGGAAGCGGCGGGCGTGCTCTGCTTAGCATTACACGCGCTGGGTCCACGCACTGCTTCCCCACACTGACCTTCAAGCAGCATCTGGGGAAAGTCGGAGAGCCGCAGCGCAGACGATGACAACGCACGGCAACGCACGCCTCTCTGAGTGACTCCTCCCCCTCTTGTAAAAGACTCCACCTCTCTGGGTGACCCCTCCCTTTTTTTTTTTTTTGCTTTAGATAGACTCCGCCCCTCTTGGGAAGAACCAAGACTCACAAGTGGAGACCCGTCCTCCTCTGGTCCCACAGTGTTTACAGCTAAGCTAAGTTCAAAATAGCAGCAGAAGAGTCTCTGTTTGAAGTCTGGTAGAGGCAGTCTCTGACTGAGGCAGTCTCTGACTGAGGCAGTCTCTGACTGAGGCAGTCTCTGACTGAGGCAGTCTCTGACTCAGTCTTTGTGGATATAGCTGAAACAGTCCCATCCTATCTCAGTGCTGGTACATCTGTGTTGCAAAGCAGTTGTGGTGCATTTAAACTCTTAAAATCAATAATAAATATATTGAAGAATATATCTGAAGATCTACATTTCCCAAGGTACCATATGAAAACTTAGAATCTCTACTTTTCAGTCATTTTCTCTTAAATAAATATTTTGGTCAAAAACTACCTTGTCCAGAGTGTTAGTATGACAAAATATTAGGTACAACCATTTTTATTTTTCGTAAAGCCATCTTTTGGCCAATCTGGACATATTACACATCAAACGAACGGGGAGACCCTCAGGATTACGATGGTTAGCTGTAGATGTAAGCTATTATACTCTGAAATGTAGGAGTATTGAAATAAAGAATAGCTTTTCCGAGTTGTTGCGACACGTAAAGGCTCTCAGCTTTCACAGAGAGGGACCACCAAAACAACAACAACCCAGCCACATACCTCAGACTGTCCGCTTCCAAACGAGACCAAACTTGTGTTTTTCTGTCAATCCGATCGTTAATAATCCACCGTTTTGTGGAAGGAGTACTCCGGAGATCCGACAGATCAGAATAAAAGCAATAGAATTGAAAAATTATTAAAATATTTTCCACTCCGACTGCCGTGGTTTGGCACATACCGCAGAGCAGACTTTTTTCTTTTCAACAATATGTCAATCAAGTCTGTGGAGCAGTCAGGTGCGACAGGAGACACACAAACACAAAACAACAGTCCAAACATTAACTATGAACCCCAAACCAAAGAAAAAGATATTTTATGATGTATATATATTATTTTTATTTTTTTATTTTTTTGCAGTGATATGGAGGAGTTTTGGAGGAGTTGGGGGACCTTGGGCAAACCAAAAAGCCAATGGGGATAACCCCCTGTTCACTCTCTACTCCAGCTTGAATAACTTCAAATCAGTAAAAGAAATCAACTCCAATTTTTTTCTGGTGACTGTAGACACATGCAGACTCATTTTCCTAAAAAGTCTTGGAGCACATAAAAAAGTCTGAAATAAAAATTTTAAAAAGTGCCTGTTTTTTTTGTTGTTTTCAGCATATTTGGAGCATTGCAGATTAATTTCAATGCCTTTTAGTGCATTTCTAGTACAAATTTAAAGGCTTTTCAGGAACATTACATCATAAACATTCCACTAGTTTATGCAGTGTTTTGGTGAAAAGCTTCAAGATTTGGGTATTTGGTTTGTATTTTCAGGTGGAAATTGGTAAAGGATTGGAATGTTAAGAGGTTGAAGTCAACGCTGGTCAATAAAGCGCTGGTGGAAACTCATGAACGAACACGAACTGGAAAAGTCTGGAGAGGTTCCTCGAGCGGGAGTCCAAATGAGAGCTGATCTGATCTAACGCGGGCGGAGGCAGGACTGAGGCTGTCGGGTTCCGCTGATAATAATAGTCTGCCGGCTGATATTTCAGAACTGGAGCACTATTTCCCAGCTCGGTCCACAGGGACCCTCCACACTTTCACTCCCCACCAGCTCACGGTGCCTGAACACCTGAATACCTGAACCAGGTATTTTGTTCTTGATTGCTGGGCGCAGGTGTGTTTGGAGCTGGACTATTGGGTCAGAAATTAGGCTGAATAGCCGTTGCATCAGAATCACAGTGGAAATATGTAAGAAGTTCTAACTTACTCGTACTATCTATACTACTATCAATAACTCTGACTTAACCAGCTTAAAGTGGGACTCTGAGGTTGTGAGCTGGAAATGGTGGAAGGTCTTCATTCCAATCAGAAGCAACCAAACATTCATCAAACATTTCTGTCCCAGTACTAAATCTCAACTAGACAATCACAACATCTGCATAAACAGCCCCATCACACTCCACCCAACTCTAGAGAGCTAAACAGCCCCAACCATCACACTCTGCCCAACTCTAGAGAGCTAAACAGCCCCAACCATCACACTCCACCCAACTCTAGAGAGATAAACAGCCCCAACCATCACACTCCGCCCAACTCTAGAGATCTAAACAGCCCCATCACACTCCGCCCAACTCTAGAGAGCTAAACAGCCCCAACCATCACACTCCACCCAACTCTAGAGAGATAAACAGCCCCAACCATCACACTCCGCCCAACCCTAGAGAGCTAAACAGCACCAACCATCACACTCCGCCCAACTCTAGAGATCTAAACAGCCCCAACCATCACACTCCGCCCAACTCTAGAGAGCTAAACAGCCCCAACCATCACACTCCGTCCAACTCTAGAGAGCTAAACAGCCCCAACCATCACACTCTGCCCAACTCTAGAGAGCTAAACAGCCCCAACCATCACACTCCACCCAACTCTAGAGAGATAAACAGCCCCAACCATCACACTCCGCCCAACTCTAGAGATCTAAACAGCCCCATCACACTCCGCCCAACTCTAGAGAGCTAAACAGCCCCAACCATCACACTCCACCCAACTCTAGAGAGATAAACAGCCCCAACCATCACACTCCGCCCAACCCTAGAGAGCTAAACAGCACCAACCATCACACTCCGCCCAACTCTAGAGATCTAAACAGCCCCAACCATCACACTCCGCCCAACTCTAGAGAGCTAAACAGCCCCAACCATCACACTCCGTCCAACTCTAGAGAGCTAAACAGCCCCAACCATCACACTCCGTCCAACTCTAGAGAGCTAAACAGCCCCATCACACTCCGCCCAACCCTAGAGAGCTAAACAGCACCAATCATCACACTCCGCCCAACTCTAGAGAGCTAAACAGCCCCAACCATCACATTCCGCCCAACCTTAGAGAGCTAAACAGCCCCAACCATCACATTCCGCCCAACCTTAGAGAGCTAAACAGCACCACCCATCACACTCTGCCCAACTCTAGAGAGCTAAACAGCCCCAACCATCACACTCCGCCCAACTCTAGAGAGCTAAACAGCCCCATCACACTCTGCCCAACTCTAGAGAGCTATACAGCCCCACCATCACACTCCGCCCAACTCTAGAGAGCTAAACAGCCCCATCATCACACTCCGCCCAACTCTAGAGAGATAAACAGCCCCAACCATCACACATTCTGCCCAACTCTAGAGAGATAAACAGCCCCAACCATCACACTCCGCCCAACTCTAGAGAGATAAACAGCCCCAACCATCACACTCCGCCCAACTCTAGAGAGCTAAACAGCCCCAACCATCACACTCTGCCCAACTCTAGAGAGATAAACAGCCCCAACCATCACACTCCGCCCAACTCTAGAGAGATAAACAGCCCCAACCATCACACTCTGATAAACTCTAGAGAGCTAAACAGCCCCAACCATCACACTCTGATAAACTCTAGAGAGCTAAACAGCCCCAACCATCACACTCCGCCCAACTCTAGAGAGATAAACAGCCCCAAACATCGCACTCCGCCCAACTCTATAGAGATAAACAGCCCCAACCATCACACTCCGCCCAACTCTAGAGAGATAAACAGCCCCATCACACTCCGCCCAACTCTAGAGAGCTAAACAGCCCCAACCATCACATTCCGCCCAACCCTAGAGAGCTAAACAGCCCCAACCATCACACTCTGCCCAACTCTAGAGAGCTAAACAGCCCCAACCATCACACTCCGCCCAACTCTAGAGAGATAAACAGCCCCAACCATCACACTCCGCCCAACTCTAGAGAGCTAAACAGCCCCAACCATCACACTCCGCCCAACCCTAGAGAGCTAAACAGCCCCATCACACTCCGCCTAACTCTAGAGAGCCGAACAGCCTCAACCATC
Organism: Megaleporinus macrocephalus; assembly: GCA_021613375.1. Classification (NCBI taxonomy): domain Eukaryota; kingdom Metazoa; phylum Chordata; class Actinopteri; order Characiformes; family Anostomidae; genus Megaleporinus; species Megaleporinus macrocephalus. The sequence continues at coordinate 49,333,907 of CM038707.1, read as the reverse complement.
ACACTCCGTCCAACACTATAGAGATAAACAGCCCCAACCATCACACTCCGCCCAACCCTAGAGAGCTAAACAGCCCCATCACACTCCGCCTAACTCTAGAGAGCTGAACAGCCTCAACCATCACACTCCGTCCAACACTATAGAGATAAACAGCCTCAACCATCACACTCCGTCCAACACTATAGAGATAAACAGCCCCAACCATCACACTCCGCCCAACTCTAGAGAGCTAAACAGCCCCAACCATCACACTCCGCCCAACTCTAGAGAGCTAAACAGCACCACCCATCACACTCCGTCCAACTCTAGAGAGCTAAACAGCCCCATCACACTCCGCCCAACTCTAGAGAGCTAAACAGCCCTGTGGGTTGCGTCCTGTGTCCACTGATGAAGGACTAGAGGAACACAAACTGAGCAGCAGCAGATGAGCTACTGTCCCTGACTTTACATCTACAAGGTGGACCAGCAAGTAGTAGGAGTGTCTAAAAGAGTGGACAGTGAGTGGACACAGTGTTTGATCCACTTACACCAGCACAACACCTGCTCTGTGGTGGTCCTGTGGGGGTCCTGATCATTAAAGAACAGAGTAATAAAGTATACAGAGAATCAGATGAACTACAGTCTGTAAGTGGAGCTCCTGTATGGTCAGTGGAGCTGATACAGTGGACAGTGAGTGGACAAGGAGGTGGTTTTAATGTTATGGCTGATCGGTGTATATTCAGCCAGGTGGGTGCAAGCATATACTGGTGTCTGCTAGCTTGATAAGGTAGCCCAACCTTGGACCACCCAGATTACTCTCCTGCGCACAAGGTGTAACCAGGGCGTCTTGGGAAATCACCAGAGCCAAATATTACAAACAACTGAGAGAGAAGAAAACTGACTGGGTCTGATGTCAAGCGATTCTGTAGGAGCTGTTGCTGACGCGGCGCTACAGCTGGATAAGCAGCTTTATTGGAGCTGCGGAGAACAACGTCGAAGCTAATGAAAGATAAATGAACAAATTGAGCTGCGACGGCAAAGCCAGCCATGAATCGCAGTACAGGCAACAACCTAGCAACCACCTGGGACAGCATTTACAGCGTTCAAAAATTTCCCCAGCCTAGTTAGTATCTGTTCCCTCTGCGTGGCCTGATACTGTTATATCACCATCCTCCTCTCTTCTGTCCCCTATCAGTCTAAAGTTTGGCCACGCCTACCCAGGTTCTTCTTGTCTGTACTATATTAGTAGTAGTAATATTAGTGAATAAGTGTGAGGAGGTCAGAACTATAGAATAGTCGGTATGGAATTATTCCTGGAGCAGAATTAAACATCTGGTTGTGTTTAAAGAATGTTTAGAGGGTCTTTTAGAAATGAGCTCATTTGCTCTGATGCAGGTTTACATACTTTCAACATTCTGACCAGCAGCTTCATGAGGAGCCACATGAGCTGCTTCTCTAACAGGACTGAAGAAGATAGTGTAGATGCTGAGATCTTGTTCTGATAAACAGGGTTGGTGGTTTTATAGCTCTTATAAAAATATACATTCTCATTTTTACATTTAAATACAGTCAAATGTTTGTTTTAGGAATATTTGTGTACACGGGCTCCAACTTCACTGTTTACACTTGTCTCTCAACACATTCACATCTAAACACCTTTATAACTATAAACGTATATACTCAGTTTGGTGTAGCCATACTTTTTACTGGTAGTGTATATGGGGTCTGTCTCAAACCCTAGTGAGTATCTAAGTAGGCTGTCTAAGTAGTGAGTGTGTAAGTAGGCTGTCTAGGTAGTGAGTATCTAAGTAGGCTGTCTTGGTAGTAAGTGTCTAAGTAGGCTGTCTAGGTAGTGAGTGTGTAAGTAGGCTGTCTAGGTAGTGAGTGTGTAAGTAGGCTGTCTAGGTAGTGAGTGTGTAAGTAGGCTGTCTAGGTAGTGATTATGTAAGTAGGCTGTCTAGGTAGTGAGTGTGTAAGTAGGCTGTCTAGGTAGTGAGTGTGTAAGTAGGCTGTCTAGGTAATGAGTGTGTAAGTAGGCTGTCTAGGTAGTGAGTGTGTAAGTAGGCTGTCTAGGTAGTGAGGTTTAAAACTCTGCTAGCATAAATTCAAGGATTCAAGGAGACTTTATTGTCATTCGCATCACATGTGGTACATGGGGTGGAACGAAATTGTGGTACCCAAGGACCCAGTTTTACCCAGACAGCAGTACTTAAATAAATAAAATAGACATAAATATATAAAATATATGAAAATAAAATAAACAGGAATGGAGAAGGTAGCAGCAGAGTGTATTAAAGTGACTGGTGTCGTTAAAGTGTCAGTGCAGTAAAAGTGTCAGTGCAGTGGTTCCACTAAGTGGCGTTTAAAAGTCTTACAGCTTCCGGAATGAAGCTGTTCCTCAGTCTGTTCGTTCTACACTTAACGCTCCGCAGCCTCCTGCCTGAGGGGAGCGGGACAAACAGTGAGTGTGCTGGATGAGTGGGGTCCTTCATGATGCAGGTGGCCCTCTTCCTGCATCTGGAGGTGTATATGTCCGTGGTGGTGGGGAGGCTGACTCCGACAGACCTCTGTGCAGCCTTCACCACCCTCTGCAGAGCTTTCCTGTCTGCAGCAGAGCAGCTTCCGTGCCACACGTTGATGCTGGAGCATAGAACGCTCTCCACCACACATCTGTAGAAGGAGGTGAGGACCGAGCTCCCGAGCCCAGCTCGCCTCAACCGCCTGAGGAAGTAGAGCCGCTGATGTGCCTTCCTGACCAGGCTGGAAGTGTTGTTGCTCCAGGTGAGGTTGTTGCTCAGGTGAACACCCAAGTACCTGTAGCTGGAGACCACTTCCACCGCAGACCCTCCGACATGCAGGGGGAGGTGGGCATGTCTGCCCCTTCTGAAGTCCACAATCATCTCCTTCGTCTTCTTTATGTTGATGCAGAGGTTGTTCTTTCTGCACCAACCCTCCAGGTGTTCTACCTCCCGTCTGTAGCCAGACTCATCACTGTTTGTGATGCATCCGACCACTGCCGTGTCGTCCGCAAACTTCACAATATGACAGCCTGGGTGGATGGGTGAGCAGTCATATGTGAGCAGCGTGAACAAAAGGGGGCTCAACACACAGCCCTGAGGGGAGCCAGTGCTGAGGATTGTGGTGGAGGAGGAGAGGTTGTGGATCCTCACAGACTGCGGCCTGTTGGTCAGGAAGTCCAGGACCCAGTTGCAAAGAGAAGAGCGCAGACCAAGTGAGGAGAGCTTATCTGTCAGTGTCTGGGGTATCATGGTGTTAAAGGCGGAAGTGAAGTCCACAAAGAGCATACGGACATAAGAGTCCTTCTGCTCCAGGTGGGTGAGGGCAGTGTGGACCACAGAGGAAATGGCATCGTCTGTGGATCGGTTCCTCCTGTAGGCGTACTGGTGTGGGTCCACAGTGACGTCGATGGTGGCTTTGATGTGGGTCATAACCAGTCTTTCAAAGCATTTAGTGACTATCGGCGTGAGAGCTATCGGCCGGTAGTCATTCAGACCTGTCACTATGGAGCTCTTGGGGACCGGGATGATGGTGGCGGTCTTCAGGCAGGTGGGAACAGCTGCCTGGGTGAGGGAGACATTGAAAATGTCTGCCAGGACCTCGGAGATCTGATCAGCGCACTCCCGTAGTACTCGTCCGGGTATATTATCCGGACCAGCACTTTTCCGGGGGTTGATCCTCCTGAGGGTCCTCCTTACCTCTGCTGGTGTCACACAGAGGGGTACTTCTCCAGGTGGAGGGGTGAGTCTTATGCTGGGCGGGGTGTCAGGGTCCTCAAAGCGGGCATAGAATTTGTTGAGAGCCTCGGGCAGGGAGGGGTCTTTGGAACATTGTGCATCTCTGGTTTTATAGTCTGTGATGCACTTAATTCCCCTCCACATGCTCCTAGGATCCTGGGAGGAGAAGTGTCCCTGGATTTTCAGAGCATATGCAGCTTTGGCCCTCTTAACACCTGCGGTCAGCTCTCTTCTAGCCCTCCTGAGTTCCTGTGCGTCGCCAGACCTGAAGGCAGCATCCCTGGCTTTCAGTAGAGAACGCACCTCTCCATTCAGCCAGGGTTTCTGGTTCGGGTAGCAGGTCACTGTCTTTGTGGTGGTGACATCCTCCACACACTTGCTGATGTACCCGAGGACAGCAGATGTGTAATCCTCCAGATCCAGCTCCCCCTCACTCTCAGCAGCCTCCCTAAAGACATGCCAGTCTGTGCAGCCGAAACAGTCCTGCAGCACAGCGTCTGCGTCACCGGGCCACACAGTGATGGTCTTCTGTGTGGGTCTGGAGCGTCGCAGCGGGGGGTGGTATGCAGGGACCAGCATAATGGAGATGTGGTCGGAGAGCCCGAGGTGGGGGTGGGGGACGGCTCTGTACGCGTCTCTGATGTTGGTGTAAACACGGTCGAGTGTGTTGTCTCCCCGTGTTGGAATGTCTATGTGTTGGTAAAACCTCGGCAAAATGTTCGTCAGGTTCACGTGGTTAAAATCCCCCGCCACCACGTAAAACGCCTCCGGATGCTTGTTCTGAAGCGAGCTGATGTTGTCATGTAGCTCCTTCAGTGCGTTGTTAGCATTAGCATCCGGTGCTATGTAAACGGCAATGACGAACACAGCTGTAAACTCCCGAGGCAGATAGTGTGGCCGACACTTCACGGTCAGCTGTTCTGTTGCCTCGGAGCATAGGGCGTTTACCATCACACAGTTTGTGCACCAACCTTTGTTTATGTAGACGCATAAGCCGCCCCCTCGTGCTTTTCCGGACAGCTGGTTGCGGTCCACGCGGAAGAGCTGCCGGCCGGCGAGCTGGAAGGCTGAGTCCGGCATGCTGTCGTTTAGCCATGTTTCCGTGAGACAGATCACAGCGCAGTTCCTCATCTCATCAGAAACACTCATCCTCAGCCGCAGAAGGTCCAGCTTGTTGTCCAAAAAGCGAACATTGGACAGGAAGAGAGATGGAATCGGGGGTCTGTCGGCATTAGCCTTGAGCCTGGCTAGCACGCCGGCCCGCTTCCCTCTCTTCAGTCTTCGCCTGCATCGCTTCCTTTTGCCCTTTGTTCGTACCGCTCTGACCCGCCACGCCGGTGTCCGGAGAAGTTGTAGTCTGCCCAGCTTGGCTCTGAAACTACTGTCCATAGTTGCTACTTTTGTGGCAGAGCTGTCCTTAATCTTAAAAAGTTCGGTTCGGCTGTAACTCACAGGCTTAAGGCGCGTGAAGTCGCTATCAGAACCGACGTAAAAATAACTAAAAGCTGGGTTTTCGCTGGGAGCGTGAGAAGCTGCTGCACCACCGCGCGCGGCCATCTTGTTTCCATCAAGATGGCTGCTGGAGTGTTTTCATAAATGCTAATGTCTGGAGTATAAAGTGTAAATGGTGAAGGACTCGTTACAGAGTTGATGATAAAATACTGTTTTGTGTGATTATATGACCAGAAACACATTAAAACTCCAGAGAATCAAAATAACTCACATTTTAAAACCACTTCACTGCTCCTAGATTAGCCTGCGGTGCATCATGGGATTGTCTTAGCGGCTGAGGAAGAGTTTGATGATCTTAAAATCAGGTGTAAATAAGGTTTCTCAGTAGACAGTATGTTTAAGGTATGTAAGAATTGGGACAGTCTACATGTCGGGAGCGCATACTATGATGTAACATGCTGCCTATGTAGGAGCTCAGTAGGATTTGAGACACAACCCATATATTCTTTGGTAAAGATAATGGTGGAGGATTAGAGCAGGTACTAATTGGGTCTGCGGTCTGGATAGTTTTGGTTGGTGGACGATTCTCAGTCCAGCAGTGACACTGAGGTGTTTAAACACTCCAGCAGCAGCAGCACTGCTGTGTCTGATCCACGCACACCAGCACAACACACACTACTAACAAACCACCACCATGTCTTAGTGTCACTGCCGAGCTGAGAATGAGCCACCTCCCTAATAGTATCTGCTCTGTGGTGGTCCTGTGGGGGTCCTGATCATTAAAGAACAGAGTAATAAAGTGTACAGAGAATCAGATGAACTACAGTCTGTAAGTGGAGCTCTGATTTGAGTGGTACTGGCCCTTTAAGGATCCTTTGGCGAGCGCGAGCTGGCACTCTCAGAGCGGCTCTGTGGTAATTGGCTGCAACGCTGCCTCCTCACAGAGCCGGGAAGTCTGGCAGGAGTCTGACTGGTGGCTCTCCCGGAGAGAAACTGGACAGTAATGGTCACTACTTCTCGCGCCACAGCCAGATGGGCTGATCTGTCGGATGTTCACACGGTCACGCGGTGGGCCGAGCGTTCGCTGCTCTCCACCCTTGGCCGCTGGCTCAGAGAGACGTGGCGGCGGACCTTCAGAGGGAGAGCGTGCCGCCGGCGCAGCTTCACAGATTTGTGGTACTGGAAGAGACTTACGAGCCAGAGGACGTGGAGGATCAGAGAACATCACGATGTGGAGATGTTTCTTTTGACAGTCAGTCAGGAAGCTTCCTCAGTTCAGTACGTACTGGACAGCACAGTGGGCAGAAACAAAGGACTGGTGTGGGCTGGAGAGCCAGATGTTGTGTTCCGGGTGGTGGAGCCAGGTGCAGAGCAGAACGGGAAGCATTACTTAATTCATTTAATATTATTATTATTATTAATAATAAGTAATAATCATTGTTTATAGCATCACTTTACCAGTTATCAACAGCAGTAATGATGTAGACTGTTTACTAGTGTGTTTATGGTATGAGCTCCAATCTCCTGACCCTGGGCTCGGCAGACCAATGCCTGACCACTACTCTAATAGAGGATGGAAAACAGGTGGGAAACTACCACTAAAGCGGGACCCCTGCAAAGGAAACGCCGCTCTTGGCATGTACAAACAGAGGATTAACGACTGCTCCTCTATGGAGGTACGACGGAGAGCAAAGCTTCAAGCTGGGTTTTATATTGTGCTGCACAGGTGAGGCTGGTTGGCGCTGATCACCACTGGGAATTCTGGGAATTGGAATTTTTGGACCCAATTCCACCGTTTCTTCATGACCTACTGGTTGTTCAGTACCTCATATGTTATTATCAGTCAGTCAGTCAATCAGCCAGTCAGTTTCTACTGGAGAATGTGGCTTGCTCAGACCTGGATACCCTTTTTCATGTTTATGTTTGTGCATGGACTTATTTTTTTTTAATCCTTCTCTTTGTTGACTGAAAAAAAACAGTAAAAAATATGTAAATGCTGCTACGCTTGTTTAAACTGGTAGCTACTGGAGATTTCACTATTTAAAGATTGGAAAACTAATGGGTGTCTTTGAAGGGGTGATGACTAAAAGCTTGTACTTTGGAAATCCTGGTCTTTTTTTAATAATCAGCAATTCTCTTAAATATAACTTTAAAAAATCTAAAAATCTTTCCATTCAAGGATTTAAAAAAAGTTTTTTACCAAGAAGCTCAGCTTTACGACACAGTAAGAAGTGCTTCATTGGTACAACCTAAAAAAAAATACTTAATGTGAAAAGTAATTGAACTAGACTACCAATAAAGGCAAATATCAACATAACATTAGGTTGGAAAAACTTGAATGAGTTACGGAGTTACCGCCTGAAAACAGCGCCAAACGTGGCAAGATGAGCCTCTTAATCCACAAAATTCCACCACTCCACCCGTATTCAGGCTCATGTTCCTTAAATGACTGAACCTACAACAGCTCAACATGAACATTACTTATGTTTAAAAGAAAACTTGAGTTAGTCCAACTCCATCAAGTGCTGGATAACTCACGCTTGCACTGCTATGCACCACGCTATTATCCATTAGCTTGTGCTAAGAGAGGCTAGCAGGGCTGGTAGAAGGAGGGAAGCAGTAAAGTCTGCAATAAACTCAGTAGATTCAGACTTTATAGCAAGAAAAGCTGAATAAGCAAAACAGTATTCGGTAGAGTCCCAGTTAAATAACCAGCTTAATTCAGCTTCCACTGGAGACTGAACTGGGTAAACCATACTGACCACTACACCACCATACCAACCACTACACCACCATACCAACCACTACACCACCATACTAACCACTACACCACCGCACTAACCACTACACCACCATACTAACCACTACAAAACCATACCAACCACTACACCACCATACCAACCACTACACCACCATACTAACCACTACAAAACCATACCAACCACTACACCACCATACCAACCACTACACCACCATACTAACCACTACACCACCATACCAACCAATACATCACCATACCAACCACTACACCACCATACTAACCACTACACCACCATACTAACCACTATACCACCATACTAACCACTACACCACCATACTAACCACTACACCACCTTACTAACCACTATACCACCTTACTAACCACTACACCACCATACTAACCACTACACCACCGTACTAACCACTACACCACCATACTAACCACTACACCACCGTACTAACCACTACACCACCATACTAACCACTACACCACCATACTAACCACTACACCACCGTACTAACCACTACACCACCATACTAACCACTACACCACCATACTAACACTACACCACCGTACTAACCACTACACCACCATACTAACCACTACACCACCGTACTAACCACTACACCACCGTACTAACCACTACACCACCATACTAACCACTACACCACCTGTATGATTCAGTTTCTGTTCAGAAGTCCTACTAATAACCCAGAAGGCCATTCAGGCCGGTGTTAAAGATTTTCCCAGCTGTGTGCTAACTTCAGGAGAAGGGGGGGTTTAGCAGGAAAGTCCAGTCTGAGTTGATTCTGATGTTTTTCTTTTACTACCTATATGACCTTTATGTCCTGTTTAGACGCAGCTGAAGCTCAGAGGCAGTATTTCAGCAGCAGCATTACTGTCCAGCTGAAAAACACACGCTGCTCCTCTGGTAGTACATAAAACCGGGAAGGGCAGGAGGAGTAACTCGTATTGAGCTCACGCCAGCGCGGTGTCGGCGGGAGCGCGGAACGGACCCCCGCGCCGAGAGTTTTCCTGCAGGGCTCGTAGACACACCAGGTGCGACTCTGGAGCGAGTCATTTCACAGCAGAGCGTTTGGTCTGAAATAGCTCGGAGCTTCACCTGTGTCCCGCCGCCTCGCAGGACTAAGACATTTCGAGGCAGAGAGGCTGAGGCGGGAGGACGAGAGCAGGAGGGCTTCATTATCTGCTACAGAGAAACGATCCCGAGGCGGCCGCGGAGGCCTCGGCCTTCCTCCACACAAATCAGTTCCCAGCTTCTGAAGGACAAGACCACCGTGCATCACCCCAAAGGTTACCGAGTGGACAGAACGTAAATCATCTGCGTCGCTCTTGTAGAAGACCACAGCAGGCAAAGTTCTAAACATCTAAACTATCATGTTATCAGCTCCACTGACCATACAGGAGCTCCACTTACAGACTGTAGTCCATCTGATTCTCTGTATACTTTATTACTCTGTTCTTTAATGATCAGGACCCCCACAGGACCCCCACAGAGCAGATACTATTAGGGAGGTGGGTCATTCTCAGCACTGCAGTGACACTGACATGGAGGTAGTGTGTTAGTGTGTGTTGTGCTGGTGTGAGTGGATCAGACACAGCAGTGCTGCTACTCGAGTGTTTAAACACTGTGTCCACTCACTGTCCACTCTATTAGACACTCCTACTACTTGCTGGTCCACCTTGTAGATGTAAAGTCAGAGACAGTAGCTCATCTGCTGCTGCACAGTTTGTGTTCCTCTAGTTCTTCATCAGTGGACACAGGACGCCGCCCACAGGACACTGCTGTCTGGATAGTTTTGGTTGGTGGATGATTCTCTGGTAGAGCTTCTCTGCTTTCTCCCCAGGCTGGACTAAGTGGTATAAGATGATGATGATGACGGAATCAGTACTCCACAAAACTTCTTAAACGGTTTAAACGAGCTGCAAGCCTCTCATGGGGTCTGTCTCAAACCCTAGTGAGTGTGTAAGTAGGCTGTCTAGGTAGTGAGTGTGTAAGTAGGCTGTCTAGGTAGTGAGTGTCTAAATAGGCTGTCTAGGTAGTGAGTGTGTAAGTAGGCTGTCTAGGTAGTGAGTGTCTAAATAGGCTGTCTAGGTAGTGAGTGTGTAAGTAGACTGTCTAGGTAGTGAGTGTGTAAGTAGGCTGTCTAGGTAGTGAGTGTGTAAGTAGGCTGTCTAGGTAGTGAGTGTCTAAGTAGGCTGTCTAGGTAGTGATTGTGTAAGTAGGCTGTCTAGGTAGTGAGTGTGTAAGTAGGCTGTCTAGGTAGTGATTGTGTAAGTAGGCTGTCTAGGTAGTGAGTGTGTAAGTAGGCTGTCTAGGTAGTGATTGTGTAAGTAGGCTGTCTAGGTAGTGATTGTGTAAGTAGGCTGTCTAGGTAATGAGTGTCTAAGTAGGTTGTCTAGGTAGTGAGTGTGTAAGTAGGCTGTCTAGGTAGTGAGTGTGTAAGTAGGCTGTCTAGGTAGTGATTGTGTAAGTAGGCTGTCTAGGTAGTGATTGTGTAAGTAGGCTGTCTAGGTAATGAGTGTCTAAGTAGGCTGTCTAGGTAGTGAGTGTGTAAGTAGGCTGTCTAGGTAGTGAGTGTGTAAGTAGGCTGTCTAGGTAGTGAGTGTGTAATTAGGCTGTCTAGGTAGTGAGTGTGTAAACAGATTACTGAGACGCTCTAGTTAGAGAGAGACTGCGTCACGGCTTGTTCCGCCCACTGCAGCACGACACCAGTGGTTTAGCTGGTTGCTAAGCTACCGGACCGCATCCTAAACAACAGCCTGACACTTAAAACTCTGCTAGCATAAATGCTAATGTCTGGAGTATAAAGTGTAAATGGTGAAGGACTCGTTACAGAGTTGATAATAAAATACTGTTTTGTGTGATTATATGACCAGAAACACATTAAAACTCCAGAGAATCAAAATAACTCACATTTTAAAACCACTTCACTGCTCCTAGATTAGCCTTCACTGCATCATGGGATTGTTTTAGTGGCTGAGGAAGAGTTTGATGATCTTAAAATCAGGTGTAAATAAGGTTCCTCAGTAGCAGCATGTTTAAGGTATGTAAGAATTGGGACAGTCTACATGTCGGGAGCGCATACTATGACGTAACATGCTGCCTATGTAGGAGCTCAGTAGGATTTGAGACAGACCCATGGTCTCCTCCTCTTGCTCTTCCTCAGTGCTCGTTCCTCTGGTGCCTTTGGTGCCGCTCAGCTGAGCTCAGACCTGGATCTTCCACAAAGCTGCTTCTCGAACATCACCTGTTATAAAAGTTCCACACAGATCGACACTGACTGCATACCAGGTGGCTTCTCCAGGGTCACCCACAGCTTCAGCCAACGCAGGTGAACGTCCTCGTTAGTGTTCGTGCTGCACTCTCAGCAAAAAGGGCCCCAAAGACGTTCTATGACTCGTAGCGGTGGAGGGTTTGGTGCTAGATGGAACAGTGAGCTTCATTAATGCAGCATTATGTGAGAAGGTTTGGTCCCACTTCATAGTCGGGGTCTCTAATAACTGGGAGCTGCTACAGTGAAACAATGGTGAGGTGGAAGTGGACCTCTAACCATTTGGTCAGTCTTCGTCCATCTAAACCTTGAAGGAAACCCCGGCTGGTAACACTTGTAAGCTTAATATGTTGTAATGACTCTAAATTATTAAGACATCCCAAAAGTAGTAGATTTATTGATAAATTAACACTTTTATTCTAAATAAGACCACCACCATCGTGCCCCTCCCAAAGAAAAGTAATGTGAGATGCCTAAATGACTATCGCCCTGTTGCACTCACTTCAATCGTGATGAAGTGCTTCGAGAGGATAGTCATGACTCACATCCGGAAGACCATTCCCAACACAATAGATCCTTTACAGTTCGCATACCGCCGGAACCGGTCTACAGACGACGCAATCAACGCTACTCTTCACACACCTGGAGGGCAAGGACACATATGTCAGAATGCTCTTTATTGACTACAGTTCAGCATTCAACACGGTCATCCCACACAGACTCTCAGAAAAGCTCCTCACCCTCGGACTGACACCAGCCCTCTGCAACTGGGTGCTGAACTTTCTAACAGACAGACCCCAGTCAGTCAGAGTCGGCAGCTGCACATCCAGCACAAGAACAGTGAGCACAGGGGTCCCTCAAGGCTGTGTGCTGAGCCCCCTTCTGTACACGCTCTTCACATACGACTGCGTGGCCTCCCAGAACAACACCAGCATCATCAAATTTGCTGATGATACTACAGTCATTGGACTGATCACTGGTGGGGAAGAGACAGCGTACAGGAAGGAGGTGGCTGAGCTGGTGGCCTGGTGTCATGACAACAATCTTTCCTTGAATGCAGACAAGACCAAGGAAATGATTGTTGATCCAAGGAGGAAGCGAGAGCTACACACACCCCTGTACATAGGGGAGACTGAGGTAGAGAGGGTGAAAACCTTTAAGTTTCTTGGCATTCACATCAGTGAGGATCTCAGCTGGTCCCACAACACTCAGATCATCATCAGGAAGTCCCAGCAGCGACTGTACTTTCTGAGAAGGCTGAGAAAATTTGGTATGCCAACCAAATTTCTCAGCACCTTCTACAGGAGTATGATTGAGAGTGTTCTTACCAGCTCCATCATCGTCTGGTATGGAAACTCTACTGCTCAGGACAGAAAGGCTCTCCAGCGTGTGATCAAAACTGCACAGTCCATCTCAGGAGCAGCCTTCCCCTCACTACAGAACATCTACCACACCAGGGTCACCAGGAGGGCCCACAACATAATCAGGGACAGTACACACCCCCAGCACACACTCTTCACACGTTTACCTTCAGGCAGACGTTACAGGAGTGTGAAGTCCAGGACCACAAGACTGACAAACAGTTTCTACTCACAGGCCATCAGGCTTGTGAACACCTCACGCACTACCTCTCCAACCTCTCCTTTCTGAACTGGTTTTAACTGGTCTGATTTAAACTGCACCTTACACTCACTGTACTGTCAGAATACTGTTTACATTCACTACTCACACAAACATTATTGTTTACATTCGTTACTTGCAACTTGCACTTTATGGCTGCTGCTCTTCATACTTGCACATAAAAGCACACATAACTTTTATTTTTTATTCTTTAACTATAAAAATATTTTTATCTACTTCAACTTATATTGTTATACTTTGTATATTTTGTATATATATTTTTTATTTCTTTTATTTGTTATCTTATCTATTGGTGAATGGAGGAGCAGCAAAGTAAGAATTTCATTGTACAGTGTAACTGTCTGTTCTGCTGTACATATGACAATAAAACTCTTGAATGACAATAAATATTTAATATTTGGACACAGCAATTATTACTGAGGTGCAATGTCTGCTGGGTAGATGAGGTCAGATGGTTTCAGGTCTGAACTGGACTGTGGTGTGAAGGAGTGAGTGTTAGTTACTAACCTAGCTTAAAGAAAACCATGTACATTGTGTTGTTGTTGTTGTTTCAGTGAAAGGCAGTGTGAAGACTGATATTAGTCTAAACAGCTTCACAAACATAAACAAGGAGAATAGTTAGTGAAGCAGCGTGTGGACCAACACAGCTACCCAAAGACCCCCGCTCTGCTCTCCTCACTTCAGTCTGGATGAGTTTGAGTGGTTCAGTAGACCACCACTGGTGAGAGACTTGACGGAAGCTGTTGGTTTTAAGCGGAGACTAAAACACAATGCAGTGCCACAGTTTCCCCACACAGGAAGTCAAGAAGCTCCAGATTATGGAGAACCACGAGAAGAACCGTGAACATGAACATGAGCTGGATTCTCTCCTGAGAACGTTTAGCGTTAGTGTCAGCTGCTTCTCCTCGTTTGTGGATCCTGAAGGTGAAAGTACAGTCTTAGTAGTGAACATACTAGTTCACTAATAAAGGAGTGTGAAGCTCAGAGACACTCCCGTTCAGTGTATCTAGCTGTTTACTGAGCGTGAATGTTTCCTGCTAGAAAGCGGAGCTCCTTTAACAGACACTCTCCTTCTCCGTCAACACCAACACACAGCTTCACAACAACTCCAGCACTTCTTACTGGTGAACATACACTTATTGATCAGATAAGGTGTCTTGTAGTGTATATATATATATATATATATATATATATATATATCATAGCTTCTAGTAAGGAACCTGTGTGAGAGTGTTATGAGAGAGTATTATTTAAGTGAGTAGTTACAGAGAGCAGTGAGGAATATGATATGAATGTAATGTTTTTAGATGATAGTGATTTTCTATTGACTGTATTTGACTGTGAGCCCTCTGAATATTAAGTCTTTACTCATTACTAAAATACTAATATAAGGTTTTAGATCCAGACCATGTTTTAGAGTATCTGCTCCATATTATACCCCATTATTGATTCCAGGCTTAGACCTGAACGCTTACACAACCGGGCTGTAGGTTAAACTGCACACCGCTTAAAAAATCTTTACGTTCCCGGCTGAGATAAAAGCCCCTAACGTTCATATCAATATTCAGAAGGACCTGAATGGCGGTACAGAGAGGAGCACCGGGCGCCCAAATTCCTGGCTACTGTTCAGAGGCGGCGGTGATTTGTATTCCCCTGTCGTTCCCAGCAGCCTTGGCATTTTGTGAACTGCAGATTAAATTCAGGAAAGCTGGCCTTAATTCTGCAGCCAATAACTCTTATAAATATTTCATCGACTATACTTACTAACAGGCCTGGACCCGCTCAGCTGCTGCTTCTGGAGGAACCAGGGGGTCTTGGGTTTGGACCAAGCGTGCCAGCCTTGCCTCTCAACCGCCCAGACCTGACTTGACTGAGTAATGGAGTACAGCAACCTCCACAAGTACTGGACGATCAAAGAGTGATGATGTTTGTGTGATTCAAATGAACTTAAATAATTAAAAGTGAGTTTTGATTAAAAGTTAAAGATTGTATTGAAGTCTCTTTGTGTTCATTTCTTGTTACTTATTGCATCAATGTTATTTTTAGTAGTTAGTTTTAAATCGCGGTAAAGAAGTTCATGTTTAGATTCATTTTTAAACATAATGAAGTCCATTTATGTATTGGTCATTAGTTTGAATTAACTGTTGTACTAATTAGTGCAATTATATATTTAGTAGTATTTAAGATTGTAGTTGTAATTAAAGGTATAGAAGTTACTTTGTTAAATTAGTTGTAGTTGTTGGTACAGAAATATAAAGTGGATTAAAAATTCATTCACAGATGTAGTTAATGTTATTTTTGATATAAAATTTCAGATATAAAAATATTATTAAAAATTCTATAATCATTTAAAAGTGTGTAATTAGTTAGAATTAATGATATACAAGCAATATTTAATTTATGGTATAAAAGTTTGTTTATGTTAATTAGACAGAAACAGTGGTGCTGAAGTTTGAGTTATTTTAATTGTGATTTATGGTATAGAAGTTAATTTTGACATTAATTGTTATTAGTAGTTTACATAAATATTTTTATTATAAGTCATAAACAGTGGTTTAGCATAAATAGTGACAACAAAGTTAAAATAATTAATTGCAATTAATGGTATAAAAGTAGTTTTGGTTAATAGCTGTAATTACTGGTGAAGACATCAGTTTATGTAATTAGTAGATGTTACATTTTGGTAATTGCTGGTGCAGCATATTAATGTCTGATAATTTAGTGGTATAAACGTTTTTGGTAATAAGTTATGCAGAATATTTTTTTGTAATTAGTGATATATATGTTATTTTTGGGTAATTAATGGTATAAGTGTTCATTTTAGGTAATTTGAGGTAAAACTTCATTTATGGTAATTAGTGGTGCAGATCTTAATTTGTGGTTATTTGTCGTAAAGATGTTATTTTTAGTAATTAGTGATTATAGATGTTAATTTTTGGTAAGTAGTGGTATAAGTGTTAATGCTTGGTAATTAATGGTGCAGGTGTCAGTTTTTGGTAATTAGTGATATAGAAATTAATCTTTGGTAATTAGTGATATAGACATTAATTTCTGGTAATTAAGTGTATAGATGTCAATTTTTGGTAATTAGTGATATAGAAATTAATCTTTGGTAATTAGTGGTATAAGTGTTAATGTGGGTAATTAGTGGTACAGATGTTTATTTTTGGTAATTAGTGTGATATATGTTATTTTGGGTAATTTGTGGTATAGATGTTATTTTTGCTGAATTGTGGTACAAAGTATCATTTTTGGTCATTTGTGGTATGTGTTAATGTTTGGTAATTAACGGTGCAGATGTTAATTATTGGTAATTAATGGTGCAGATGTTAATTATTGGTAATTAAGTGTATAGATGTCAATTTTTGGTAATTAGTGATATAGAAATGAATCTTTGGTAATTAGTGGTATAAGTGTTAATGTTGGTAATTAGTGATATAGACATTAATCTTTGGTAATTAGTGGTATAAGTGTTTATGTTGGTAATTAGTGGTATAGATGTTGACTTTTGGCAATTTGTGATATGGACATACATTTTTGGTAATTAATGTGATATATGTTATTTTTGGTAATTAGTGGTATAGATGTTATTTTTGTTAATTTGTGGTACAAATGGTCATTTTTGGTAATTTGTAGTATAAGTGTTGATGTTTGGTAATTAGTGGTGCAGATGTTGATTTTTGGTAATTAATGGTGCAGATATTAATTTTTAGTATTTAGTGATATAGACATTAATTTCTGGTAATTAATTGTTTAGATGTTAATTTTTGGTAGTTAGTGTTTAATATATGTGGATTTTTCGTAATTAGTGTTTTATATATGTGGATTTTTGGCAATTAGTGGTGAAAATGGTAATTCTGGTAATTGGTGGTACCGAATTTTGGGGGTATTTAGAAGTATATATGTGGATTTTTGGTAGTTAGTGTTTTATATATGTGGATTTTTGGTAGTTAGTGTTTTATATATGTGGATTTTTGGTAGTTAGTGTTTTATATATGTGGATTTTTGGTAATTAGTGTTTTATATATGTGGATTTTTGGTAGTTAGTGTTTTATATATGTGGATTTTTGGTGGTTAGTGTTTTATATATGTGGATTTTTGGTAATTAGTGGTTAAAATAGTAATTCTGGTAATTGGTGGTACCGAATTTTGGGGGTATTTAGAAGTATAGATGTGGATTTTTGGTAGTTAGTGTTTTATATATGTGGATTTTTGGTAATTAGTGTTTTATATATGTGGATTTTTGGTAGTTAGTGTTTTATATATGTGGATTTTTGGTAATTAGTGTTTTATATATGTGGATTTTTGGTAGTTAGTGTTTTATATATGTGGATTTTTGGTAATTAGTGTTTTATATATGTGGATTTTTGGTAGTTAGTGTTTTATATATGTGGATTTTTGGTAATTAGTGTTTTATATATGTGGATTTTTGGTAGTTAGTGTTTTATATATGTGGATTTTTGGTAGTTAGTGTTTTATATATATGTGGATTTTTGGTAATTAGTGGTGAAAATGGTAATTCTGGTAATTGGTGGTACCGAATTTTGGGGGTATTTAGAAGTATAGATGTGGATTTTTGGTAGTTAGTGTTTTATATATGTGGATTTTTGGTAATTAGTGTTTTATATATGTGGATTTTTCGTAATTAGTGTTTTATATATGTGGATTTTTGGTAGTTAGTGTTTTATATATGTGGATTTTTGGTAATTAGTGTTTTATATATGTGGATTTTTGGTAGTTAGTGTTTTATATATGTGGATTTTTGGTAATTAGTGTTTTATATATGTGGATTTTTCGTAATTAGTGTTTTATATATGTGGATTTTTGGTAATTAGTGTTTTATATGTGTGGATTTTTGGTAATTAGTGTTTTATATATGTGGATTTTTGGTAGTTAGTGTTTTATATATGTGGATTTTTGGTAATTAGTGTTTTATATGTGTGGATTTTTGGTAATTAGCGGTGAAAATGGTAATTCTGGTAATTGGCGGTACAGAATTTTGGGGGTATTTAGAAGTATAGATGTTAATTTTTGGTAATTTTAGACATTAGTGTTGGTAATTAGTGATGTAGATGTTTGTAATTAGTTGTAAATAACAATATAAGAAGTACGTCAACTCTCTTCATCTCTGACTCCTCCAGATCTTTGTCACGTCACAGATGATATATATCTGCGCTGTCCTGAAGTCAGTTTGAAGCGGTCATCTTCAGTTACATCAGTCAGAGCAGCAGTGTCAAAAGCTGCCACACACAACTCTGTCCATCCCGTTGCTGAGGTAACGCACTCTGGGCTGTCAGAAGTTATTTCTTTGATCAACTTTTTAACCTTTCCGTCTCACAACATGCCACAACTTCTTCTTCTGAAGCTGCCGGAAGGTCCGCCTGCTGCCGCAGGAAGCTGCCGTGTTCAGGATGTTGATGTCAGTAACAGTTATTTATGGGGTTTTCTCTTGTTTCTCCAGCTCTGCTAAGTTTACAACCCTAACACCGCGGCTGTCTTCCTCCTCAGGTTATTGGCGGTGATGAAGCGCTCCAGGGCCTTCTTCTTTTCCGAGAACATTCCAAACTGTCCAGGTTCAAATTCCAAGCCTGTTTTTCAAATTTTAAAACCGAGAAATAAATATTTCTGGCAAGCAGGGCTGCAGCAACACGGCCTGTTATACTTTATAAACGTAAAAGGCATTTTGTCTTCTTGTGCTGTAATTTAAATATATTTCTCACTTAAAATCATAAACATTATCAGTTCACCATTTACCAATTATAAACATTATCAGTTCACCATTCACCAATTATAAACATTATCAGTTCACCATTCACTTATTATAAACATTATCAGTTCACCATTCAACAATTATAAACATTATCAGTTCACCATTTACCTATCATTAGCATTATCAGTTCACCATTCACAAATTATAAACATTATCAGTTCACCATTCACAAATTATAAACATTATCAGTTCACCATTCACTTATTATAAACATTATCAGTTCACCATTTACCTATCATTAGCATTATCAGTTCACCATTCACTTATTATAAACATTATCAGTTCACCATTCACCAATTATAAACATTATCAGTTCACCATTCACTTATTATAAACATTATCAGTTCACCATTCACCAATTATAAACATTATCAGTTCACCATTCACCGATTATAAACATTATCAGTTCACCATTCACTTATTATAAACATTATCAGTTCACCATTCACTTATTATAAACATTATCAGTTCACCATTCACCAATTATAAACATTATCAGTTCACCATTCACTTATTATAAACATTATCAGTTCACCATTCACCAATTATAAACATTATCAGTTCACCATTTACCAATTATAAACATTATCAGTTCACCATTCACCAATTATAAACATTATCAGTTCACCATTCACCTATTATAAACATTATCAGTTCACCATTCACTTATTATAAACATTATCAGTTCGCCATTCACCAATTATAAACATTATCAGTTCACCATTTACCTATCATTAGCAATATCAATTCACCATTCACTTATTATAAACATTATCAGTTCACCATTCACCAATTATAAACATTATCAGTTCACCATTCACCGATTATAAACATTGTCAGTTCACCATTTACCTATCATAAGCAGTATCAATTCACCAATCACCAATCATAAACATAATACATTCACCATTCATCAATCATAAGCATAACCAATTCACCATTTACCTATCATTAGCATTATCAATTCACCATTTACCTATCATTAGCATTATCAATTCACCATTCACCAATTATAAGCAGTATCAATTCACCATTCACTTATTATAAACATTATCAGTTCAACATTCACCAATCATAAGCATTATCAATTCACCATTCACCAATCATAAGCATTATCAATTCACCATTCACCAATCAGAAGCAGTATCAGTTCACTATTCACCAATCATAAGCGGTATCAGTTCAGCATTCACCAATCATGAGCATCATCATCAATTCACCATTCACCAATCATAAGCATCATCATCAGTTCACCATTCATCAATCATAAACATTATCAGTTCACCATTCACCAATCATAAACATTATCAGTTTACCATTCACCAATCATAAACATTATCAGTTCACCATTCATCAATCATAAACATTATCAGTTCACCATTCACCAATCATAAACATTATCAGTTCACCATTGACCAATCATAAACATTATCAGTTCACCATTCATCAATCATAAACATTATCAGTTCACCATTCACCAATCATAAGCATTATCAGTTCACCATTCACCAATCATAAGCATTATCATTAATTCACCATACACCAATCATAAGTATTATCAGTTCACCATTCGAGTCCTATATATATATAGAACTATATAGGCCTGGTTAGTACAGTATAGTGAGATATAGCATACAGTGTTAAGTGTATAGAGTAGTGGGTTAAAGTGTATAGTGTAAAGTGTTGATTAAAATTAATGATAGTTGACATTAAGAAGAAGTGTAGTTCATTCAGCATGTGGTTGCAAGGGAACGATGAAGTGCTGAAAGAGGAGAAGAACGTTCGGTCACTGTATTTTGTGGTCATTTCATCAACTTCTGAATTTTTTGGTTATATAAAAATGAACATATGATCCCAGCACTGAACTTTACGTGAAACCGTTATATAATGTATAAGAAATATAAAGTGTGTTTTATAGTGCTAATCAAGCTCCGCCCCTCTCCCCACACTGAATACACTAATACTGACTCCTGCAGCCCAGCAGCACATAGTCTAGCTGAAAACAGACTTCTGGGATTCACTACTCACTCACATTCTCAGAAAACACAGCCATCACCGAGTTTTGACTGAGTTCTAGTTTCTCTTTCATCCGCTCAATCACTCATGTGCAACTCCGACACGCACACTGTCCCAATTCTTACCTCCCTCAAACATACCGTCTACTGAGGTTCCTTCCTTTAGCAGAATTGTAAGAAAGCAAAGAACGGTTCCTCAGCCGCTAAGACAATCCCATGATGCAACACAAGCAGAACTATTTCCAACATGCCAGACGCAAGCAGAGCTCCGAGCAGTGACATCATTTTTAAAAGTGATCAGCAAACAGTGCTCGTCTTCTTAAACAGGAGCGCCTGACTGCAGCGCCTCCAAACTCACATCTATTTCACTCCTCCAGTACTCTTACTAGTATACAGTATGATAATTACCCAGGTGATACTACACTATACCAACCACACTATACACTATAACCCACTACACTATACCAACCACACTATACACTATAACCCACTACACTATACCAACCACACTATACACTATAACCCACTACACTATACCAACCACACTATACACTATAACCCACTACACTATACCAACTACACTATACACTACAACCCACTACACTATACCAACCACACTATATACTATAACCCACTACACTATACCAACCACACTATACACTATAACCCACTACACTATACCAACCACACTATACACTATAACCCACTACACTATACCAACTACACTATACACTATAACCCACTACACTATACCAACCACACTATACACTATAACCCACTACACTATACCAACCACACTATACACTATAACCCACTACACTATACCAACCACACTATACACTATAACCCACTACACTATACCAACCACACTATTCACTATAACCCACTACACTATACCAACCACACTATACACTATAACCCACTACACTATACCAACCACACTATACACTATAACCCACTACACTATACCAACTACATTATACACTATAACCCACTACACTATACCAACTACACTATACCAACCACACTATACACTATAACCCACTACACTATACCAACCACACTATACACTATAACCCACTACACTATACCAACCACACTATACACTATAACCCACTACACTATACCAACTACACTATACCAACCACACTATACACTATAACCCACTACACTATACCAACTACACTATACACTATAACCCACTACACTATACCAACCACACTATACACTATAACCCACTACACTATACCAACCACACTATACACTATAACCCACTACACTATACCAACCACACTATACACTATAACCCACTACACTATACCAACCACACTATACACTATAACCCACTACACTATACCAACCACACTATACACTATAACCCACTACACTATACCAACTACACTATACCAACCACACTATACACTATAACCCACTACACTATACCAACTACACTATACACTATAACCCACTACACTATACCAACTACACTATACACTATAACCCACTACACTATACCAACCACACTATACACTATAACCCACTACACTATACCAACTACACTATACACTATAACCCACTACACTATACCAACTACACTATACACTATAACCCACTACACTATACCAACTACACTATACCAACCACACTATACACTATAACCCACTACACTATACCAACTACACTATACACTATAACCCACTACACTATACCAACCACACTATACACTATAACCCACTACACTATACCAACTACACTATACACTATAACCCACTACACTATACCAACTACACTATACACTATAACCCACTACACTATACCAACTACACTATACACTATAACCCACTACACTATACCAACTACACTATACCAACCACACTATACACTATAACCCACTACACTATACCAACCACACTATACACTATAACCCACTACACTATACCAACCACACTATACACTATAACCCACTACACTATACCAACTACACTATACCAACCACACTATACACTATAACCCACTACACTATACCAACTACACTATACACTATAACCCACTACACTATACCAACCACACTATACACTATAACCCACTACACTATACCAACTACACTATACACTATAACCCACTACACTATACCAACCACACTATACACTATAACCCACTACACTATACCAACTACACTATACACTATAACCCACTACACTATACCAACTACACTATACACTATAACCCACTACACTATACCAACCACACTATACACTATAACCCACTACACTATACCAACCACACTATACACTATAACCCACTACACTATACCAACCACATTATACACTATAACCCACTACACTATACCAACCACACTATACACTATAACCCACTACACTATACCAACTACACTATACACTATAACACACTACACTATACCAACCACACTATACACTATAACCCACTACACTATACCAACCACAAGTGTAAGATATACAGTACTACGTGTTGTTCTTTCTGGAGAGACTCGGAGTCAGATTTAAAATCCACTGCAGTCACTCCACCATCTGACTAACACTTACAATCAGCTTCCACTTTTTATTTCAGTTTGATTTTAGACCAGCTGTCTGATCTGCGCCTCCTGCCAAACGTAGACACGATTCTGGTGGTCGGCCCAGATACGAGCGGGCGCGTTCTCGCCGCTACAGTCCTCTGACATCAAAGTGGAGCATGTTAGTCTCTTAGCCGGTGTGTTTTGATGTACGCTCTGGAGAACCTCCTCCGTCCTGGACGCGGAACCAGGAGACGAAAAGGCGAGTGCGGGACAATTAAGTGTGTTAGGAGTATCTGCGGCTCCGTCCCAGAGAGGAGGAGGAGGAGGAGGTGGAGGGGGGAGGAGGGGGTCGTGTGTTTAATGGACGACGGCTGGTCGCATGTTTAATGCATCGGGCTGCATTAGTGCTCCTGATTCTGTCATGGTTTCTTCTCCCACTCCTGCAGCCTCCCTGAAAGCCCCGCGCCGCCACACGCAGCCCTCCTGGTGGCGGGACGCGGGCGGAGCGGCAGAACACCGAGACGTGACGCTGAAGCAGAATGACAGTTTCAAGTATTTCTGTGGTCGCCATTAATATTTGATGCGAGTTCCAAGCATGCAGCTATTAATACTGCAGCAGGAACAACAGTTCAGTTCTACTCCACTGTTCTCTACTGCACCGCCTGCATGGAGCACACATGCGCGAGACTTCTTCACCTCCACGCAGAACACGCTCCATCTATTAAGGTTTTATTTTAAAGTCCTAATTTATTAACCATTATTAACTATTTATTATCAATTTATTAACAATTTATAAACATTTAAGAGTATAAGATCAGAATTGTACTCAAGCTTATTAATGTGTTATTACTGTTTAATAATTAGTAAAAAGATAGTGTCTGTAATAACTGTGTCATAACACATGAACAACATGTGTTATAACAATGTAACTACTAATGATGTAGCCACTGTTACAGATAGATTACAGCAGTACAGCTTATGTAGTTACACGTTGAAACACCCCAACACACACACACACACACACACACACACACACACACACACTAGTGAACACACACACTAGTAAACAAACACTAAAGGGCATTGAAACTTTCCCCCCCACACACACACTAGTGAACACACACTAGAGGGTAGTGAAACACCCCCCCCACACACACACACACTAGTGAACACACACTAGAGGACAGTGAAACACCCACACAAACACATTAGTTATGGCACCCACTAGGCAGTTATGGCAGTGAAACACACACAGAGACACACTAGGGGGCAGTGCAACACTCACATATACATACACACACACACACACACACACACACACTAGTGAATAAACACACTACGGGGCAGTAAAACACACACACACACACACTATGGGGCAGTGACACAAACATACATACACACCAGTGAATACACACACAGTGGGGCAGTTAACACACAAACACTAGCGAATACACACTAGGTGGCAGTGAAACACTCACAAACACACACTAGTGAACACACACTAAGGGCAGTGAAACATACACACACTAGTAAACACACACACTATGGGGTAGTGAAACACCCACATACACACAAACAATAGTGAACACACACACTATGGGGCAGTGAAACACCCACATACACAAACAACAGTGAACACACACACACTATAGGGCAGTGAAACACCCACATACACATACACACATACACACTAGTGAACACACACACTATGGGGCAGTGAAACACCCACACATACACACTAGTGAACACACACACTAGGGGGCAGTGAAACACCCACATACACAAACAATAGTGAACACACACACTAAAGGGCAGTGAAACACCCACATACAAAAACAATAGTGAACACACACACTAGTGAACACCGGAGTGGTGGGCAACCCTATCCACAGTACCCAGAGAGTAGTTGGGGGTTAGCTGTCTTGCTTAAGGGCACTTTATTCGCGTCCTGACGGTTCAGGGTGGTAAATTAGTGACTTTATGGTCACTAGACCCGATCCCCAACATCCAGCTCACTACAGCCCCTCCCTCCAGCAGAGGCACGACTGGTCTGTCCATATAGAGTTACACCAAGAAGCACAGAAATGATATTCATAAAGCTTCCAAACAAGATATTTAAGAAATACATGGAAAATCCAGGAATCACAAGATCTTATATAAACTCCTCCAACTCACTACCAGGTCAGTCTGGTGCACTCTAGAGCTCACAACAACACTAGCACCAACATGACACCAGGTTCGTCCTCGTCCCGTAGCGCCGCTGAGCCACAGAGCTGCAGGCGGAGGACGCAGGTGTAGTCGTGTATTTCCAGGTGGAGTTGTCAAAACAGGTAACACGAGTTTTACAGCAGCAGGAGGTTTATTCATCTTCACGACCGAGAGGACAGCAAAACAGGTCAAACCCAGAATACCTGCACGCCGCAGACAGCGCTCGGCTACACGGCTAAGAATCACAGGCTGGAAACACCTGCAAGACCTCGCACGCTCAAACTAGACAGCCCAGACTCCAAACACAGTATCGACACACAGATTCCTGGCAGACAGTGAATCATTGTGTGTTGTGTTTAAACCTCTGATCACTAGATGGCAGTGTTGTAATCCATTTTCAGCTCCACTCCAACATTAACAAGCAGCACAAGGGCGCAATGCTATTGTAAACATTGATAAACCTGTTCATACAGTGGTGTGTGTTAATAGTAGGACTTGAAAAATCACATTATATCACTTTGCTTGCACTATATTGTGATATATTGAATCGTGACCACTGCATCACAATACATATTGTATCGCCAAGTTCTTGCACTGCACGGTGCTGTACTACAGCCATCAAACATTGATTTTACTGGACAGCTCGCCCAGTATATAGACTTAGCTGTATAACATCTTCAGTACGTTAGTAGCGGTTCGGTACAGGAGCTGTGGTCTTGGTCCAAAGTCCAGCCTAGTATTGAAAATAACGCAAATACCATTTTCCTGGTGTTCCAGACTTCCAACACTTCCATATTAACTCATTATCATAAGCCCATAGCAGACCAGATCCATACTAGTGGTATTACTGGTATCTTCTGTACAGTACTTACAATACTGTGCCAGTTTTAGTCACTAGGGGACAATATTATATTTATTTATTATATTTATGTAAATATTAAACATTATTAATAGAGTAAGTAGTGCTTTTACATACGTCAGTGTGTTAATTTAACCCTTTCCAAGCTTCTCCTAGACAACCCAGTATTATTTACAGTTCTCATCTTTTAAGACTTTATATATGTGTACATATAGCAAATTTCTTTTTAGTTGTAAATTAATTATAGTATGGATTGTTTATTCTTCTATATAACCGGCTGCTACTGTAATAACTGCAATTCCCCCCTTGGGATCATTAAAGTATTTCTGATTCTGATTCTGATTATATCTGCTTTGACTGCTCAGTACTTCATTAAGCTAAATCAAGATTTGCTGCTGAAGGAACTGAATACATTCATACAATGTCTGGGGCGTCCAGGAGAAATCTGGAACCTAACTTTGTTCTTCAAACTGGATCAAGATCTGATCTACTTCTCTCACAATAACATATTCATGTTACTTTGTATTGTATGTCTGATTATTTACATCTGTTCTAATCAGATCTGCTGTTCTTACTGGTGAACAAACACTTACTGATCAGATAAAGACTTTTAGACTATCAATGTACATAAGGAGCTAAGAGTGAAGCACTTGGTTTATTGTTATTATTATTACTATTATTATTATTTCTTTAGTAATATTCACTTTCTATCAGAAGCTTCTCTCTGCATAAACATATACTACAAGATACATCATCAGAAGGTGTTTTCCGAGCCCTCCCACTGCCATCCAACAACGACCAGTCATAGTTTTCATGGGACATGCTTATAGGCCTGCTCACCTGGCTCTTGTTCAATTGGATGAAAGTCCAATTCCACATGCTGAGCCATTCTACTGACCGACATGGATATGAACACTTACCACAAACACCGAGGGATGGATCTTAACCATTCCAGCCAAAGAGAAAGACGGAATGTTTGGCAGCGAGGGGTTGGGTTTAATAAGAACAAGGACGTTCGTATAAGGACATATGTGTTTAAAAAAATCGATTTTTCTATTCAAATCGATCTTCATTTGAATAATACGATATCGATTCGTATAAACCAGAGATCGACCTTAAAAATTAGCATTCCAGCTACACACATTTTATGTATTTTTTAAGGCAACACTTGAAAAATACCATCAAAAATTCCCTGCAGAAGTCATACACTGTTGCTGTAATGATGATAATGTTGGGGATGATAATATATTGCTCAGAAATATGCATAGGTACAAATATGAAGGTAAACAGTACATTTAGTTTCTTTTTCAGTTTTTATGAAACTCATATTGTGATCTTTTTCCAAAGGCCAAAGTAGCAAAATATTTGTTTAAATCATTATTAAAAAAATTGGTGTGTCAATTTTTTGGGTAATAATAGGAATGATCTTTTAATACCAAAAATGTTTGTTTTGTAATAAAGTAATTTAACACAAATTTACAACCCAGGGACGTAAAAGTTCCCCTAATTGAAGAATCACCCATAAATCTCAATTACAGGTAAAAAAGGTAAATAAATAAATATTTTTATTACATATTATTATTGTACTGCATTGCTATAGTCTGTCACATTTAGTGCAGGGATTCTATTAGCAGGCACTTGTTGTACGGTAGTCACTACACAGTCTGAACTATCCTCCCTGATAGTCTCTCTAACTCACAGCAAATGAAAAACACTCATATAAAGAATTTATCGATACTTGTCGGCTTTGAAAGACCAACCGAGGCGTGAGGTCCAGGCCAGAGTCCAGTCGTGAGTACAGCACTGACCGCCCGTCTGAAATAGCTTGCGCTCTGACCCTTTCGTAGAAGTCACTCTTGGAGGGATTCCCTCTTAATCCCCTCTCTCTTACCGCACCACCAGACCGGTCAATCAGGTCAATCTGAGGAGGGGTCGGCCAATCGGAAGAGAGTGGCAGAGGGAACAGCGGGCTAATCCCCCCGAGAGAGATCCGGCTTCAGACGCTTCAGGATCAAGCCCACCACTGCTAACCAAGAAACACCGCAGCAGCTGCGCCGAATGTGGATAAACATCCAGAGAACCAGGTGATGGTCATCAAACTGAACAACCTATCAGAGAATGGACCTGGAAACAACATGCAACCAACTCCACAGAGATCACATTCAGTTACTGAATTTACTGCTATTTTCCACTATTTATTCATTCAACAAACAATTTACATCAAATATAAAAGCTGTAATAAGATGCCATAATTTTCTCTAATGTGTTAAACTCAGTATATAAACAGTAACTGTGAAGTGAAGTGTGTTCTCTGTAGAGGAACTACTGAAGTACTGATTAGATAAACCAGGTATATATAACCAGACAGGGAAAGTTCATGAATTAACCTCAAGTTAAGCCTATTTCTACCTTAAATTCACTGCCACCTTAAATTCAGGGCTGCCTTAAGTCTGTTGATACCTCAAAGTCCCTGCCTCCTTAGAACCACTGCTACTTTAAATTCAAAACTACTTGAAATCCACTGCCACCTTAAAACCACTGATATCTTAATCCTCTACTTTACATGGTGTACCAGCGCTACATTAAATTAACTTCAATTTTAAATTAACTTCTTTTCCTCATAGAGTCCCATTCATTTTCATTTTCAGTCACATGGTTTTATAAAACGTAAAGCCTCCAAACTGCCTGTAGGGCAGATCCCCAACCTCTAATCCACAGACCTACTGACCCGCACTCCTCTATTTGTCGTTTATTTATCCCTTACTCCTCCGATAGTGTCCCAATTATTTGGTATATACTGTATATTCTCAACTGTATGTCCTACTGCATATCCCAAACACACTGACCCTCACTCCTCTATTTGTTTATTTCATCCCTCGCTCCTCCTATAGATGGTGTGGATTGTAAAATAGAGAGAGAGAGAAAAAGGAGAGACGAACAGAAGAGACAGGTCAGAGAAAACCATACACAGAGTCCAACATCTACTGTATACTGAACGAGCTGAGGAGCCGTTACTAAACGCCAACCTGAAGAAAGACGTGACTGAAGTTAGCTTCTGATGTGAATTCCACCGTTCCACCTTAAATGATGCAGCAGTTAGAGGAGCCGGAATGTAACTTCTATACCATTTAAGGTGGAACTAAGTATTCAGATAAGAAGCTAACTTCAGAAAGCAAGCAGCTGAGCTTTCCCAGCGAACTGATAGAGAGTCTGAGTTTTACGGTAACCTCTAGCCGAGCACGACTTCAGAGTTTCAGTGTTTCAGCACGTCCAGTTCACAGAGCGGAGCCACACAGTAACCAGAACATTTAGCCTAAATCAGTGTGATGGTGAGTTGAGATGAAGGCTAGTAAAGCGTGTATATTAGTTGTGGTTATATGTAATGGCTAGTTAAGAAAGTAAGTCAGTGTGAAGGTGAGTTGAGATGAAGGCTAGTAAAGCGTGTATGTTAGTTATGGTTATATGTAATGGCTAGTTAAGAAAGTAAGTCTGTGTGATGGTGAGTTGAGATGAAGGCTAGTAAAGTGTGTATGTTAGTTATGGTTATATGTAATGACTAGTTAAGAAAGTAAGTCAGTATGATGGCGAGTTGAGATGAAGGCTAGTAAAGCGTGTATGTTAGTTATGGTTATATGTAATGACTAGTTAAGAAAGTAAGTCAGTGTGATGGTGAGTTGAGATGAAGGCTAGTAACGCGTGTATGTTAGTTATGGTTATATGTAATGACTAGTTAAGAAAGTAAGTCAGTATGATGGTGAGTTGTGATGAAGGCTAGTAAAGCGTGTATGGTAGTTATGGTTATATGTAATGACTAGTTAAGAAAGTAAGTCAGTGTGATGGTGAGTTGAGATGAAGGCTAGTAACGCGTGTATGGTAGTTATGGTTATATGTAATGACTAGTTAAGAAAGTAAGTCAGTGTGATGGTGAGTTGAGATGAAGGCTAGTAAAGCGTGTATGTAAGTTATGGTTATATGTAATGACTAGTTAAGAAAGTAAGTCAGTATGATGGCGAGTTGAGATGAAGGCTAGTAAAGCGTGTATGTTAGTTATGGTTATATGTAATGACTAGTTAAGAAAGTAAGTCAGTGTGATGGTGAGTTGAGATGAAGGCTAGTAACGCGTGTATGGTAGTTATGGTTATATGTAATGACTAGTTAAGAAAGTAAGTCAGTGTGATGGTGAGTTGAGATGAAGGCTAGTAAAGTGTGTATATTAGTTGTGGTTATATGTAATGGCTAGTTAAGAAAGTAAGTCAGTGTGAAGGTGAGTTGAGATGAAGGCTAGTAAAGTGTGTATGTTAGTTATGGTTATATGTAATAACTAGTTAAGAAAGTAAGTCAGTGTGAAGGTGAGTTGAGATGAAGGCTAGTAAAGCGTGTATGTTAGTTATGGTTATATGTAATGGCTAGTTAAGAAAGTAAGTCAGTGTGATGGTGAGTTGAGATGAAGGCTAGTAAAGCGTGTATGTTAGTTATGGTTATATGTAATGGCTAGTTAAGAAAGTAAGTCAGTGTGATGGTGAGTTGAGATGCTAGTAAAGTGTGTATGTTAGTTATGGTTATATGTAATGGCTAGTTAAGAAAGTAAGTCAGTGTGAAGGTGAGTTGAGATGAAGGCTAGTAAAGCGTGTATGTTAGTTATGGTTATATGTAATGGCTAGTTAAGAAAGTAAGTCAGTGTGAAGGTGAGTTGAGATGAAGGCTAGTAAAGCGTGTATGTTAGTTATGGTTATATGTAATGGCTAGTTAAGAAAGTAAGTCAGTGTGATGGTGAGTTGAGATGAAGACTAGTAAAGTGTGTATATTAGTTATGGTTATATGTAATGGCTAGTTAAGAAAGTAAGTCAGTGTGATGGTGAGTTGAGATGAAGGCTAGTAAAGTGTGTATATTAGTTGTGGTTATATGTAATGGCTAGTTAAGAAAGTAAGTCAGTGTGAAGGTGAGTTGAGATGAAGGCTAGTAAAGCGTGTATGTTAGTTATGGTTATATGTAATGGCTAGTTAAGAAAGTAAGTCAGTGTGATGGTGAGTTGAGATGAAGGCTAGTAAAGTGTGTATATTAGTTATGGTTATATGTAATGGCTAGTTAAGAAAGTAAGTCAGTGTGATGGTGAGTTGAGATGAAGGCTAGTAAAGTGTGTATATTAGTTGTGGTTATATGTAATGGCTAGTTAAGAAAGTAAGTCAGTGTGAAGGTGAGTTGAGATGAAGGCTAGTAAAGCGTGTATGTTAGTTATGGTTATATGTAATGGCTAGTTAAGAAAGTAAGTCAGTGTGATGGTGAGTTGAGATGAAGGCTAGTAAAGTGTGTATATTAGTTGTGGTTATATGTAATGGCTAGTTAAGAAAGTAAGTCAGTGTGATGGTGAGTTGAGATGAAGACTAGTAAAGTGTGTATATTAGTTATGGTTATATGTAATGGCTAGTTAAGAAAGTAAGTCAGTGTGATGGTGAGTTGAGATGAAGGCTAGTAAAGTGTGTATATTAGTTGTGGTTATATGTAATGGCTAGTTAAGAAAGTAAGTCAGTGTGAAGGTGAGTTGAGATGAAGGCTAGTAAAGCGTGTATGTTAGTTATGGTTATATGTAATGACTAGTTAAGAAAGTAAGTCAGTGTGATGGTGAGTTGAGATGAAGGCTAGTAAAGCGTGTATGTTAGTTATGGTTATATGTAATGGCTAGTTAAGAAAGTAAGTCAGTGTGAAGGTGAGTTGAGATGAAGGCTAGTAAAGCGTGTATGTTAGTTATGGTTATATGTAATGGCTAGTTAAGAAAGTAAGTCAGTGTGAAGGTGAGTTGAGATGAAGGCTAGTAAAGCGTGTATGTTAGTTATGGTTATATGTAATGGCTAGTTAAGAAAGTAAGTCAGTGTGAAGGTGAGTTGAGATGAAGGCTAGTAAAGCGTGTATGTTAGTTATGGTTATATGTAATAACTAGTTAAGAAAGTAAGTCAGAGTGATGGTGAGTTGAGATGAAGGCTAGTAAAGCGTGTATGTAGTTATGGTTATACGTAATGGCTAGTTAAGAAAGTAAGTCAGTGTGAAGGTGAGTTGAGATGAAGGCTAGTAAAGCGTGTATGTTAGTTATGGTTATATGTAATAACTAGTTAAGAAAGTAAGTCAATGTGATGGTGAGTTGAGATGAAGGCTAGTAAAGCGTGTATGTTAGTTATGGTTATATGTAATGGCTAGTTAAGAAAGTAAGTCAGTGTGAAGGTGAGTTGAGATGAAGGCTAGTAAAGTGTGTATATTAGTTGTGGTTATATGTAATGGCTAGTTAAGAAAGTAAGTCAGTGTGATGGTGAGTTGAGATGAAGGCTAGTGAAGTGTGTATATTAGTTGTGGTTATATGTAATGGCTAGTTAAGAAAGTAAGTCAGTGTGATGGTGAGTTGAGATGAAGGCTAGTAAAGCGTGTATGTTAGTTATGGTTATATGTAATGGCTAGTTAAGAAAGTAAGTCAGTGTGATGGTGAGTTGAGATGAAGGCTAGTAAAGCGTGTATGTTAGTTATGGTTATATGTAATGGCTAGTTAAGAAAGTAAGTCAGTGTGATGGTGAGTTGAGATGAAGGCTAGTAAAGCGTGTATGTTAGTTATGGTTATATGTAATGGCTAGTTAAGAAAGTAAGTCAGTGTGATGGTGAGTTGAGATGAAGACTAGTAAAGTGTGTATATTAGTTATGGTTATATGTAATGGCTAGTTATGAAGGTAAGTCAGTGTGATGGTGAGTTGAGATGAAGACTAGTAAAGTGTGTATATTAGTTATGGTTATATGTAATGGCTAGTTAAGAAAGTAAGTCAGTGTGAAGGTGAGTTGAGATGAAGACTAGTAAAGTGTGTATATTAGTTGTGGTTATATGTAATGGCTAGTTAAGAAAGTAAGTCAGTGTGAAGGTGAGTTGAGATGAAGGCTAGTAAAGCGTGTATGTTAGTTATGGTTATATGTAATAACTAGTTAAGAAAGCAAGTCAGTGTGATGGTGAGTTGAGATGAAGGCTAGTAAAGCGTGTATGTTAGTTATGGTTATATGTAATGGCTAGTTAAGAAAGTAAGTCAGTGTGATGGTGAGTTGAGATGAAGGCTAGTAAAGCGTGTATGTTAGTTATGGTTATATGTAATGGCTAGTTAAGAAAGTAAGTCAGTGTGAAGGTGAGTTGAGATGAAGGCTAGTAAAGCGTGTATGTTAGTTATGGTTATATGTAATGGCTAGTTAAGAAAGTAAGTCAGTGTGATGGTGAGTTGAGATGAAGACTAGTAAAGTGTGTATATTAGTTATGGTTATATGTAATGACTAGTTAAGAAAGTAAGTCAGTGTGATGGTGAGTTGAGATGAAGACTAGTAAAGTGTGTATATTAGTTGTGGTTATATGTAATGGCTAGTTAAGAAAGTAAGTCAGTGTGAAGGTGAGTTGAGATGAAGACTAGTAAAGTGTGTATATTAGTTGTGGTTATATGTAATGGCTAGTTAAGAAAGTAAGTCAGTGTGAAGGTGAGTTGAGATGAAGGCTAGTAAAGCGTGTATGTTAGTTATGGTTATATGTAATGGCTAGTTAAGAAAGTAAGTCAGTGTGATGGTGAGTTGAGATGAAGGCTAGTAAAGCGTGTATGTTAGTTATGGTTATATGTAATAACTAGTTAAGAAAGTAAGTCAGTGTGATGGTGAGTTGAGATGAAGGCTAGTAAAGCGTGTATGTTAGTTATGGTTATATGTAATGGCTAGTTAAGAAAGTAAGTCAGTGTGAAGGTGAGTTGAGATGAAGACTAGTAAAGCGTGTATGTTAGTTATGGTTATATGTAATAACTAGTTAAGAAAGTAAGTCAGTGTGATGGTGAGTTGAGATGAAGGCTAGTAAAGCGTGTATGTTAGTTATGGTTATATGTAATGGCTAGTTAAGAAAGTAAGTCAGTGTGATGGTGAGTTGAGATGAAGGCTAGTAAAGCGTGTATGTTAGTTATTGTTATATGTAATGGCTAGTTAAGAAAGTAAGTCAGTGTGATGGTGAGTTGAGATGAAGACTAGTAAAGTGTGTATATTAGTTATGGTTATATGTAATGGCTAGTTAAGAAAGTAAGTCAGTGTGAAGGTGAGTTGAGATGAAGGCTAGTAAAGCGTGTATGTTAGTTATTGTTATATGTAATGGCTAGTTAAGAAAGTAAGTCAGTGTGATGGTGAGTTGAGATGAAGACTAGTAAAGTGTGTATATTAGTTATGGTTATATGTAATGACTAGTTAAGAAAGTAAGTCAGTGTGATGGTGAGTTGAGATGAAGACTAGTAAAGTGTGTATATTAGTTGTGGTTATATGTAATGGCTAGTTAAGAAAGTGAGTCAGTGTGAAGGTGAGTTGAGATGAAGACTAGTAAAGTGTGTATATTAGTTATGGTTATATGTAATGACTAGTTAAGAAAGTAAGTCAGTGTGAAGGTGAGTTGAGATGAAGGCTAGTAAAGTGTGTATATTAGTTGTGGTTATATGTAATGACTAGTTAAGAAAGTAAGTCAGTGTGATGGTGAGTTGAGATGAAGGCTAGTAAAGCGTGTATGTTAGTTATGGTTATATGTAATGACTAGTTAAGAAAGTTAGTCAGTGTGATGGTGAGTTGAGATGAAGACTAGTAAAGTGTGTATATTAGTTATGGTTATATGTAATGGCTAGTTAAGAAAGTAAGTCAGTGTGATGGTGAGTTGAGATGAAGGCTAGTAAAGTGTGTATGTTAGTTATGGTTATATGTAATGGCTAGTTAAGAAAGTGAGTCAGTGTGAAGGTGAGTTGAGATGAAGGCTAGTATAGTGTGTATGTTGTGGTTATATGTAATGGCTAGTTAAGAAAGTGAGTCAGTGTGAAGGTGAGTCATTTGCTCATAGTTACAAACACACACTCACAACAACATACACCCCTCACACACCCTTCTCCCTCACAGTGATGCATACAATACACAGTAAACTGAATATCAGGTGGTGTTTGTAGCTACTTGGAGCCTAAAAAGCACCAAATCTAATACAGTGAGGATATTCAGTTTAGTTAGTTTGCACTAAGTGGGTCGGCAAGTGTAGGACAAGCTCCAGTATAGTAGCTGAGTGTAGAGTAGCCAGTCTTGAGAACTTACAGTATGATATATAGGTCTAGTAATACATTTCAATAATAGTAATTATTAAAACTGTACTATATGCAATTTAAGCAATACAGTGTTAAGAACCCTGTCTTATTTTATCTTATATATTTACTATTACTAAAATAATCGAGCTGCAGCCCTACACCCAAGCATTATGGTTTCATTTAATCTACAGCCTCCAAACTGCCTGTACTTACTCAGAGCAGATCCCCAAACACACTGACCCACACTCCTCTACTTTTTGTTTATGCATCCCTCGTTCCTCACACTGCTTTAGCTGCAAAACCATCCAGTGTTTCCTTCAGGACGTGCACTTTTTCTAGTTTTCTATACTATTTGAACACGACAGCTGCTCTTTATATCCTCTGAAAGGTTCGTGATGAACCGACCAATAGAAATGCTCCAAAATATTCTGGTTCCATTGACTTACATTGAAAGTAAAGACAGTTTGTGGAGATACTGTGGACAGCGAGGACGTGTGCACTATACAGCGCTCCGCAGCGTTCCAGAATTAAATGTTCCGAACGCTGCCAGTCACAGCACCAGGATCGAACCCAAACAAGCAGAGCGGCACATGAAGTTAAATATAGAGGCTGGAAAACAGAGGCAGCGCCGTTTATGGCAGAACGTTCCCGTCAGTCAGCAGTCCTGCACGCCCGGCCTGCCTCTGTTACTCACAGCAGCCCACTGAGCGAGCGGCGCGGGCGCTATGAATAGCACCAGTGCATTATTTTATTATGTGCGAGCCAGTATGTAGGTTGATCCCCTCCCCGCCGCTCGCTTGACTTCAAAGCTCGTTTTTGGCGTGCGGGTCCCTCGGGCTCCCCCGTCCTCCTTTCAGGGCCTTCACCTCGCGCTGACGGTTACGGGGAATGGAGGGAGGATCAATTACACAAAGAGGCCGGAGAGGCAGCCGGCTGTCGCAAACAAGCCCCTTGGAAACGAGGGAGGCGTTCCTCATTGCGTTCGGCCCCTCATGCCGAAGCAAACGGAGTACACGGAGCGGGAAAGCACACGCTTGTTTACGCTGAACATGCTAGCGGGTCGCCGCCTCTGTGTGTATATATATATATATATATATATATTGAATAGCTAGCTAGCTTTTAGCCCTGAAACTTGTGGAGCCATGAAGTGAAACGTGTTCTCTGTAGAGGAACTACTGAAGTACTGATTAGATAAACCAGGTATATATAACCAGACAGGCAAAGTTCATGAACGAACCTCAAGTCAAACCCATTTCTACCTTAAATTCCCTGCCACCTTAAATCCAGGGCTGCCTTAAGTCTGTTGATACCTCAAAGTCCCTGCCTCCTTAGAACCACTGCTACTTTAAATTCAAAACTACCTGAAATCCACTGCCACCTTACATTTCCATTTTTTTTTTTTTTTTTTGGACAGTGACGATATATCTATACTTATCGTCGCTGTCCAATTAAAAACCTGCATCTCTATTTTTGGCTATTTCGAGTTTTCTACGCCATTCGAACACGCCAATGGATGTTTACATTGTGTGGACATTTTATGATGAATGGACCAATAGAAGTGCTCCAAAATAGCTCGGAAAGAATTCTGGTTCCATTGACTTACATTGAAAGCAAAGGTCTCTCCTGTAAAGCTGCAATATATATATATATATATATATATATATATATATATATATATATATATATATATATATATATATGGACCCAGAATTCTTTTCCAAGCTATTGTGAGCACTCCTGCTCAGCACCACCAGAGGTCCCCGTCCCCTGAATATTAGTAGCCTAGAACACACTGCAGCCACCCCTTATTTGTGCCACCTAACCTTCTATGCCCCCTCTCTTTATACCCCCCTTGCACACACAATTCAGTGCAAACCAAGCCAGTCGTTCATCTTCGCCAAGCTAAACTAAGCTAAGCTAGGCTAATGCCACCCCAGGCCAAGCCAAGCTGATGTGCCAAGTCCAGTCCAGCCGTGCCAAGTCCAGTCCAGTTCTGCCCAGTCAAACCAAACCAAGCCCGCCAAGCCAAGTCCGGCCGAGTCGAGACAAACCTGCTGCACACCCAGCCAGGTCCAGTTCAGTCATCGGTCCTCTATCTACGCCGTTCTTAGCCAAGTCAGCTCTATCTGTCGTTAGGGTTTCTGCTCTTACAGGACGTTATCTCCTGGAACTAAGCTCCACGGGGGATCTTGCCTTAATCTCTGAGACTTATAAATCATTACAGCTATTTCGGAGTGTTTCTATTGGTCCGTTCATCCTGAAACTTTCTGAAGATATGAAGAAAAGCTCAATGTTCAAATGATCAAAAAATGCCAATATGGTGAGCTTGTTTTGTATGTGTGTACTGCTGTTAGTTCTGCTTGGTTGCAGCATGTCTCGCGGTCGTCTCACAGTCGTCTCACGGCGCCAGGCGTGATCTCTGAGCGAGAACATCTGGGCAGGTATTTCCAAACCAACCTGGTGTTCTGGGAAGACGGAGCTGAACACAGCATTTAAACACAGCAGCTGCCGTTTACACTGAGTAACAAATTCATGAGGAATCAGTTTATACACACATAAATCATCTGTTCAAGTAAAAACAGTATCTTCAACACGGAAACCTTGCAGGAGACACAAAAACTACTAAACTTTTAATGAAAATCAGTGGAGCTGAAGATCTTCAAACATTTCTAACAACAATGGTCAAAAATGGAAATACATAGATACAACAATACAGAAATATATATATATATATACAGACGCGGTGGTGTAGTAGTTAGTTTGGTGGTGTAGTGGTTAGTATGGTGGTGTAGTGGTTAGTATGGTGGTGTAGTGGTCAGTACGGTGGTGTAGTAGTTAGTTTGGTGGTGTAGTGGTTAGTATGGTGGTGTAGTGGTTAGTACGGTGGTGTAGTAGTTAGTTTGGTGGTGTAGTGGTTAGTATGGTGGTGTAGTGGTTAGTACGGTGGTGTAGTAGTTAGTTTGGTGGTGTAGTGGTTAGTATGGTGGTGTAGTGGTTAGTACGGTGGTGTAGTAGTTAGTTTGGTGGTGTAGTGGTTAGTATGGTGGTGTAGTGGTTAGTACGGTGGTGTAGTAGTTAGTTTGGTGGTGTAGTGGTTAGTATGGTGGTGTAGTGGTTAGTTTGGTGGTGTAGTAGTTAGTTTGGTGGTGTAGTGGTTAGTATGGTGGTGTAGTGGTTAGTAAGGTGGTGTAGTAGTTAGTTTGGTGGTGTAGTGGTTAGTACGGTGGTGTAGTGGTTAGTACGGTGGTGTAATGGTTAGTTTGGTGGTGTAGTGGTTAGTATGGTGGTGTAGTGGTTAGAATGGTGGTGTAGTGGTTAGTAAGGTGGTGTAGTGGTTAGTATGGTGGTGTAGTGGTTAGTATGGTGGTGTAGTGGTTAGAATGGTGGTGTAGTGGTTAGTATGGTGGTGTAGTGGTTAGTATGGTGGTGTAGTGGTTAGAATGGTAGTGTAGTGGTTAGTACGGTGGTGTAGTGGTTAGTACGGTGGTGTAGTGGTTAGTACGGTGGTGTAGTGGTTAGTACGGTGGTGTAGTGGTTAGTATGGTGGTGTAGGGGTTAGAATGGTGGTGTAGTGGTTAGTATGGTGGTGTAGTGGTTAGTATGGTGGTGTAGTGGTTAGAATGGTGGTGTAGTGGTTAGTAAGGTGGTGTAGTGGTTAGTATGGTGGTGTAGTGGTTAGTATGGTGGTGTAGTGGTTAGTATGGTTGTGTAGTAGTTAGTATGGTGGTGTAGTGGTTAGTATGGTGGTGTAGTGGTTAGTATGGTTGTGTAGTAGTTAGTATGGTGGTGTAGTGGTTAGTATGGTGGTGTAGTGGTCAGTATGTTGGTGTAGTGGTTAGTATGGTGGTGTAGTAGTTAGTATGGTGATGTAGTGGTTAGTATGGTAGTGTAGTGGTTAGTATGGTGGTGTAGTGGTTAGTATGGTGGTGTAGGGGTTAGTACGGTGGTGTAGTGGTCAGTATAGTGGTGTAGTGGTTAGTATGGTGATGTAGTGGTTAGTATGGTGGTGTAGTGGTTAGTATGGTGGTGTAGTGGTTAGTATGGTGGTGTAGTGGTCAGTACGTTGGTGTAGTGGTTAGTATGGTGGTGTAGTGGTTAGTATGGTGGTGTAGTGGTTAGTATGGTGGTGTAGTGGTCAGTACATTGGTGTAGTGGTTAGTATGGTGGTGTAGTGGTTAGTACGGTGGTGTAGTGGTTAGTATGGTGGTGTAGTGGTTAGTAAGGTGGTGTAGTGGTTAGTATGGTGGTGTAGTGGTTAGTATGGTGGTGTAGTGGTCAGTACGTTGGTGTAGTGGTTAGTATGGTGGTGTAGTGGTTAGTATGGTGGTGTAGTGGTTAGTATGGTGGTGTAGTGGTTAGTACGTTGGTGTAGTGGTTAGTTTGGTGGTGTAGTGGTTAGTATGGTGGTGTAGTGGTTAGTACGTTGGTGTAGTGGTTAGTATGGTGGTGTAGTGGTTAGTATGGTGGTGTAGTGGTTAGTATGGTGGTGTAGTGGTTAGTACGGTGGTGTAGTGGTTAGTATGGTGGTGTAGTGGTTAGTACGGTGGTGTAGTGGTTAGTACGGTGGTGTAGTGGTTAGTATGGTGGTGTAGTGGTTAGTATGGTGGTGTAGTGGTTAGTATGGTGGTGTAGTGGTTAGTATGGTGGTGTAGTGGTCAGTACGTTGGTGTAGTGGTTAGTATGGTGGTGTAGTGGTTAGTATGGTGGTGTAGTGGTTAGTACGTTGGTGTAGTGGTTAGTTTGGTGGTGTAGTGGTTAGTATGGTGGTGTAGTGGTTAGTACGTTGGTGTAGTGGTTAGTATGGTGGTGTAGTGGTTAGTATGGTGGTGTAGTGGTTAGTATGGTGGTGTAGTGGTTAGCACAGTAAGATGATCTGGGTTGGATTCCCGGTCCTGGCCGTTCTGTGTGGAGTGACACAACCAGATGTTTAATTCTGCTCCAGGAATAATTCCATACCTCTTATTCTATAGTTCTGATCTATTCACACTTATTCACCAATAATATCACTATTAATATAGTACTAATAAGAACAACCTGGGTAAACTTTTGACTGGTATATATATATATATATATATATATATATATATATATATATATATATATATATATATATATATATATATATATATGTGTGTGTGTGTGTGTGTGTGTGTGTGTGTGTGTGTGAGGAAGCAGCTGATGAAGCAGTTTATTATGTATGTAAGAAACAAGCTTTGATTAGATTTGATTAGATTTGGACGTGTGGGGTGTGGGGTGCGGTGTGTGGGGTGTGGGGTGCGGTGTGTGGGGTGCGGTGTGTGGGGTGTGGGGTGCGGCGTGGCGTGTGGGGTGCGGGGGGGCGGCGTGTGGGGTGTGGGGTGCGGTGTGTGGGGTGTGGGGTGCGGTGTGTGGGGTGCGGTGTGTGGGGTGTGGGGTGCGGTGTGTGGGGTGCGGTGTGTGGGGTGTGGGGTGCGGCGTGGCGTGTGGGGTGCGGGGTGCGGCGGGCGGCGTGTGGGGTGTGGGGTGCGGTGTGTGGGGTGTGGGGTGCGGTGTGTGGGGTGCGGTGTGTGGGGTGTGGCGTGTGGGGTGCGGGGTGCGGTGGGCGGCGTGTGGGGTGTGGGGTGCGGTGTGTGGGGTGTGGGGTGCGGTGTGTGGGGTGCGGTGTGTGGGGTGTGGGGTGCGGCGTGGCGTGTGGGGTGCGGGGGGCGGCGTGTGGGGTGTGGGGTGCGGTGTGTGGGGTGTGGGGTGCGGTGTGTGGGGTGCGGTGTGTGGGGTGTGGGGTGCGGCGTGTGGGGTGCGGGGTGCGGCGGGCGGCGTGTGGGGTGTGGGGTGCAGTGTGTGGGGTGCGGTGTGTGGGGTGTGGGGTGCGGCGTGGCGTGTGGGGTGCGGGGTGCGGGGTGCGGCGTGTGGGGTGCGGTGTGTGGGGTGTGGGGTGCGGTGTGTGGGGTGCGGTGTGTGGGGTGTGGGGTGCGGTGTGTGGGGTGTGGGGTGCGGCGTGTGGGGTGCGGGGTGTGGGGTGCGGTCTGTGGGGTGCGGCGTGGCGTGTCTGCCGGACTGGTTCTGTTAAACTGCCAAAACAAAAACAGATCAATTCCAGCCGGCAGGTCACGCGCCCCCGCCTGGCCGGACGCTTCTAATAGCCTCCAGATTAACGAGGCTGGGCCGGCACCGCGGTCGTCGTGGGCAACAAACGGGGAAGAAGCAGTCAGACCATTACACTACAGCCCGACCACTGAGCCGGAACAACACCACAGCCTTACTAAAGAGGGGGGGGGGGGGCGAGAGAGAGAGAGAGAGAGAGAGAGAGAGAGAGAGAGAGAGACAGAGAGAGAGAGAGAGAGAGAGAGAGAGAGAGAGAGAGAGAGAGAGAGACAGAGAGAGAGAGAGAGAGAGAGAGAGAGAGAGAGAGAGACACAGAGAGAGAGAGAGAGAGAGAGAGAGAGAGAGAGAGAGAGAGACAGAGAGAGAGAGAGAGAGAGAGAGAGAGAGAGAGAGAGAGAGAGAGAGGTTAAGAGAGGTAAAGAGAGACAGCAGTAGAGAGAGATGTAGAGAGAAAGAGATACAGAGAGAGAGAGAGGTAAAGAGAGGCAAAGAGAGAGAGCAGTAGAGAGAGAGATGTAGAGAGAGAGAGAGAGAGCAAAGAGAGACAGCAATAGAGAGAGAGAGAGAGAGAGAGAGGGAGAGAGAGAGAGGTAAAGAGAGGTAAAGAGAGACAGCAGTAGAGAGAGAGAGAGAGAGGTAAAGAGAGGTAAAGAGAGACAGCAGTAGAGAGAGATGTAGAGAGAGAGAGAGAGAGAGAGAGAGAGAGAGAGAGAGAGAGAGAGGTAAAGAGAGGTAAAGAGAGACAGCAGTAGAGAGAGATGTAGAGAGAGAGAGAGAGAGAGAGAGAGAGAGAGAGAGAGAGAGGTAAAGAGAGACAGCAGTAGAGAGAGATGTAGAGAGAACTGAGATGATCAGGTTAGCTTCCTCAAAGAAACCTCCAGATCCACCTCCAAAGTTCAGTCCATCTAAACAACCCCAAACACAGTCAGTGGTGTTAAGGTTCTGGACTCTGGGGTGGTCAGTCCAATGTTCAGCTTCGTTGTTTGATGTGTCTGTATCTCCTTTCAGATCCACAGTTGAGGTGTCTTCTCACAGTGGAGAGATAGATAGAAACACCTGGGAGCTGAAAGTGGAGCTTGATGTTCTCCAGTTTTATTTTTTTCAGTTTTGGAAAGTCCTGTTTTCACCTGTCTTCCTTTGATCTTTCTCCTTCATTCTGAAAGTGGATGTTCTCACATCTGTGCTCCTCACAAATACTTCATGAGAAATTCAGGACTTGTACTTAATTGCTGATTTTGACTGAGTAATGTACCAGGTTCTAAGTAATATACTTAGTTCTGAGTAAAGTGCAGGGTTTTGATTAATGTATCAGGTTCTGAGTAATGTACTGGGGTCTAAGTATTGTACTTGGTTCTGAGTAATGTACTGGGGTCTAAGTGTTGTACTTGGTTCTGAGTAATGTACTGGGGTCTAAGTATTGTACTTGGTTCTGAGTAATGTACTGGGGTCTAAGTGTTGTACTTGGTTCTGAGTAATGTACTGGGGTCTAAGTATTGTACTTGGTTCTGAGTAATGTACTGGGGTCTAAGTGTTGTACTTGGTTCTGAGTAATGTACTGGGGTCTAAGTATTGTACTTGGTTCTGAGTAATGTACTGGGATCTAAGTAGCGTACTTGGTTCTGAGTAATGTACTGGGGTGTAAGTAGCGTACTTGGTTCTGAGTAATGTACTGGGGTGTAAGTATTGTACTTGGTTCTGAGTAATGTACTGGGGTCTAAGTATTGTACTTGGTTCTGAGTAATGTACTGGGGTCTAAGTATTGTACTTGGTTCTGAGTAATGTAGTGGGGTCTAAGTATTGTACTTGGTTCTGAGTAATGTACTGGGGTGTAAGTACCGTACTTGGTTCTGAGTAATGTACTGGGGTCTAAGTATTGTACTTGGTTCTGTGTAATGTACTGGGATCTAAGTATTGTACTTGGTTCTGAGTAATGTACTGGGGTGTAAGTAGCGTACTTGGTTCTGAGTAATGTACTGGGATCTAAGTATTGTACTTGGTTCTGAGTAATGTACTGGGGTCTAAGTATTGTACTTGGTTCTGAGTAATGTACTGGGGTTTAAGTGTTGTACTTGGTTCTGAGTAATGTACTGGGGTCTAAGTATTGTACTTGGTTCTGAGTAATGTACTGGGATCTAAGTATTGTACTTGGTTCTGAGTAATGTACTGGGGTCTAAGTATTGTACTTGGTTCTGAGTAATGTACTGGGGTCTAAGTATTGTACTTTGTTCTGAGTAATGTACTGGGATCTAAGTAGCGTACTTGGTTCTGAGTAATGTACTGGGGTGTAAGTAGCGTACTTGGTTCTGAGTAATGTACTGGGGTGTAAGTATTGTACTTGGTTCTGAGTAATGTACTGGGGTCTAAGTATTGTACTTGGTTCTGAGTAATGTACTGGGGTCTAAGTATTGTACTTGGTTCTGAGTAATGTACTGGGGTCTAAGTATTGTACTTGGTTCTGAGTAATGTACTGGGGTGTAAGTACCGTACTTGGTTCTGAGTAATGTACTGGGGTCTAAGTATTGTACTTGGTTCTGTGTAATGTACTGGGATCTAAGTATTGTACTTGGTTCTGAGTAATGTACTGGGGTGTAAGTAGCGTACTTGGTTCTGAGTAATGTACTGGGATCTAAGTATTGTACTTGGTTCTGAGTAATGTACTGGGGTCTAAGTATTGTACTTGGTTCTGAGTAATGTACTGGGGTTTAAGTGTTGTACTTGGTTCTGAGTAATGTACTGGGGTCTAAGTATTGTACTTGGTTCTGAGTAATGTACTGGGATCTAAGTATTGTACTTGGTTCTGAGTAATGTACTGGGGTCTAAGTATTGTACTTGGTTCTGAGTAATGTACTGGGGTCTAAGTATTGTACTTTGTTCTGAGTAATGTACCGGGTCTAAGTAGCGTACTTGGTTCTGAGTAATGTACTGGGGTCCAAGTATTGTACTTGGTTCTGAGTAATGTACTGGGGTTTAAGTGTTGTACTTGGTTCTGAGTAATGTACTGGGGTCTAAGTATTGTACTTGGTTCTGAGTAATGTACTGGGATCTAAGTATTGTACTTGGTTCTGAGTAATGTACTGGGGTCTAAGTATTGTACTTGGTTCTGAGTAATGTACTGGGGTCTAAGTATTGTACTTTGTTCTGAGTAATGTACCGGGTCTAAGTAGCGTACTTGGTTCTGAGTAATGTACTGGGGTCCAAGTATTGTACTTGGTTC
This sequence comes from Megaleporinus macrocephalus, assembly GCA_021613375.1. Classification (NCBI taxonomy): domain Eukaryota; kingdom Metazoa; phylum Chordata; class Actinopteri; order Characiformes; family Anostomidae; genus Megaleporinus; species Megaleporinus macrocephalus. Next base: position 49,289,244 of record CM038707.1, on the reverse strand, counting down.
TGAGTAATGTACTGGGATCTAAGTATTGTACTTGGTTCTGAGTAATGTACTGGGGTCTAAGTATTGTACTTGGTTCTGAGTAATGTACTGGGGTTTAAGTGTTGTACTTGGTTCTGAGTAATGTACCAGGGTCTAAGTATTGTACTTGGTTCTGAGTAATGTACTGGGATCTAAGTAGCGTACTTGGTTCTGAGTAATGTACTGGGGTGTAATTAGCGTACTTGGTTCTGAGTAATGTACTGGGGTCTAAGTATTGTACTTGGTTCTGAGTAATGTACTGGGGTCTAAGTATTGTACTTGGTTCTGAGTAATGTACTGGGATCTAAGTATTGTACTTGGTTCTGAGTAATGTACTGGGGTCTAAGTAGCGTACTTGGTTCTGAGTAATGTACTGGGGTCTAAGTATTGTACTTGGTTCTGAGTAATGTACTGGGATCTAAGTATTGTACTTGGTTCTGAGTAATGTACTGGGATCTAAGTATTGTACTTGGTTCTGAGTAATGTACTGGGGTCTAAGTAGCGTACTTGGTTCTGAGTAATGTACTGGGGTCTAAGTAATGTACCAGATTTTGAGTGACCTCCACATCCATCCATGCAGAGAAACCCACACACACACATACACCCACCCACACCCACCCACACCCACACACACCCCCACATACACCCACACACACCCACATACACCCCCACATACACCCACACACACCCACATACACCCACACACACCCACATACACCCACACACACCCCCACACACCCACATACACCCACATACACCCACACACACCCACACACGCCCACATACACCCACACACACCCACCCACCCACACACACCCACACACACCCACACACGCCACCACATACACCCACACACACCCCCACACACCCACATACACCCACATACACCCACCCACACCCACACACGCCCCCACATACACCCACTCACACCCACATACACCCACATACACCCACATACACCCACACACACCCACCCACACACACACACCCACACACACCCACATACACCCACCCACACACGCCACCACATACACCCACATACACCCACATACACCCACACACACCCACACACACCCACACACACCCACCCACCCACACACACCCACACACACCCACACACACCCACATACACCCACACACACCCACATACACCCACACACACCCACCCACCCACACACACCCACACACACCCACACACGCCACCACATACACCCACTCACACCCACACACACCCACATACACCCACATACACCCACACACACCCACACACACCCACCCACCCACACACACCCACACACACCCACACACACCCACACACGCCCACACACGCCCACACACGCCCACACACCCACACACACCCACATACACCCACATACACATGTTTAATGGAACTTCAGTCGTGTTCAGCCAGTTCACAAGTTCTGTTCACAAGGCTGGTTCCCCAACATCCAGCTCACGACTGCCCCATAACTCCTCCTGTCTCTTTCTCTCTTTCTTTAACATCTTACTCTCATCGTGTCTCCCTCCATCCCCTCTGTCTCTCAACGTAACGTCTGATTGGACTAGAAATTGAAAGACATGACGTGGTCTCTGATTTCTGCACGCTGCTCCATCTGACCAGACATGTAGATTTCCAGGAAGAGCACTAGTGTAGAAGAATGTAAAGTATTAAACTAATAGACTTTATTAATTATATTAATAAATAACTCACTATATAACGTGTGTGCTGGTTCAGTACAGATATGAAGGGTAGCAGGATCTGGCGCTCTGTACTTCTCCATCTAAGAAACTGTTGATTGGTTAATTAAAAACGACCCGTGTGCCCCCGCGGTGGTGAATAATAGATTAAACAGCAGCTTGTGATTGAAGCCCCCCCAGTTCAGGCACGGATTCATTAGAAAGGTTATCAGGTGAGGCCACAGGTGTTGATCAGAATCTCTCCTGGAAAAGACAGACCGCTCTCAGAACCAGGAGCTCAGACGGCCTGCAGGTCTGGTCGTCTCCTCTCTGAGGACAGTAATTAAAAATAATAATATATAATAATAATAAATTCAATAATTATAATAAAATTAATACACTATGATAAAATTTACTTTCTCTTTGATCTCCTTTCAATAAATCCACCATCATTAACACGCAGACCAGACAGTACGTTTACAATCCGAACTCAGAGTCATCAGAACACTGGTCTAGAACTGTGTCTGGGTCCCATCACACAACATAACCGTATAGTTCTCCGTAATGTACTGGGTTCTTAGTGATGCACTGGGATGAATGCAATGCACTACACAACATTGCATAGCAGGTTCTAAGTAATGTACCAGGTTCTAAATAATGTACAAGGCTATTAGTAATGTACCAGGTTCTAAATAATGTACAAGGCTATTAGTAATGTACCAGGTTCTAAGTAATGTACCAGGCTATAAGTAATGTACAAGGCTATTAGTAATGTACCAGGTTCTAAGTAATGTACCAGGTTCTAAGTAATGTACCAGGTTCTAAGTAATGTACCAGGCTATTAGTAATGTACCAGGTTCTAAGTAATGTACCAGGCTATAAGTAATGTACAAGGCTATTAGTAATGTACCAGGTTCTAAGTAATGTACAAGGCTATTAGTAATGTACCAGGTTCTAAGTAATGTACCAGGCTATTAGTAATGTACCAGGTTCTAAGTAATGTACCAGGCTATTAGTAATGTACCAGGCTATTAGTAATGTACCAGGTTCTAAGTAATGTACCAGGCTATTAGTAATGTACCAGGCTATTAGTAATGTACCAGGTTCTAAGTAATGTACCAGGCTATTAGTAATGTACAAGGCTATTAGTAATGTACCAGGCTATTAGTAATGTACCAGGCTATTAGTAATGTACCAGGTTCTAAGTAATGTACCAGGCTATTAGTAATGTACCAGGCTATTAGTAATGTACCAGGTTCTAAGTAATGTACCAGGCTATTAGTAATGTACCAGGCTATTAGTAATGTACCAGGTTCTAAATAATGTACCAGGCTATTAGTAATGTACCAGGTTCTAAGTAATGTACCAGGCTATTAGTAATGTACCAGGCTATTAGTAATGTACCAGGTTCTAAGTAATGTACCAGGCTATTAGTAATGTACCAGGCTATTAGTAATGTACCAGGTTCTAAGTAATGTACCAGGCTATTAGTAATGTACCAGGCTATTAGTAATGTACCAGGTTCTAAATAATGTACCAGGCTATTAGTAATGTACCAGGTTCTAAGTAATGTACCAGGCTCTTAGTAATGTACCAGTTTCTGGGTAATGCTATGAGTAATATACCAGGTTCTAAGTAATGTACCAGGTTCTAAGTAATGTACCAGGCTATTAGTAATGTACCAGGTTCTAAGTAATGTACCAGGCTTTTAGTAATGTACCAGGTTCTAAGTAATGTACCAGGTTCTAAGTAATGTATCAGGTTCTAAGTAATGTACCAGGCTATGAGTAATGTACCAGGTTCTAAGTAATGTACCAGGTTCTAAGTAATGTACCAGGCTATGAGTAATGTACCAGGCTTTTAGTAATGTACCAGGTTCTAAGTAATGTACCAGGTTCTAAGTAATGTACCAGGCTCTTAGTAATGTACCAGTTTCTGGGTAATGCTATGAGTAATATACCAGGTTCTAAGTAATGTACCAGGTTCTAAGTAATGTACCAGGCTTTTAGTAATGTACCAGGTTCTAAGTAATGTACCAGGCTATTAGTAATGTACCAGGTTCTAAGTAATGTACCAGGCTTTTAGTAATGTACTAGGTTCTAAGTAATTTACCAAGCTATTAGTAATGTACCAGGTTCTAAGTAATGTACCAGGTTCTAAGTAATGTATCAGGTTCTAAGTAATGTATCAGGTTCTAAGTAATGTACCAGGCTTTTAGTAATGTACCAGGCTTTTAGTAATGTACCAGGTTCTAAGTAATGTACCAGGCTTTTAGTAATGTACCAGGTTCTAAGTAATGTACCAGGCTTTTAGTAATGTACCAGGTTCTAAGTAATGTACCAGGCTTTTAGTAATGTACCAGGTTCTAAGTAATGTACCAGGTTCTAAGTAATGTATCGGGTTGTCACGCCTCCCGTCCATGTGCCCTTGTTTACGTCCCGTCCATGTGTTTCTGTTTTGTCACGTGCTCCCTGGCCCCGCCCGTCACACCTGTTTTCCTTTAGTCCTGAGTTGTGTCACCTGTTCCCTCTTGTTACTCTCTGTATATATACCCTGTGTTTGCAGTCTGTCTTTGTCGCTCATTGTTATTGTTACTGTTGTTGTTCTGTACTCCGTCTGTTTCAATATTAAATCCATGTTTAAACGCAAGTCTGCAACTGCCTTTCCTCGCTCCAGCTACACCGTGACACGGGTTCTAAGTAATGTACCAGGCTTTTAGTCATGTACCAGGTTCTAAGTAATGTACCAGGCTATTAGTAATGTACCAGGTTCTAAATAATGTACCAGGTTCTAAGTAATGTACCAGGCTTTTAGTAATGTACCAGGTTCTAAATAATGTACCAGGCTTTTAGTCATGTACCAGGTTCTAAGTAATGTACCAGGCTATTAGTAATGTACCAGGTTCTAAGTAATGTACCAGGTTCTAAGTAATGTACCAGGCTTTTAGTAATGTACCAGGTTCTAAGTAATGTATTGGGTTCTAAGTAATGTACCAGGCTTTTAGTAATGTACTAGTTTCTGGGTAATGCTATGAGTAATGTACCAGGCTTTTAGTCATGTACCAGGTTCTAAGTAATGTACCAGGCTATTAGTAATGTACCAGGTTCTAAGTAATGTACCAGGTTCTAAGTAATGTACCAGGCTTTTAGTAATGTACCAGGTTCTAAGTAATGTATTGGGTTCTAAGTAATGTACCAGGCCTTTAGTAATGTACTAGTTTCTGGGTAATGCTATGAGTAATGTATCAGGCTTTGAGTAGTGCACCACATTCTGAGTAATGTAATGTACTGTACCAGGCTCTAAATAATGTAGTGGGCACATACTTGACTCTGAGTAATGTAACAGGTTCTGAGTAATGTTCTGGTTTCTGCATAATGTACTGGGTTCTAAATAAACTGTTGGGCACTCAGAAATATACTTGATACTGAGTAATGTAATGTACCACGTTCTAAATGATCTACCAGGCTATCAGTAATGTACCAGGGCCTGAATAAAGTAGCAGGCTCTGAGTAATTTATCTGATTAAAAGTAATGTACAATAATCTTAGTATGGTACTGGGTCTGTGTTAGTACTAGATACTCAGAAATCAGGCTAATGTAATGTACGATGCTCTAAGTAATGTACTAAACTCCAATTAATGTACTGGGTTCTAATAAGGGCACCGAGTTCTGAACAAGGCACTGGCTTCACATTAAGGTTAAAGGGTTTGTGTACAGGGTTCTGAGTAATGTAAAAGGTTCTGAGTAATGTAAAAGGTTCTGAGTAATATACAGGGCTTTAAGTAATCCACCAGTTTCTGAATAGCGTACCAGGCTCTGAGCAATGTGCTATACTTTGATTAATGTACTGGGTTCTGAGAAGGGCACCTGGCTCTGAGAAGATACTGGCTTCTTATTAAGGGATCAAGGAAACATACAGGGTTCTGAGTAATGTTCTGGGTTCTTAGTAACATACTGGACTCTGAGTAAAGTCACTAATACTAGTATTATTTCTTTTCTTAGAGGTACAGTTATTAATACTGCTTGAAATGTACGAATTGCCCTAAAATCCTACTTTGATACGTACAAACAAACTGAAATAAAAGAATCTGCAGCGCAAAGTTTTCATGTTGTCTTTGAACTCCAGCGCGTATATAATAATATGCAAGGCCTTTGATGGCACCCGTTCCAATATCAGAGTAATTCTATTCCTGTAATATACGGCGGCGCTCCGGCTTCAAGGATCACCGCGGTGTTATCCGCGCTCCTCAGGCTCGGCTAATTATCTGCACATTTAGAGTGTCGCCATTAAATTTGCCGAGGACCGGTTCTGGGCCATCAGGTAATTACTTTTTAACAATGAGGGCATGTACAGACCCGGCTCCCTGCTTCACGATGACAGAGCGGCTGGAACCGGACGCCGAGTCTTTAGGCTGGATGTTCAGTCATGTGCCAAATGGCGGATTTAAATTCAGGCTGTGACAAAAAGCCGGGGGGACGTCGGGGGGCACGAGCCAGTCAGCCTGAGTGAAACCGAAACCCTTCTTTTCATCCAGATCACAGCACAGCGGCCCGGCACGGGGAAACCGGCGAGAGGTGATGTGGGGAACCAATGAACTGAGCCAAGTGATTCTAATTGGCTGAAGCATCATGGCACAGTGTGGCACAGCTCAGCACAGCCCGGCACAGTGCGGCACAGCCCGGCACAGCTCAGCACAGCCCGGCACAGCTCAGCACAGCCCGGCACAGCCCGGCACAGCTCAGCACAGCTCAGCACAGCCCGGCACAGCCCGGCACAGCTCAGCACAGCCCGGCACAGCCCGGCACAGCTCAGCACAGCTCAGCACAGCCCGGCACAGCTCAGCACAGCCCGGCACAGCGACACAGAGGCTCAGCACCAGCACTGCTAACGAGAATCCTATACAGCTTCAATAAGTCTTCACTTTCTCTGTATCTCTGGGAGAATCTCTCATTTCCTCTCGCTCTCCTGTCGTCTTTCCTTCTACTCTCCATCGTTCTCTCTCTCTCATTTCTCTCCTTTCCCTCTTCTGCTCTGTCTCTGCCTCTCTTAACCCTTTCTTTCTCTCCCTTTCTTTTTCTGTCTCTTTCTTTCTTTCTCTCTACTTCTATTTTACTGACTGTCCAGTGTTGGGCACATCTAATTTGCAAGAACTGCAGGTTAATGTGACTATGACTTATTTTATGAAGCTGTATAGATCAATAATAAACAAATAAACTAATAAATAAAAACATAAAGAAGATAAATAAATTAATAAATAAATACATAAACATTAAATGTGAATCAGAGGATAAAGGGATATTTAGTCTCAATGTTCTGAAAGCTCATTCAAATAAATACAGTTAGAAAACAGAAATAATAATAATAATATTAATAATAATAATAATAATAATAATAATAATAATAATTCTCCAGACTGCACTCTAACCTTCACTGTGAAGTTAATTATTATCTGGTTTTCATGTTTGCATATTTGCGGCACTTTTATCTTCTTTGTATACCCGTTAGTCTGGTTTATATGAGGAAACTTTCCTGCAACTGCTGTGAGTTGCATGCAACATTATTTTTCAGATTTTTTAAATTCAGCCAGAAAACCACCTGTTTAAATGATACAATATATTGAAAACCACATCAGTTACATGCATCTTGCTTAGAATGTCTGGTGAAAAGTTGCACAGAAATGAAGTTTCATGCAACTCACAACAGCTGCTAAATGTTTCATCATGTAAACAGAGGATAAAAAAGCTGCAAATGTGCAAACATAAAAATACAAATGATTTTATTAAACTTTTCTTTAATGACGCAAAGTACTGAAAAACTTTAGTTGCAAGCAACTAATTTTTAAATTAATAAATTGCACAGAATGTATACTGCAACTCACAAGAGTTGCATGAAAGTTCGGGTTAGGGTTAACCGTAACCCTAACATTAGAAAAAGCAATAACGATCATTTTCTTTAATCAGTTAATTTTTGACATAAAGCAATTGTTTTAATTGTTTCATGCAGGTTGCAGGAAATTTAATAATGCAAAGTACTAAAAAATGTCAGTTGCAAAGAACCTGTTTTGGACTAGTAAATTGCACAGAATGTATATTGCATGGAAAAATCCAGCTCAGTTGCATGCAACTCACTCACAACAGCAAATGCACAAACATGCAATGAAGATGATTTTCTTCTATTTAATATTATGAAGCGACTTGTTTTTTTAATTGCTTCATGCAGGTTGCACGTGAATGCAACTCACCATAGTTGCATGGAAGTTTCAGTACGTAAGGCCCACATGAAAGGGTTAAAGCACTGGAGAGCAGTATGTAATTGAACTTTTTGGGGTCTCAAATCTGAATTATTCAGCCGTTACTTAATCCCCCTTCGTGGATCGTCTGGCGGAGCGTAATAAGCTTCATGGATCAAATATCAAGCAGCGTAAATAAAAGTTTAGCACTGAAGCGTTATCTGTCGCCGTGGCGAGGGAGGCTAACTGATATCCGGCCTGTGCTGCCACCGCACACTTTCTTCCAGAGGCCCGAGAAGCTAATAACTGAAGCTAATTCCACCAAACAGAGCAAAGATGCTATCTGTGTTCGGTGCTTAGCGCCAGGGCTCAGCGGAAGCCCCCGGCGTGAGGCTGCGAGGCTGCCCTGCGCAACACAACACGAGATAGAGACCAGCACTCGATTAGCCTAGCGCGGTAACTCTCCCACTGCTGACCTGTTAGCGCTGGGATTGGAGCGGCAGCGCGGAGGGAAGTCATGAATTAACGAAGAGACGTCAGGCCGCCAGCCAGCGCCGAGCTACAGCCGGACTCCAGAGGAGGACAACGGCACTTCTCTTCTCCCCCCATACCCCCCACCACCCCACCCCCACTTTCACTTCGAGCGAAGACGAGTCAGACACTGTGCTACAGCTACGTCTCCATTTCCCGGCTAATGGCCTACGCGCTGTCAAACGCTCCACTCCGCCGGAAACCTCACAGGTCACCGGCTCGGCTCCTCGGCTCCTCCGCCGGCAGAACTAACGAAGGGAATTTCTAAATAAATGGAGGAAAGATGAATAAAACAAAGGCGGCGAGGTACGGGAGTGAGGTTTGACGGCTGGCTGACTCTAAATTTAGCCTGTAAACTGCCTCGCTTCATTAGCATTAAGCACATTCGTCAGGCAGCCGATGTGAGGTTTCAATTCAACGCATGCTTTTATGGAGAAATGTAAATTAAGGAGATGTAATTAAAGGAAATTCATTATTTCTATCACGGCCGACCAATTATTAGCATTTACAGGCATTTACAGGCCCGACGCTAGCGTGAAATATGTCCTCACCAGGTCTTCTCTTCTGATGAAGCCTCTAAACAGACTGTTGGTGGTGGTGCTTAATTGGGCTGTTCATAAATACCGACCGTCACTTCAACATCCCTGCCTCCCTGTAAACTCCACTAGCGCTGTATAGAACAAGTCACTCCCAGTTCTGTACAGAGAAAATCAGAACATATAGATTAAAACGATAGGCAGGTTTTAAGGCTTAGCTGAACGAGTCATGATGCAGATCATTAATGCAACACTGGAAATAACCCTAACCCTAATCCTAACCCTAACCCTAACCCTAACCCTAATCCTAACCCCAATCCTAACCCTAACCCTAATCCTAACCCTAACCCTAATCCTAGACTACTTACGCAAGTACTTCAGGAATTCACACATGAAAACATTTAACTACCAACTGCTTAGTCCTGGATTTTGGCAACAACTCTAACCCTAAACACTAACCCTAACCTTAACCCTAAACACTAACCCTAACCTTAACCCTAACCTTAAATCCTAAACCTACACCATAACCCTAATCCTAACCCTAACCTTGAACTCTAACCCTAAACCATAAAACTAATCCTAACCCTAACCCTAATCATAAAACCTTACCCTAAACCATAACCATAACCCTAAACCATGACCCTAACCCTAACCTTAACCTTAAACTCTAACCCTAAACCACAACAATAATCCTAACCCTAACTTTAACCTTAAACAATAACCCTAAACCCTAAACCCTAATCCTAATCTTAACCTTAAAACATAACCCTAATCCTAACCCTAACCTTAACCTTAAACCCTAACCCTAAACCGCAACCCTAATCCTAACCCTAACATTAACCTTAACCCCTAACCCTAAACCATAACCATAACCATAACCATAACACTAATCCTAACCCTAACCTTAACCTTAAACCCTGACCCTAAACCATAACCCTAACCTTAAACCATAACCTTAAAACATAACCCTAACCTTAAACCCTAAAACATAACACTAATCCCAACCCTAACCTTAACCTTAAACCCTGACCCTAAACCATAACCCTAACCTTAAACCATAACCCTAACCTTAACCTTAAAACATAACCCTAACCTTAAACCCTAAAACATAACACTAATCCTAACCTTAACCTTAAGACATAACCCTAAAACATAACACTAATCCTAACCTTAACCTTAAACCCTAACCCTAACCCTAAACCATAACCCTAACCTTAAACCTTAACCCTAACCCGAAATCCTACAAACTAACCCCGAAACCTTGACCCTTAGCCAAAAACCCTAAACCCAGCCAAAAAATATTTAAACAACTTCAATATATTAAAAATATTTCAACTAGTAAATACTGAATTGCTGTACTAATAATAATAATAATAATAATAATAATAATAATAATAATATAATAATATAATATTTACGTACATGATTCAGATCACCACCAGCGTGAACAGTCGTGACTGAGGTTCTCCAGAACTGAACCAGTCTGATTTACACTGTTTACGTCTTAAACACTTACTTACGCAGTGGATTGGAAACGCTGAAGAATTTAACACAGTTAGAGGCAGTGACTTCCTGTGAGTGACGGCTGAGCGGGAGCAGGCGAGGGTGTTAGCACGTGGGTTAAACGAGCGCTCTAACTGGTCACACGGCGGTACTAGCCGTAACCACACTGTTTACCGATAGACCTATTCTCCTGTATGTGCTATTGATCAGCTGCTCCTCCACAGAGGCTCAATATTCTGGAGTTCAGATCAATCAGGTCTATAGATTAAACCTTCAGACTGAAAAAGGAGTATAGAAAGATTTTTTTTTATTCAGTGAAAAGTGAGGAGAGACATATAGAAAATAATCTCCAAAAATTAAATTAAATTAAAATAATTTTCTTTATTCAGTAAAAAGTGAGGAGAAACAAGTATATATGAAATAATCTCCAAAAATTAAATTAAATAAAAAGAATTTTCTTTATTCAGTGAAGAGTGAAGAGAAACATATATAAAATAATCTCCAAAAATGAAAATATGAACTTGTTTGACTGGAAGTGAGCGTGTGGTGAATATGTTTTATTCAGTAATTGAGTATTTTAAGTGTAAATTTAAAGAAGCTCAAAGGAAGCAAAGACTGTAACGACAGACGAGAAGCTCCACTCACAGCCCTGCCAACCGCTTCACTCTTTTATTCATGCATTCACTCCGTCCTGTGGAAACTGGGCCACATTATCAGCCTAATGTGTCCCTGGCAGTGTGTTTAACCCTTCCAGTCATTCCACACAGTCCTTCTGCTCTGCTGTTTAAACAGAGCTTCAACGTTCATTACATAATTAATTACATAATTAATTACATTTATTAATGTACGTCACATTCAGTCTCACTGGCTTCTATGCTTTTCAATTAATGAGTTTATTCTATTACTGCTAATAACAGTCTATAAAGTAGATGGTGTGCAGCTCCATAAATAAAGACTATTATTATTATTATTATTATTATTATTATTATTATTAAAGCCAATTAACAGAATCGAGTCAGAACTTGGACTTCAATGAACTTCAGATTTACATTATTACAAAATCAGTGCATGAAATCAAGTGCCAGCCCCTCATTTACATATCATTTGCATGAAGCTGATGTTTCCAGTAACAGGACATCATCCAGCTACTCATAACCCAGTGGCTGTGCTCGTAGGCGGAGTCTGAGGTGGAGTACCGAGTGCAGCTGCTCCCCCTGCTGACCAGAATGTATAGTGTTAGAAATAAACACATTTTTAATGGGGCTGACTGATATGATTATAATAGTTTATATTAGATAAATAAATATCATATTTAAATTCTGTGTTATTAAAATATATGACATTAGCAATGTTCTGTATTTGTTTATTTTGGGGGCGGAGTCAATCAAATAAAGTCATACAAAACAGTTGCAGCATTTGTTTGTATCCATGTATGTAAAGTTAGTGTGCATATGATTGTACTGGATTACCATGCACAGACAGTATTATTATTATTATTATTATTATTATTATTATTATTATTATTATTAGCACTGCAAAACAATTTGCACCACTACTGTCATCTAATGGTTTCTCCTCACTAGTTCTGGTCCAGCTCAGAAGCCTCAGTCTGATCAGTAATGATGTGCCATATACTTATATACTTCTTGTTTCTATAGAAATGAATTGAGTGGAAATTTGGGAACCTAGTTTAAATCACAAAGGTACAAGTTCATTAGCAACAACTAAATAAACTCTTGGGTTACCATAGCAGTGGTACGGTGATCTAGCAACACCCTAGCAACCATCAAGGATGCCATAGCAACCCCCTCAATCCGTACCCAGATAGCAAGCAATCAAGCAAATATTAGACCTCTGGCTTTTTAAGGTCAACACCCAGCTGACCGTTCACTACTGCAGCCAGATCACTGTCCTTTTTTAATCTTTTAAAATTTTAATCTTAAAAATAACAAGGACTTTTATTTTAGAAAATAAAAAACAACAACAACAACAACAACAACCAAGTGTTAGATATTTTATGATAGATGAAAATTATGTACCAATCTCTAAAGAAAGAGAGATAATGAATAAACTGGACTCTGAGTGAAAACTGGGAAATTCACAGTGCTATTTAGTTTAGTCACTGGTGAGACCCCCAGAAACCACTATAGACCACCAGCATTGCACTCAGTGACCGGTTATCCTCTTGCTATCAGGATATACAGTAATCATCATATACCCCACACAACATACACAAACACATACACACGTCTAGCAACCAACTGGAACACCTTAACAAATAGCTATCCACCAATCAACCACCATCAACAATACTACAGTAACCTAGCAACCAATAAGCAGGACAACAAAAACAGTATAGCAACTGTTCAAGCTACACTCTACACTCCAATCACTCTACACTCCAATCACTCTACACTCCAATCACTCTACACTCTACACTCAAATCACTCTACACTCCAATCACACTACACTCTAATCACGCTGCACTCTAATCACGCTACACTCTAATCACTTCACACTCTAATCACTCTACACTCTAATCACGCTGCACTCTAATCACGCTACACTCTAATCACTTCACACTCTAATCACTCTACACTCTAATCACGCTACACTCTAATCACTCCACAATTGCTGCTAGTAAAGCCACATTGTTATTTGTTTTATATTGTTATTTTTCTCTTTTCGACACGTAACTCATCCAAAACCATTCCAAATCCAGACTGTCCGATCTTTTTGATTGGATGCTTAACAAAGAGGTATTGACCAATTAACAACCACCAACAACTCTACAATAACTGTTTCCGGACTCTTCTAAGGGTTAAGCGGCGCACGGGTGACCAGAAAAACCCGCCGACTTCATATAAAGTGAATAACACATGTATAAACAATGTAACTAGTAGTGATGCAGCCGCTGTTACAGATAGATTACAGCAGTTCAGCTGCTGTAATTACCCACATCAGCTTCTTCTTCCCCAAATAATTACATATCTTAATATTCTCTCTCATATAATATCACAGTAACCCTGACAACCTCAGACTTAAACTGGAGCAGCAGACTTCTCCAGCGTTAACTATTTAATAACTTACATTACAGCAGTACTTATATTTACTTTACTAGTGCTGTGATATAGTAACCAGTTTCAGTTTTAACCCATACTGTAACCCGACACACCAACATCAGACGCCCACTTCCCTATAAAGTGAGTTTAAAGTAATTCATTGAATGTGCTGCAGTGTATTACTCTCAAAACACTGACAACAATTGCTGTTCAGTCTAATTACAAATTCAGTTACACTCATGTTATTGGTAATGTGTAGCAACATGAGAGAGAATTTGCTGTTGCCAAGACGACCAAGATTGTAATTACAAAAAAAAAAGAAAAAGAGATACACGTTTGTGTAAGTACATAAGCTGTGCTGCTGTGATCCGCCTACGTCACTAGTAATAACATTGTTGTTCATGTGTAATTACAATGTTATTAGAGACACATTAATAACATTAATATAAGGTGGGAGGAAAAAAGCCCTGCCAGGTGAACAAACAGCTCAGACGCTGGGAGGACGTTTGCTTTAGCGCTGGCCTTTTCTTCTGGGATTAATGATCCTCGCCCTCCATTAACTACGCCGATGGCTCATCAATACTCTGCCGGTGATTTCCTGCCTCTTTGAACAAAACCTCTTGCTCAGGAATGGAAAAGAATCAAACTAGAGATTTTTCTTTAAAGGGAACCCCGGTTAGTAACACCAGTGAGCCTTAATATGATGTAATGACTCTAAATTATTAGGACATGTTGTTAAAAATCCCTAAAAGTATCAGATTTATTAGATTTTGTGTAAAATCCGCTGCACGTGGGTCTCCATTGTTGTATCTACTGACGTGATCAGCGGGTAGTGACGTCAAATGGTTGCAGTAACCGGCCGTCACGCTCGAGCACAGCTAGCTACTAAACATGCTACTGTTCAGTCTTTACAGTTTGAGCTAGAACTCAACATTTCTGACATCAGCGGTGACATCACACACCACGTTAGTGTAAATGGTGAACAGAGAGGGTGGAGGAGAGAGTGACACAGTGCTGGAGTTGTTGTGAAGCTGTGTGTTGGTGTTGACGGAGAAGGAGAGTGTCTGTTAAAGGGGCTCCGCTTTCTAGCAGGAAACATTCACTCTCAGTAAACAGCTAGATACACTGAACGGGAGTGTCTCTGAGCTTCACACTCCTTTATTAGTGAACTAGTATGTTCACTACTAAGACTCTACTTTCACCTTCAGGATCCACAAACGAGGAGAAGCAGCTGACGCTAACGCTAAACGTTCTCAGGAGAGAGTCCAGCGCATGTTCACGTTCACGGTTCTTCTCGCGGTTCTCCATAATCTGGAGCTTCTGGACTTCCTGTGTGGGGAAACTGTGGCACTGCATTGTGTTTTAGTCTACGCTTAAAACCAACAGCTTCCGTCAAGTCTCTCACCAGTGGTGGTCTACTGAACCACTCCAACTCATCCAGACTGAAGTGAGGAGAGCAGAGCGGGGGTCTTTGGGTAGCTGTGTTGGTCCACACGCTGCTTCACTAACTATTCTCCTTGTTTATGTTTGTGAAGCTGTTTAGACTAATATCAGTCTCTTCACTGCCTTTCACTGAAACAACATCAACAACACAATGTACATGGTTTTCTTTAAGCTAGGTTAGTAACTAACACTCACTCCTTCACACCACAGTCCAGTTTAGACCTGAAACCATCTGACCTCATCTACCCAGCAGGCATTGCACCTCAGTAATAATTGCTGTGTCCAAATATTAAATATTTAGGATAAAAGGCTAATTTATTAATAAATCTGATACTTTTGTGATTTTTTACAACATGTCTTAATAATTTAGAGTCATTACAACATATTAAGGCTTACAAGTGTTACCAGCCGGGGTTCCCTTTAAAACTGATTCGTCTGTCAGGAAACTCAGATCAGTCTGTAGGAGAACCTCAAATCCGTCATGATCAGTTAAATAGAAATTCCAGCCATTTTCAACATATATGACACAGTAATACAAGACAATCTGCATGACCTGAATGTTTATTTTATATCTCTTATGTACATACATATAAATACACACACCTCAGGTCAAATTCAATATTTTACTGACTTCCCCTGCAGAGAATAACTTTATTATACATTCTTCATTCCTTTACATATATATAAACCACAGCTTTGATAAAGTACAGTACACGTGGGGTTTATAACACTCCCTATGAATCCTGTATATATGACTCATTATAAATTCATTAGTAAAGTGTTATATGAAGTACACAATGTCTTATAAAACCAGGCATGAGCTTATAACCAGGCAACGGCTCTTAAGTAGTACATAAGAACATGCATAACAGTTTATAATACGAGAGTACATAATATAAAGTCATACTCCATAATGCATTATAATATGTTTATAAGAACAGTGTATACAGTAATGTTATTGAGCATTATAACAGGTCATTACTGTTAATACAGCATTTACAGGAACACATAAGCAAAGCCAGCTTGAAGAACATTGAAAATAAAGCAGAAGTTTTCAGAACATTCATGTTTACACTGTTCTTATAAACACATATTATAATGCATTATGGAGTCTGACTTTATATTATATACTCTCGTATTATAAACGTTTATGCATGTACTTATGTACTACTTAAGAGCCGTTACCTGGTTATAAGCTCATGCCTGGTTTTATAAGACATTATGTACTTCATATAACACTTTATTAATGCATTTATAATGAGTCATATATACAGGATTCAGAGGGAGTGCGTTATAAACCCCACGTGTACTGTACTTTATCAAAGCTGCTGTTCATATATATGTAGAAGAATGAAGAATGTATGACATTATAGAGTTATATACTTTCCCTTAATAGTGTTACAGATGCTATAAAGCATTAAGGATGTCCCATAACAGCTTAGAAACGCATTTATAAAGCATTATAAACACTGAATCGTATTAAATATTTAATTTTACAGGACTTTAACAGTAAGTGATTTTTACTGTGTAGCCTACATACTGTAATCATTCATTTAATGTCATTTCTTGTTATTTATCTTATTACCTATAGATTTAATTCATGATGTATTTATGTAAGGTGGAACGAAGAATTCCCAAAACAAGCACATCTTTAACAGAATCCTGAACAACTTTAACTCTGCAGTCTGTACGTTTCACTCCGGACAGTTTCTCCAACACTCGGACACCATGGAGCAGCTTCAGCTCAGCGTTCAACACTGAAGAGACTGAAGAGACGAGCAGCTCCACCTTTATTAGCACCACAACCTCCAACAGTGACTGGAAGTAGCAGCCATGCTGTGTGAGTGGATCACTGTGTGCTGGTTGAAGCAGATCATCTTCAACTGAAAGTTTCTCAGAGACACCTTTCATCTACTTTGAGTTTGATGTCCAGATCAAAGAGAGTAGCTAGTACAGGTAACCTTAGACACTAGCAGCTCTGAGTAACCAGCATAGCTAACTTAATAGTATGTGGGCAGAGCTTATTTACACTGACAGTCATTTTATTTGGTCTATGTTACTTCTGTGTGATCATCACTGCTGTAAACCAGCCAATCAGAGCAGAGCTCATCTAAATATTCATGAGCTCAGCTTGTTTCGTTCTAGGACCAAATCATAGGGAGTCAATTCTGGGTGATCAAAGATCTACATACCTTCTATCTTCTATGTAGAACATCAGAGAATTCCAAACCATGACAAAGCAGATACCCAGTCTGAGCTAAGAGGGTCTTTAAATGCTTAATGTATTTATATATATATATATATATATATATAAATATATATAATAAGTAGGTCTTTGTTGGCTCCCGCGTTTATCCTCTGAGCTCTGGAATCTTAATCGATGTGTACTAGAACTGAAACACTGCTCGGGTGTGAGAATCGAACCTCTCCTGATGAGGAACATTACCAGATCAATAACAGACGCACTGAAATAAATCCAACTACAAATGAG
Organism: Megaleporinus macrocephalus; assembly: GCA_021613375.1. Lineage (NCBI taxonomy): Eukaryota > Metazoa > Chordata > Actinopteri > Characiformes > Anostomidae > Megaleporinus > Megaleporinus macrocephalus. Next base: position 49,271,753 of record CM038707.1, on the reverse strand, counting down.
CAGAAGTTTCCAGATCATTATTAACCGCCTTATAAACCATCCAGCTAACCATCGCACGCCGCCGCCTTAAAGCCCCACCCCGCCGAGTAAATGTTCTCCTACCAACTCAGTCAGTCTCGCTCTGGAGGGAGAACCGCATACACGTACTAGGTACGTCCATTACCTGACTTTACACTGCAGTTCTCCACTGAACAGCATTCACACTAATTATAAATGACTGTTTAATTAAATAACTATAACATGATTCACACCTTTATCCAAAACTCGATTGAGTGTTAGTGAGTTCAGGTACTGATGTTGAACATTGCTGTGAGGATTTGATTGAGTATTAGTGAGGTCAGGTACTGATGTTGAACATTGCTGTGAGGATTTGATTGAGTATTAGTGAGGTCAGATACTGATGTTGAACATTGCTGTGAGGATTTGATTGAATATTAGTGAGGTCAGGTACTGATGTTGAACATTGCTGTGAGGATTTGATTGAGTGTTAGTGAGGTCAGGTACTGATGTTGAACATTGCTGTGAGGATTTGATTAAGTATTAGTGAGGCCAGGTACTGATGTTGAACATTGCTGTGAGGATTTGATTGAGGGTTAGTGAGGTCAGGTACTGATGTTGAACATTGCTGTGAGGATTTGATTGAGTATTAGTGAGGTCAGGTACTGATGTTGAACATTGCTGTGAGGATTTGATTGAGTATTAGTGAGGTCAGATACTGATGTTGAACATTGCTGTGAGGATTTGATTGAGTATTAGTGAGGTCAGGTACTGATGTTGAACATTGCTGTGAGGATTTGATTGAGTGTTAGTGAGGTCAGGTACTGATGTTGAACATTGCTGTGAGGATTTGATTAAGTATTAGTGAGGTCAGGTACTGATGTTGAACATTGCTGTGAGGATTTGATTGAGGGTTAGTGAGGTCAGGTACTGATGTTGAATATTGCTGTGAGGATTTGATTGAGTATTAGTGAGGTCAGGTACTGATGTTGAACATTGCTGTGAGGATTTGATTGAGTGTTAGTGAGGTCAGGTACTGATGTCCAACATTGCTGTGAGGGTTTGATTGAGTGTTAGTGAGGTCAGGTACTGATGTTGAACATTGCTGTGAGGATTTGATTGAGTGTTAGTGAGGTCAGGTACTGATGTCCAACCTTGCTGTGAGGATTTGATTGAGTGTTAGTGAGTTCAGGTACTGATGTTGAACATTGCTGTGAGGATTTGATTGAGTGTTAGTGAGGTCAGGTACTGATGTCCAACATTGCTGTGAGGATTTGATTGAGTGTTAGTGAGGTCAGGTACTGATGTTGAACATTGCTGTGAGGATTTGATTGAGGGTTAGTGAGGTCAAGTACTGATGTTGAACATTGCTGTGAGGGTTTGATTGAGTGTTAGTGAGGTCAGGTACTGATGTTGAACATTGCTGTGAGGATTTGATTGAGTGTTAGTGAGGTCAGGTACTGATGTTGAACATTGCTGTGAGGATTTGATTGAGGGTTAGTGAGGTCAAGTACTGATGTTGAACATTGCTGTGAGGATTTGATTGAGGGTTAGTGAGGTCAAGTACTGATGTTGAACATTGCTGTGAGGATTTGATTGAGGGTTAGTGAGGTCAAGTACTGATGTTGAACATTGCAGTGAGGATTTGATTGAGGGTTAGTGAGGTCAGGTACTGATGTTGAACATTGCTGTGAGGATTTGATTAAGGGTTAGTGAGGCCAAGTACTGATGTTGAACATTGCTGTGAGGATTTGATTGAGTGTTAGTGAGGTCAGGTACTGATGTTGAACATTGCTGTGAGGATTTGATTGAGTGTTAGTGAGGTCAAGTACTGATGTTGAACGTTGCTGTGAGGATTTGATTGAGTGTTAGTGAGGTCAAGTACTGATGTTGAACGTTGCTGTGAGGATTTGATTGAGTGTTAGTGAGGTCAGGTACTGATGTTGAACGTTGCTGTGAGGATTTGATTGAGTGTTAGTGAGGTCAGGTACTGGTGTTGACTACCAAATGTTTTTCAGCTACTGTGTGAAGGTTGAATCTGCAGTGCAGGTGATCAGTATTGGCAGGGGTCTAACATATGGCCCCAGATAAACAAAGCCCGGACCACCACCAGCAAGATCAAAAGCCTTTAGGCCAGGAGTCTTAAGGGTAAAGCAAAGGCTGGTGGAGAAGGAGGGAAAGGCTGGTGGAGAAGGAGGGAAAGGCTGGTGGAGAAGGAGGGAAAGGCTGGTGGAGAAGGAGGGAAAGGTGTGGTGAAGGAGGGAAAGGCTGGTGGAGAAGGAGGGAAAGGCTGGTGGAGAAGGAGGGAAAGGTGTGGGGAAGGAGGGAAAGGTGTGGAGAAGGAGGGAAAGGTGTGGAGAAGGAGGGAAAGGCTGGTGGAGAAGGAGGGAAAGGCTGGTGGAGAAGGAGGGAAAGGTGTGGAGAAGGAGGGAAAGGTGTGGAGAAGGAGGGAAAGGCTGGTGGAGAAGGAGGGAAAGGCTGGTGGAGAAGGAGGGAAAGACTGGTGGAGAAGGAGGGAAAGGTGTGAGGAAGGAGGGAAAGGCTGGTGGAGAAGGAGGGAAAGGTGTGGAGAAGGAGGGAAAGGTGTGGAGAAGGAGGGAAAGGCTGGTGGAGAAGGAGGGAAAGGTGTGGAGAAGGAGGGAAAGGTGTGGAGAAGGAGGGAAAGGCTGGTGGAGAAGGAGGGAAAGGCTGGTGGAGAAGGAGGGAAAGGCTGGTGGAGAAGGAGGGAAAGGCTGGTGGAGAAGGAGGGAAAGGTGTGGAGAAGGAGGGAAAGGCTGGTGGAGAAGGAGGGAAAGGCTGGTGGAGAAGGAGGGAAAGGTGTGGAGAAGGAGGGAAAGGTGTGGAGAAGGAGGGAAAGGTGTGGAGAAGGAGGGAAAGGTGTGGAGAAGGAGGCAAAGGCTGGTGGAGAAGGAGGGAAAGGCAGGTACAGGAGTGTCACAGCCAGTAAAGCTTCTTTGTGGATCCATGAAGACGCTCCAGTACGCGAGCCCACCCTCCCTATAGGCTCAGCAGGGGCTTAGCGTACGTCACAGCCGAGCCAAGTGACATATGTGCCATTATTTATAGCCGGCAGATCCAGCGAGAGGTCGGGGGGCCGCTTAGAGGGGCATTATTAGAAAACTTACAGACTCCCTCGGCCGCCAGCCAAGTCAGGACAAACAGCACTCGTTTACGTGACGACCCAACAACAGCAGCGCATGGAGACGGCGACGGGACGCATTATACAAATGAAGGTTTAAGCAGTCGAGGAGTCCGACGCTCCATAATCAGACGCGTAAACGCGTTAGCCGTGATGGCCTCTTTAATCTGAGCGGCACAAATTCATATTCATGACTCGCGGAAGCTGAACAGAGCGGCGTCTCCGCGGCGCCGTTATGAGAATTACAAAACAATGCACTCATGAGAGGAAGTAGCGGACGCGCTCACATTTCCATAATATGACTAATACGCTCGCAGTAAATACCCCACACGTGGAGGAACCCGCAGTGGTCTTCTGGGGAGGAGGTCTTATTCCAGAAGAACTCTCCGAGCTCGCGTACCGGCGCCGATACCGGCTCTGAAGCACTGCAGCGGTTTCAGTGACTCACGTTCAGACATGAGCACATCGTTATACTCTACTGTCTCACTGACATTACTAACTAGGCGGTGGAGCTAAAGTGATCGTGATATCAGGCGGTGCTCAGCAGGTACAGGAGGTCAGGAGGAGTCTGTTGAGCTTGTAGCCACTTGGAGAAGATTCTGTGTTCAGAGGGGGGTCTGTATGTTCTGCCAAAGCTGGAACTACCAATAAGCCAGTGGTTAGAATTCATGTTTACCAGTGTTTTACACTGTTCCCCTCCACTGCTCCCCTCCACTGCTCCAACCCACTCTTCTAATCAAGTGCTCCAACCCACTCTTCTAATCAAGTGCTCCAACCCACTCTTCCAATCAACTGCTCCAATCCACTGCTCCAACCCACTCTTCTAATCCACTGCTCCAACCCACTCTTCTAATCAACTGCTCCAATCCACTCTTCCAATCAACTGCTCCAATCCACTGCTCCAACCCACTCTTCCAATCAATTGCTCCAATCCAATGTTCCCCTCAACTGTTCCAATCCACTGCTCCAACCCCCTCCCTCCATTCAACTGCTCCAACCCACTCTTCCATTCAACTCCTCCAATCCACTCTTCTAATCAACTGCTGCAATTCAATGTTCCCCTTCACTGTTTCCTCTACTGTTCCTCTCCACTGTTGCTCTTCCCAATTCCTCTGCACCCTCCACTGCTCCCATACACTGCTCCCATACACTGCTCCCATACACTGCTCCCATACACTGCTCCCATACACTGCTTCCATACACTGCTCCTCTCCATTGCTATTTCCACTGTTCTCCTCCGGCTAGTCATATGTGCTATGATGTTTCTGTCAGTTTCGTTAGCGTCGTCAGTCAGTGTTCATATGTCATCGTGGATTTATATTTATAATGTTAGCAGCATATTCATAACCATCTACTGAAATAACATTCTGTGAGAGAGCTTTTAGAAATGGACGTCTGGTTCCATTCACCACCACTGTGAACAGATCTGACCACTCTAAATGAATTTCTCTCTGAGTTCCTCTCAGAGAGAGTGATCCTCTTTCTCCTGTGGAGAGCTTCTGCTGGGCCTTCAAACTAACTCTGTATGCAGTCAGGAGACGGCATTATGGCTCTTCCAGTAACTATCAAGTGAGCTGAGCTCTGAAAGCAGCACAGTCGTTACGGCATTCTTCACAAAACACTGCGGCTCCTGCCTGTCAGTCACCGCCAGAGTCGGAGGAGACGTGTCTCTCTTTGAGATGGAACAGGACCAAGGACAGCTACCCAATAAAGGTGACCATGTGACGAGGCCAGTGACGAACACATGCTTTGAGAATTTCTCCTTTATGAGAAGAAAGCACGTCACTTCAGTTCAGTCACTAGATGAAACATGTTTTTGATCCAAATAATAATAATAGTAATAATAACAATAATAATAATAATAACAGTATTCATGCATATTTTCTGCTCTCTCTACTAGGGGTGTGTTAAAACATCGATTTAAAATCCGATCCGATTCAAATCGATCTTCATTTGAATAATCCGATATCGATTCGTATAAACCCGAGATCGGGAGACCAGCCACACACCCCCCCTCCCCAATCGGTCTTTAACCACCTTCAGACAGCTGTTTTAGCTGATTTTAGTTTTTAGATTTTATGTTTTTAGTTTGTTTTTTCTTTGTTTTGTTTAACATTTTTAGTTAACTTTCAATTTCCTTTTTAATCTTGTTTTTTTTAGCTGTTTTCTTTTTTTCTTTCTTTTATCGTTTCCTTATTTTCTTCTTTTGTTCTTAGTTATTGTTTATTTATTTTTTACCCTTTTATGTATTTAGTTTTATTTATTTTTCTGTAGTCTTTATTATTTTTATTACCTTAGATTTTCTTAACTATGATTTTATTGATTCCTACTTTAAATTTTTATTTTTATCTTATTGGTTTATATCTTACTTTATTTTATAATATTTTGTATCTACATCTTATTAAAATGCTGGGTCTTTTTATTTTATTTTGTCAATCCCCTTACAATGCATAATGCTCGGCTACATTGTAAATGAGGGCCACCCTCAATGTACTCCGAGATTAAATAAAGGTTGTTTGATATCGGTCAGACGATATATCAGGCCGATATTTGCCATTTTTTAATATATTGGAATCGGCCGATATCACTGTATTGCAGCGCCGATTTAAAGCCAGGCACGTCCGCGGGCAGCCCCGTGTTAATGGTGCAGTGGAAGGTGGTGCTGCCGCATGATATGGCATGATATTTTAGGGCTTAATATCGTTCACTGTATTCAAAAATGTTGGTGATATTATTGTGTACGATACAATACAGCACAACCCTAGTATTCACTCCCCCATCCAAATCCCTGAATTTAGGAGTTCCAATCACTGTCACGGCCACAGGTGTATAAAACCAGCACCTAGTCCTGCAGACTGCTTCTACACACATTAGTAAAGAGTGGGTCTCTCAGGAGCTCAGTGAACTCCAGCGTGGTACCGTGATAGGACGCCACCTGTGAACAAGTCCAGTGGTGAAGTTTCCTCACTACTAAATATTCCACAGTGGACTGTCAGTGGTGTTCTAACAAAGTGGAAGTGATTGAGAACGACAGCAACTCCGCCACCAAGTGGTAGAACACGTACAATGACAGAGCGGGTCAGCGGATGCTGAGGAGCATAGAGCACAGAGGTCACCAACTTTCTACAGAGTCAATCACTACAGACCTCCAAACTTCATGTGGCCTTCAGATCAGCTCAAGAACAGAGCGTAGAGAGCTTCATGGAATGGGTCTCCATGGCCGAGCAGCTGCATCCAAGCCTTACATCACCAAGAACAATGCAGAGCGTCGGATGCAGTGGAGTAAAACACGCCGTCACTGGACTCTAGAGCAGCAGAGACGTGATCTCTGGAGTGACCAATCACGCTTCTCCCTCTGGCAATCCGATGGACGAGTCTGGGTTTGGCGGTTGCCAGGAGAACGGTAGTTGTCTAATTGCATTGTGCTGAGGGTAAAGTTTGGTGGAGGGGGGATCATGGTGAGGGGTTGTTTTTCAGGAGTTGGGCTCGGACCATTAGTTCCAGTGTCCAGTGCATATCCATTTTTATCGATTTTCATTTTTCTACATATTTTGAACGCAGCAGCTGCCGTTTACATGGTGTAACAATTTCAAGATGAATAGACCAATAGAAATGCTCCAAAATAGCTTTGAAAAGGTTTGGGTTTCATTGACTTACATTGAAAGTGAAGAAGGTAAAACTATAAGATTATTAATAATATAGTTGATAATACTGTGATAGTTCAAAATGTCAAATCATTAGTTTATTTTACAGTTAAGCAGAACTAATTTGGCCTCAATTCAATATACCCCACTGTGTAAAAGCCTAAGACCCTTGAGGTGATTGTTTAAAAGTGTTTATCTGATCAATAAGTGTATGTTCTCCAGTAAGAACAGCAGATCTGATTAGAACAGATGTAAATAATCAGACATACAATAGAAAGTAACATGAATATGTTATTGTGAGAGAAGTAGATCAGATCTTGATCCAGTTTGAAGAACAAAGTTAGGTTCCAGATTTCTCCTGGACGCCCCAGACATTGGATGAATGTGTTCAGTTCCTTCAGCAGCAAATCTTGATTTAGCTTAATGAAGTACTGAGCAGTCAAAGCAGGTATTAGATGAGAACTGATAATAATACTGGGTTGTTTAGGAGAAGCTTGGAAAGAGTTAAATAAACACACTGACGTATGGAAAACCTCTACTTACTCTATTAATACTGATTAATATTTAATAATAAAGTGTAAAAGCTCTACTTACTCTATTAATACTGATTAATATTTAATAATAAAGTGTTTACTGAGTGAGGAGATCGCTTTTTATATATAATAATGTCCCCAAGTGCCTCAGAGAAAGAATGTAACGATCACTGTGAGAATCAGAGCTGACCGTCTTTAACTGCTTCAGCTGATCCAACCGAGCGCACCCTCACATTCACAGCAGCCTACACACATACGCAGATACTGCGATCTCCAGCTTTCCTAATGAGACGGGAGAGACTGCAGCAGCCCCGGCTCCGAAACAACAGGAGGGAGAAGAGGCAGTTCTGTCCACTTCTTTAATACTCACATCACACTAACTGTAACACTGCTGACCACAGCACCAGTAACACTAGCAGTGCCGACTGTGGTTAAAGTCTGCTGGGGGCAGTCGTGAGCTGGATGCTGGTGAATCAGCCTAGTGACCAGAAGGTTGTTGGTTTGTTTCCCCTGAACCGACAACTGCAGTGGTCTTGATCAAGACACCAAACCCCCCCACTGCTCCCCAGGTACTGTGGATAGGGCTGCTTACCACTCCGGACAAGTGTGCTCACTGTTCACTAGTGTGTGTGTGTGCTCACTAATATGTGTATGTGTCGGTGTTTCGTTGCCCCCTTGTGTGTGTGTGCGAGAATGTTTCACTGTCTCCTAGTGTGTATGTATGTGTGTTACACTGCCCCTAGAGTGTGTGTTCACTAGTGTGTGTATGTATGTGTGTGTTACACTGCCCTTAGAGTGTGTTCACTAGTATGTGTATGTATGTGAGTGTTTCACCACCCCTTAGTGTGCGTGTTCACTAGTATGTGTATGTATGTGAGTGTTTCACCACCCCTTAGTGTGTGTGTTCACTAATGTGTGTGTGTGTATGTGGGTGTTACACTGTATTCGACTGTGTATGTGGTTGTTACACTGCCCCCTAGTGTGTGTGTGTATGTGAGTGTTTTACCACCCCTTAGTGTGTGTATTCACTAATGTGTGTGTGTTTGTGGGTGTTACACTACCCCCTAGTGTGTGTTCACTAGTGTGTGTGTGTGTGTGTATGTGGGTGTTACACTACCCCCTAGTGTGTGTTCACTAGTGTGTGTGTGTGTGTGTGCGTGTATATATGTGGGTGTTACACTACCCCCTAGTGTGTGCTCACTAGTGTATGTGTGTGTGTATGTGGGTGTTACACTACCCCCTAGTGTGTGTTCACTAGTGTATGTGTGTGTGTATGTGGGTGTTACACTACCCCCTAGTGTGTGTTCACTAGTGTGTGTGTGTGTGTGTGTATGTGGGTGTTACACTACCCCTAGTGTGTGTGTGTGTGTAATGTAATAATACAAGCAAAGCTCTGTTTAGTGGACTGTGATAAGCTTAGACCGTGTGGTGCCCCCTGCAGTGTAGGATTGTGTGCTGCCCCCCTGCAGTGTAGGATTGTGTGCTGCCCCCTGCAGTGTAGGATTGTGTGCTGCGCCCTGCAGTGTAGGATTGTGTGCTGCCCCCTGCAGTGTAGGACCGTGTGCTGCGCCCTGCAGTGTAGGACCGTGTGCTGCCCCCTGCAGTGTAGGACCGTGTGCTGCCCCCTGCAGTGTAGGACCGTGTGCTGCCCCCCTGCAGTGTAGGACTGTGTGCTGCGCCCTGCAGTGTAGGATTGTGTGCTGCCCCTTGCAGTGTAGGACCGTGTGCTGCCCCCTGCAGTGTAGGACCGTGTGCTGCGCCCTGCAGTGTAGGACCGTGTGCTGCCCCCTGCAGTGTAGGATTGTGTGCTGCCCCCTGCAGTGTAGTACCGTGTGCTGCGCCTTGCAGTGTAGGACCGTGTGCTGCCCCCTGCAGTGTAGGACCGTGTGCTGCCCCCTGCAGTGTAGGACCGTGTGCTGCGCCCTGCAGTATAGGACCGTGTGCTGCCCCCTGCAGTGTAGGACCGTGTGCTGCCCCCTGCAGTGTAGGACCGTGTGCTGCCCCCTGCAGTGTAGGACCATGTGCTGCCCCCTGCAGTGTAGGACCGTGTGCTGCCCCCCTGCAGTGTAGGACCGTATGCTGCCCCCTGCAGTGTAGGACCGTGTGCTTCCCCCCTGCAGTGTAGGACCGTGTGCTGCCCCCTGCAGTGTAGGACCGTGTGCTGCCCCCTGCAGTGTAGGACCATGTGCTGCCCCCTGCAGTGTAGGACCGTGTGCTGCCCCCCTGCAGTGTAGGACCGTATGCTGCCCCCTGCAGTGTAGGATCGTGTGCTTCCCCCCTGCAGTGTAGGACCGTGTGCTGCCCCCTGCAGTGTAGGACCATGTGCTGCCCCCTGCAGTGTAGGACCGTGTGCTTCCCCCCTGCAGTGTAGGACCATGTGCTGCCCCCTGCAGTGTAGGACCGTGTGCTGCCCCCCTGCAGTGTAGGACCGTGTGCTGCCCCCTGCAGTGTAGGACTGTGTGCTGCCCCCTGCAGTGTAGGACTGTGTGCTGCCCCCTGCAGTGTGGGACCGTGTGCTGCCCCCCTGCAGTGTAGGACCGTGTGCTGCCCCCTGCAGTGTAGGACCGTGTGCTGTGGTGAACAGTGTGAGTCTAGCAGTGAACTCTGAGAGGAGCTGAACCTGTTAGGAGTTTCTGAGTTTTGTTATATATTATAAATATTTTTTCTCAGATGGTTCGGGCTTCACAGATCATTCACTGTGTAGTCGTTGATCCAGGCTGATGGACTCTTCCATGCGTACTGCAGCCAGAGGAACCAGCAGGAACCAGCAAACTGAGGAAGTAGATAACTCCCATGATGCTTTGTGACAGCTGACTCAGTGAGTTTGGCTGCACGTTGGGAAATATCTGACACTCGGCGCTCAGGTGGTCCTACCATAGCCATGCCCTGCATTCTCTTCTCACTGAGGCCATTACAGTTAAGGTCACTCAGCATGAGTTCATCACGTCCAGACCTTAGTTTTGGGAATACCGCAGACACAGAACTCCTGAAATTGCATGTTCCATGTTTCACATTCACTCCGTTTCACACCGGATGCTGTAAATATTCCTGCACCACTTTCTACACTAGAGTTTTCAATAAATTCAGCTGCAGATGATCAAATAAAAACAGAACGGTGCCTTACCTGGAGGAACCACAGGATGTGAGCAGTGTGAGGAACGAGGGATGAATAGACGACAAGTAGAGGAGTGCAGGTCAGTGTGTTTGGAGATCTGTCCTGAGTGAGTAGAGGCAGTTTGGAGGTGGTAGGTTAAATGAAACCATAATAATGTTTGGGTTTGGCCAAAACTGAATGGGGTCCTATGGAAGGAATGAGGGATGAATAAACGACAAATAGAGGAGTGCGGGTCAGTGTGTATGTGTGTGGATTTGAGTTTGGGGATCTGCCCTGAGTGAGTACAGGCAAGTGGGTAGCTGAAAATGAATGGAACTCTAAGAGGAAAAAAGAGGCACAAAATACAACAAACAGACAGACGAGTGCAGGCCAACCAACACTGCATCCCACACTCGTCTGTTGGTCGTTTTATTCATCCTTTTTTTACCATATGCTCCCATTCATTTTTTGAGCACAGCCAAATCTCATGGTTTTGTTTAACCTACAGCCTCCAAACTGCCTCTACTCTCTCAGAGCAGACCCACGAACCTCTTATCCACAGTTAAACTGACCTGCACTCCTCTATTTATCGTTTATTCATCCCTCGTTCCTCTCATAGGGTCTCATTCATTTTCAGCCCAACCCAAACATTATGGTTTTGTTTAACCTACAGCCTCCAAACTGCCTCTGCTCACTCAGAGCAGACCCCCAAACTCTAATCCAAAGTTAAACTGACGTGCACTCCTCTATTTATCGTTTATTCATCCCTCATTCCACACACTGCTTAAGCTGTGCAACCGTCCTGCGTTTACTTCAGGAGATTTACTTTTCTAGCTGACCATGTTTGGAACTGACCGCTAGTGTCTAACAGACTTAATACATAAGATGCAACCTGAATTAAAGTATGTACAGCAATGAGCTCACCGGCTTCACACCTTTAGAGTAGTCCGCTGTACGTGTTCACCTGGGTCCACAAGTCCAGCCTTCGGTCAGTCGATCCTAAGCAGTCAAGACTTTTTGTTTAGTCAGTCAGTTTGTGTTTTTAGGCACTAGAGGTGTTCCGTATCGTATCCTACACAATAATATCACCAACATTTTTGAATATGGTGAACGATATTATACCCTGAAATATCTACCATATCAGCCATCACTAATTATCACATCAGGTACTACTTTTACTGTTTTTAGAAAAAGATAAATTCATACTTTTCTCATTTCTCATTATATATCTACTAGAGACAGATTTTATCTCCAGTATCATTCACTTTACTTCAGTCCTGGATATATGGAGATATTTGGAGAGCATTATTTAGTATCGTGATATTCTGGATCATTGACTTCTGTTACTGATGAAAATTCTTGTATTTTTTAATATCTCAGTTAGGGGTGTGCCATGTCATATCGTATGCAATAATAAAATTTAATTTAAATTTTGTTGCAGTAGTGTATTCTTGAAATATATTTTTTAATGATGTTTTGTCATATCGCCAAGAGTATCGTTATCGCAAAAATACCATAAAATATTGTGATATTATTGTAGGCCCATATCGCCCACCCCTATTAGACACTTGGTATGGTGGCCGAGAAGACCCAACATGCTGCAAACAGAAAACACTTTCATCAAAATGACAACATAACAAGTTTCTAGTTACTGCAGTTGGTTTAAATAGCTGTACATTTAAAGTTTGTGTTTGTTAAATGTAGTGCCAGTGTTGTCATTTTGATGAAAGTGTTTTCTGTGTGCAGCATGTTGGGTCTTCTTGGCCACCGTAACTTGGGGACATTATTATATTCAAGTTTTCAATAAAATTGAAACATTCAAACAGTATTAATAGAGTAAGTAGACTTTTACATACGTCAGTGTGTTTATTTAACTCTTTCCAAGCTTCTCCTAAACAACCCAGTATTATTATCAGTTCTCATCTAATACCTGCTTTGACTGCTCAGTACTTCATTAAGCTAAATCAAGATTTGCTGCTGAAGGAACTGAACACATTCATACAATGTCTGGGGCGTCCAGGAGAAATCTGGAACCTAACTTTGTTCTTCAAACTGGAGCTCAATATCTGATCTACTTCTCTCACCATAAGATATTCATGTTACTTTGTATTGTATGTCTGATTATTTACATCTGTTCTAATCAGATCTGCTGTTCCTACTGGTGAACATACACTTATATTCTCTGGATGGATCTTCACCCGTCTGGAACAAATTGTGATGCATGGAGCTTTATAAACAGGACACTTCACACTGCGTCCTTGTACAGTGAGAATATAAGCTGACCGTACGCAACCTGTCATACGTCCACGCGGCCGCAGACCATTTACAGGGCTATTTTAGAATTCAGCAAACGGGCAGCGACCAAGACGGCGAGCAAGCCGTCAAATCCATGTGGCCGAGTGAGATAAACATACAACACAATAGCTCACAGTGAGTCCGTATCATGGCAGTGGAGGTTTAAGGGGCTGCAGACCTGCAGTCTTACGTAACAGCTTCCACTGAGTTCTCGCTGAGTTTTACCTGCTCAGAACCCACCACTGAGAAGAACTCGTTTTAACTCGTTTCCCTGTAAATCTAAGGCAAGGCAGGCAGGGCAGGTTTATTTGTGTAGCACCTTTCATATAGAGTCCCAACATAACGTGCTTTACAGAAATGAAGAAATGAGAAACAAAGCATTCAAATAAATCAGTTACAAGAAATAAGAAATATATAAATATTTAAAAGAAAGAGAATAAAACATAAATATGAAGAATGAGGTTTAAGAGTGATGATGGACTGTGTGCTGAGCAGGGGTGTAAGAAAATATAGAAAATATTGAATATCATGATATTATGTTTAGTGATTCTGTATCAATTCTCAAAACACAGTATCGATACACAGATTCCTGGCAGACAGTGAATCATTGTATGTTGTGTTTAAACCTCTGACCACTAGATAGCAGGGTTGTAATCCATTTTCAGCTCCACTCCAACATTAACAAGCAGCACAAGGACGCAGTGCTATTGTAAGTATTGATAAACCTGTTCATACAGTGGTGTGTTCTAATAGTAAGATTTGAAAAATCACAATATATCATTTTGCTTACAGTATCACAATATATTACTATATATTGAATCGTGATCGCTGTATCACGATACGTATTGTATCAGCAGGTTCTTGCCGATACACAGCCCTAGTGCTGAGGTCCGTTGTTCCAGCTAATGTTTTTCTTTACCGTGTGTTACTCCTGCACCCCACCAGAGCCAGCTCTGTATATACTGCTAGACCCGTCGGTCCTAGAAGCTCAGCTGCACTAAAAATTTCTAAAGATTTCTCTTATATCCTCATACAAGTCAGCGATTCCTATCACCTTCTTTTTAACATGTGGTGGCCAGGGTCCGGCCCATGGTACTGACTCCCCCTAGGGAAAGCCTCTGTCTCAGGTTTATGTCCCACAGCCAACCGTCTGAAACGTAAGGAGGACTGGTCTGAGGACTGTCCCCGATTGTACGGAGGCTCGGCCCTGGTTGGTCAGAACCTAAGCCCTGTTCAGGATCTCAGGCCTGACAGGTCAGACGTTCTGCTCTGATTGGTCAGAAGCCTACACATGATTGGTCAGAAGCTCAGTACTGACTAGTTAGAGCAGAACCTCTGACTGGTCTCAGACCCAGTGGGTCAAAATTTTAGTACTGACAGGTCAGATCTCGTGCTTTGATTGGTCAGAAGCTCAGCTCTGATTGGTTTGATTCTCAGTCTTTATGGTCAGAAGCCTTTCCATGATTGGTTAGAAGCTCAGAGGCTCATCCTGGATTGGTCAGAAAGCTGTCCCTGATTGGTCAGAACCTTAGTCCTGATGGTTCAGAATCTTAGACCCAGTGGTCAGAATTTCAGGCCTGAAAGACTCTGATTGGCCAGAAGCTAAGACTTTATTGTCAGAAGATCGGCACTGATTGGTTAGGAGCCCAGCCTTTATGGTCAGGCGTCTTTCCATGATTAGTTGAAAGCTCATCCCTGATTGATGGGTCAGAATCTCAGGCCTCCTGGGGCAGAACCTCAGGCCTGCTGGGTCAGAACCTTAGGCCTGCTGGGTCCGAATCTCAGGCCTGCTGGGTCAGAACCTCAAGCGTGCTGGGTCAGAACCTCAAGCCTGTTGGGTCAGAAACGTAGGTCTGATGGGTCAGAATCTCAGGCCTGCTGGATCAGAATTGTAGGCCTAAAGGGGCAGAATCTCAGGCCTGCTGGATCAGAATCGTAGGCCTGATGGGGCAGAATCTCAGGCCTCCTGGGGCAGAATCTCGGGCCTGCTGGATCAGAATTGTAGGCCTGATGGGTCAGACTTTCTGAGAAGTTCTGATTTGATTGGATCAGAAATTCTGCCCTGATTACCTCAAGACCTGTTTATCCAAATCTGAAACGTAACATACCCAGCAGCTGGTTAGGTGCAGCATACGTTCCCACAGTGACTGATCCCACTGAAGACAGATCCTTTGCCGTGAAACAGGAAGCCCAGGTTGGACTGAACTGAGCTTATAGCTGACAGGTTTAGCAAGAAATCCTGCTTCTGGAGACAGATACACAACTAAAGCCTCAAAGCTACACAGCTCTGCACTAACCCACGTAATTGAACTCATCATCTCATGATGGAGCCGTTTATGAGTTGTTATAACAGTGAAACGCTAAGCCGTGTAGGAGTGCAGCGCTCCATCTCAAACTCGAGCGGTGCTTCGTTCCTGAAGCTTCTCGGCACAGCGTCTTTGCACTAATGAGATGCTCTCTGATCACACTGATTAAACCATTACATTCCTCATCCTGCAATCATGGCAACATTCACCACTGGGGTTTGGTTCGAGCATGCAACATTCACGGCGACTGAATGCAGCATACAAACGTGTGTTTCTGCAGCGGCGCTGACGTGCGGTATATGTATTTGCTCTGTGTAGGCTAACAATACGTTTACCAACGCAATTAAGCTGTTTCAGGCTCACGATCATTAATGCAAACTCTAAATCTACAGAGATGGAGAAGTACTTTCAGGGTTTCAGAACATAAAGCACAGTCTAGTCGCAGATTCCGTCTATATCACAACCTTAAATACTCAAAAGACACGATGACATTGAATGATATTCATCAGTCCAGCTTAGAATTACGCCCCAACTAACAATACATCCATGTGGGCCCCATATGGGTTTCATCTGGGCTGTATGGGTTTTATGTGGGCTTGTAAGTGGCTTTAAGATTGGTGATACATGGACCCCAGTTGCGTTATAAATTTGGGCTCCAGTAGGTTTATGACCTTAGGCCCCATGTGGGTTATAATTTTGGAGCCCAGTTGGGTTTAACTTTGGGCACCAGTTGGGTTTAACTTTGGGCACCAGTTGGTTTATGACTTTAGGCCCCAGTTGGGTTATAATTCTGGAGCCCAGTTGGGTTATAATTTTGGAGTCCAGTTGGGGTTAACTTTGGGCACCAGTTGGGTTATAAGTTTGGGCACCTGTTGATTTATAATTTTGGAGCCCAGTTGGGTTTAACTTTGGATACCAGTTGGGTTATAACTTTAGGCCACTGATGGGTTATAATTTTGGAGCCCAGTTGGTTTTTAACGTTGGGCCCCAGTTGGGTTACAATTTTGGAGTCCATTTGGGTTACAGTTGTGGGCCTAAGTTAGGCTACCGCTGAGGGGACAGCTGGGTTACAGGTTGGTTTATCATTGTGGGGCCTAGTTAGGCTGCTGTTGTGGGTCCACTTAAGCTACAGTTGCGAGCACCATTTGCGTCACGGTAATGGGGTCCAGTTAGGCTACACCTGTGGTCCCAGCAGGGTTACAGTTATTTCTGTTTTGACTGTGAGGCCAGTGGAGGATTGTTTCCCACTCGCAGCACAGACTGGCCCCCATTAGTGGCCCACATGAGCAAAATCACTCACAAGACACATACGAAGTCAATGGACAAATCTTTGTGTGTTGCCTAAACAGGACCCAATTGGCTCCCCGTCTTTAACCCATGTGGACCTGCTGGCTGGGCAGTTTGTGCCCACCAATACTAAAAACTAAAATTAGCTAGAACTCTGTGAGCTAACAAATAAAAACATGAAAAGGGTTAGCCACTAACCCACCACCACAGTAAACACCACCACCACCACCAACACCGTAAACATCACCACCACCAACACCGTAAACATCACCACCACTGTAAACACCATCACTGCCACTGTAAACACCATCACCACCACTGTAAACACCATCACCACCACCACTGTAAACACCTTCACCACCACCACTGTAATCATCACCACCACCACCACTGTAAACACCATCACCACCACCACTGTAAACACCTTCACCACCACCACTGTAATCATCACCACCACCACCACTGTAAACACCATCACCACCACCACTGTAAACACCTTCACCACCACTGTAAACACCATCACCACCACTGTAAACACCATCACCACCACCACTGTAAACACCTTCACCACCACCACTGTAATCATCACCACCACTGTAAACACCATCACCACCACCACTGTAAACACCTTCACCACCACCACTGTAATCATCACCACCACTGTAAACATCACCACCACCACCACTGTAAACATCACCACCACCACCACTGTAAACACCACCACCACCACCACCACTGTAAACACCACCACCAACACCGTAAACACCATCACCACCACTGTAAACACCACCACCAACACCGTAAACACCATCACCACCACCGTAAACACCATCACCATCATTTCAAGCGATCCAGAAATCTGGGGAAAAAGACTGGTGGAGTTCCCCTTCCAGGTGTGGTTTGTTATGCAACCTGTGGTCAGAAGTGGGCCACAGGGGCCAAAGCCTTGACCTTAAGCCTGGATTTTCTTTACGCAGCAGCTCAGACCCTGCACGTTCCCATATGCCTGCACGTATCGACGCAGCTCCTCAAGCTCACCTGCGCAGGTGTCTCGGTTTTGTAGTTCCAGCAGCCGCTGCAGAGAACAGCAGCAGCCCCGTCCAGCCAGCACGCTCA
This sequence comes from Megaleporinus macrocephalus, assembly GCA_021613375.1. Lineage (NCBI taxonomy): Eukaryota > Metazoa > Chordata > Actinopteri > Characiformes > Anostomidae > Megaleporinus > Megaleporinus macrocephalus. The sequence continues at coordinate 49,254,342 of CM038707.1, read as the reverse complement.
GAGGGGAGGAGGTCAGCTGCTCCAGAGCACCATACAAGCAATTCAGTGTCAGAACAGCACCTCCAGAGCAGCACCTCCAGAGCAGCACCTCCAGAACAGCACCAGCACCTCCAGAGCAGCAGCAGCAGCAGCAGCACCTCCAGAGCAGGAGCAGCAGCAGCGGAGCCTCATAACAAACCCCTGGTCCAGTTAACACCGCCAGGCTGACCACCGCTCACAGGGCTGCACTGCACACACAGCCACTCACAGCCACTGCATGCAACAGAGCGCAACAGAGCGCAACCAGCACGGGCAACGCATGCAACCAGGACTGCATCTGTACAGTGAAAAGTTGGGACTATTTGAACCTCACAGCGTCCTGCATGTATCCCTCCACCAAAGAGCAAAACTATCATAAACAGAGTCTCAGACATCAGACAGTGCATTCATAACATCTACTGTAATACGTTTCTGTGAGGAGCTTCTAGAGGTGGACGTCTGGTTCCATTCACCTCCACTGTGAAGATGTCTGGTTCTGTAAGCTTCTTTGGAATGAAGCAATCGACACCAGAGCACTCGGAATGACTTTATTTATATTGGGTCATCATGCCCAATGCCAAGCATGGAGTAAAAGCCCCCCCACCCTCACCCACACCAGGTCCGTGGAGCAGCACTGTGGAATCAGCACGGTTGACCACATAGACAGCTGAAGTTCTCCAGCTTGTTTCTCCAGTGTGCAGGTCCACCTTAACCGGTGCAGCAGTTACATCCGGCGCCCATTTAAGGTGGAACTGCAGATCAGAGCAGAAACAGAAGCGCGTTCGCAGAAAATCGATTCAAACCCTATACAACAGCGATCACGTCCACTTACCATCGAAGCAGGCTGCGCGACCACGTCGACTCCTCGTCGATCCGCTCAGTCTAGTCCTCCGTTCTCCCGCGGCGTTTTCTCATATTCCCACGCGTAAAAACTCGATCCATGGCGAGAAGGTGCGTAAAGACAACCGGATCCCTGCCCGCGCGCCCTTCGCGATTAATCGAAACGACGCGCGCGTTACGCATTGACCACTTCTAATTTCGCTCTCTCGCTGCGCTCAGCCATGCCTGCAGAGGACCTGGACACACTCTCTCACTCTCACTCTCTCTCTCTCTCTCTCTCTCTCTCACTCTCTCTCTCTCTCTCTCTCTCTCTCACTCTCTCTCTCTCACTCCGCTCGCTCATTTCTCATCTCTGCGCATTTCTGATAAACAGTTCGTCTCAGAGAGAAACAGAAGCTTCGCTGATATTTAGACACAGAAGTAAATCCGATTACTTCTCCAGCGCTCCGGTCCTGCGCGCTATAGGCGGGACAGCACGCAGCTAACGCTAAGCCGCTGCACGGCGTGGGCTTGTTTTTTTCCCACCCGTTTTCCGACAAACCCCGCCTTCTGCGCTCAGATTGGTTAGTATTTTGGCTCCTTCGATGGGATTAGTTAGTATTTTGGCTCCTCGCAGGGATTGGTCAGCGCTGCCTCATGTTTTGCATCAAGAGTTTGCGTTATAAGGTCCCGCCTCTTGCACTGGGATTGGTTCATATTTCATCTCCTGCATGTGGATTGGTTAATGTCTCACCTCCTGCACTGGGATTGGTTCATATCTCATCTCCTGCATGTGGATTGGTTAATGTCTCACCTCCTGCACTGGGATTGGTTCATATCTCATCTCCTGCATGTGGATTGGTTAATGTCCCGCCTCTTGCACCGGGATTGGTTAATACCCCGTCTCCTGCACTAGGATTAGTTAATGTCCCATCTCGTGCACTGGGATTAGTTAATGTTACGCCTCTTGCACTGGGATTAGTTAATGTTACGCCTCTTGCACTGGGATTAGTTAATGTTACGCCTCTTGCACTGGGATTAGTTAATGTCCCATCTCTTGCACTGGGATTGGTTCATATCCCGTCTTGTGCACTGGGATTGGTTAATGTCCCGCCTCCTGCACTAGGATTGGTTAATGTCCCGCCTCCTGCACTGGGATTGGTTAATGTCCCGCCTCCTGCACTAGGATTGGTTAATGTCCCGCCTCCTGCACTGGGATTGGTTAATGTCCCGCCTCCTGCACTGGGATGGTTAGTGTCCCGTCTCCTGCACTGGGATTGGTTAATGTCCCGCCTCCTGCACTGGGATGGTTAGTGTCCCAGTTCTTATAGGCTAACAGCCTCGTATTCTGCACTGGGATTGGTTAATTACCTCCTCCTGTGCTTGGATAGGCTAATAGTGCTCCACCTCCCGCTGGGATGGACTTATACGGCCCTCACCTCCTTAGTTTGGGTTGAGTGATAGTGCTCTGCCTCCTGAGCTGGAATTGGCTAGTATTGCCCCGCCTCCTGTGTTTGAATTGGTTAATATTGCTCTGCTTCCTGATATTGGATTGGTTAATGGTGCCCCACCTTCTGAGTTTGGATTGTTTAATAGTGCTCTGCCTCCTGAGCTTGGATTAGCTAATAGTGATACACTTCCTGAGACTGGATTGGCTAGTAGTTTCCCACTTCCTGCAGGGCTAGGATTGACTGTGCACCACCTCCTGCACTGGGATGGATTAGTAGTGCCCCACCTCCTGTGCTGAGATTGGCTAATTGTGCACCAAATGAGATTGGTAGTAGTGTTACACTTTGCACTGGGATTGGTTAATAGTGTTACCCCTTTTGCCCTAGGACTGGTTAATGCCCTGCCTCTTGCACTGTCACTGGCTAATAGGGTTCTGCCTCCTTTGCTGGGATGGGTTAAGAGTGCCTCACCTCTTTAGCTATAGCTAGAGGTTAAACAGAAATCTGTCTATGAGGTGCATGAAATGATATTCATGTGTGGAGTTCTCCGGCTAGTTACTGAAACAGCAGCACAGCAAAAATAGAACTCCAGTGTTCCATCTAACACCTGCACATCTTCAGCTTCTGCTTATCTTCAAAGCAAAGCCTCGAAGGTAGACTGTAGGGCTCCGGGCAAGAATTGCTACATGATGGTGATGGACATGCACTTTATAACCCACTACACTATACCAAGCACACTATACACTACAACCCACTACACTATACCAACCACACTATACACTATAACCCACTACACTATACCAACCACACTATACACTATAACCCACTACACTATACCAACCACACTATACACTATAACTCACTACACTATACCAACCACACTATACACTATAACCCACTAGACTATACCAACCACACTATACACTATAACCCACTACACTATACCAACCACACTATACACTATAACCCACTACACTATACCAACCACACTATACACTATAACCCACTACACTATACCAACCACACTATACACTATAACCTACTACACTATACCAACCACACTATACACTATAACCTACTACACTATACACTATAACCCACTACACTATACCAACCACACTATACACTATAACCCACTACACTATACCAACCACACTATACACTATAACCCACTACACTATACCAACCACACTATACACTATAACCCACTACACTATACACTATACACTATAACCCACTACACTATACCAACCACACTATACACTATAACCCACTACACTATACACTATACACTATAACCCACTACACTATACACTATACACTATAACCCACTACACTATACCAACCATACTATACACTATAACCCACTACACTATACCAACCACACTATATACTATAACCCACTACACTATACCAACCACACTATACACTATAACCCACTACACTATACCAACCACTCTATATACTATAACCCACTACACTATACCAACCACACTATACACTATAACCCACTACACTATACCAACCACTCTATATACTATAACCCACTACACTATACCAACCATACTATACACTATAACCCACTACACTATACACTATACACTATAACCCACTACACTATAGTACACCAACCATACTATACACTATAACCCACTACACTATACCAACCACACTATACACTATAACCCACTACACTATACCAACCACACTATACACTATAACCCACTACACTATACCAACCACTCTATATACTATAACCCACTACACTATACCAACCACACTATACACTATAACCCACTACACTATACCAACCACTCTATATACTATAACCCACTACACTATACCAACCATACTATACACTATAACCCACTACACTATACCAACCACACTATACACTATAACCCACTACACTATACCAACCACACTATACACTATAACCCACTACACTATACCAACCACTCTATATACTATAACCCACTACACTATACCAACCATACTATACACTATAACCCACTACACTATACACTATACACTATAACCCACTACACTATAGTACACCAACCATACTATACACTGAGCTCCTCTGTTCCGTTTTTATTCACAAAGCAAATCAGTCCAGTGCGGCTGTAGAATCAGCACACGCTCAGCAGAAACTCAGAAAAGCTTGTCAGAGTAACAAAACTGAGGAAGCTATTTATTTACCCTAAACTCCAAAACAAACGAAGAACCTCTCGGTGCTGGATTTCTGCGGGGAAATGAAAATGGAGCCGCCTGAGCTGCATTAGACAGTCGCGGGTTCGAATGGCCCGGTCAGTTCACATGCTCTGTGTGTAAATAAGTTAACACATTCTCTACCGGGACCCGGCTCTCTCCGCCAACTCTAAGCTCTCTCTGTTGTAGAGCCGCTGCTGTACTGACTATAAATCTTGTAAATAGTTGAAGTGTTAGCGTAAAGAAGATGTAGGTGTTGCTGCTGTGCGGTGGATCTGGTTAGTGCGCTAGTCCTGCACTGTTGTCCGCTGTCGGGTTTGATTTGTGTGGCTGTTGATGATCTGCCTGCTATCCCGGTCAGTCAGACAGTCTCCTGGCCTCCTTTTTCCAAATAACGTTGGATGATGTCTGTCGGTCTGTTCATCATAAAATGCATTAATTAACGGGGGCACTAATTAATCTGAGATATTAGTCTACAGGGTTAGTAACACGACTAATCCAGTTTTATTATTACAGTAAATATCCTACGTCAGATCTACAGCTCTGAATATCAAAACCCATACAACGATGGGAAAAAGTTTTCCTTACCTGGGATACCATAGCTACACCTTAGCAACCACCTGGCATACCATAGCAACACATTAACCACCACCTGGGATACCATAACAACACTTTAGCAACCACCTGGCATACCATAGCAACACTTTAGCAACCAACTGGGACGCCAAAGCAACACCTTAGCCACCACTTGGGATACCATAGCAGCACAATATCAGCCACCTAGCATACCATAGCAACACCTTAGCCGTGAGCGTGAATACTTTTACCATACGTTGTTAGTCACCACCTGGGATATTATAGCTATTATAGCTGAAGGTAATTAAGAAAAATGAATTCTGACTGACTGGAGCTCAGCAGGAGAATAATCTAATGTAGACACAATAAATCTATAAATACAGGAAAATGCAGGACATTTGTCTTTAGAGGACAAACCCACAGCAGTGTCCACGAGTGTCCCCTCGCCACTAAACCCACACAACACGCAGCGTTTGTGAAACTATTAGCCAATCGCAGCGCGGAGGGGCGTGACCTACCGGAAAACGGGTGGGAAATAAAAACAACCGCGCCGCTGGCTGTAGGTGGCAGGAGCGCGCGCTGCTGTCGCTCGGTCGTACCTCCATGTCTGAGCGCGCGGCTCTGTTTGATCACCAGGTCGCTGCTGAGGAGGAGAGGAGTGATAACACGCTGCACACCACACCGTCATGACGAGCATCTGAGCGCATGCCGGGGAGAGCAGGTGCTGTTAGGTCTGCTGGGCTCCAGAGTCACTCTTTACGGCTCTCGTGCTTAATTAGCAACATTAAAAGAAAAGATTGAGCTTGAAAGACTACAAATATGGAGGGAGCGCCGTATAGGAGGACTCGCAGCCGGAGACGCTGCGCCTCAGGGGGTCGACTCAGTGGGTCGTGTTTACTGGAGGCTCTGAACGCAGATCCAGCAGCTGTGGTGGTCTTAACATCTATATTTGCATGCACTCCTATGTGTTCTGATTTTGTGTGTAATTGTGCAATAGTGTATCACCCTCTCCATTAAAAGAGACATTTGTTCCTGTTTTGTTGTTGTTTATTGTTGTTTATGCAGTATGTATGTGTTGTATTGGGCTATAAGACTGGCACCACATTGGTGTCAGAGGTGGGATAGCGCTCGCGTCGGTTGGAGTTTGGTGAGGTGGAGCTTGGAAACTTTGCGGCAAGTCACACGGGGCTATAAGGCGGAGGAGCTTGAGGAGGACATGGCTTGCCACGCGGTTCATGAGGAGCAAGACACTATATGTTCTAAAACCTTGATGGCAGAAGGAGTGCAGTGGTTACCATAGCAACACCTTAGCAACCACCTAGGAAACCATAGCAACAATTTAGCAACCACTTGGGATTTTATAACAACCCTTTAGCAACCACCTGGGATACCATAGCAACACCTTAGTAACCACCTAGCATACCATAGCAGCACATTAGCAACAAACTGGGACACCGTACCAGCATGTTAACCACCACCTGGCATACCATAGCAACACCTTAGCAATCACCTGGCATACCATAGCTACACTTTAGCAACCAACTGGGATACCAAGGCAGCATGTTAGCCACCACCTGGCATACCATAGCTATACTTTAGCAACCAACTGGGATTCCATGGCAGCATGTTAGCCACCTCCTGGCATACCATAGCAACACCTTAGCAACCACCTGGGATACCATAGCAACACCATAGCAACCACCTGGGATACCATACCACATTGGCAACCATTTGGCATACCATAGAAACACCTTAGTAACCACCTGGCATACCATAGCAACACTTTAGCAACCACCGGGGATACCATAGCAGCACGTTGGCTACCATCTGGCATACCATAGCAACACCTTAGCAACCAAGGAGCAGGAGGAGCGTGAAAGTTCAGTAGGCATTCCCACCGTTTGAGGATGAGTGCACTCCTGCCAGAGGAGCTATCCAGCCAGCCTTCAAGCAGCCATCGCTGAGGCAGTGAAGGCAGAAGCTACACTCGAGTGCTTGAGGAGGAAGTCGCGTGCTGTGTAGCCCCCAGAGTGAGTGCACTGGGGGTGACCCCCGGTGAGCAGTCTTGCAGAGAGAGGTGGCGGCGGGGGTGACTGGCTCCGGTGCAGCTCATAGACTTCGCTCAGATCATGTGGGCCGCTGGGATGACTGACCCTTCAAGAGGTATGGGGGCCTGACCCAAGCTTCTCATTTTAAAAGGGGCTTTAGAGGCGAGCCTGTGCGCGTGACTCGCCTCTGACTTGTTCACCATATTTTATAACAAGAAACGTTACATGGTGCTGCTTTAACTGGAAATGTATTAAATGAAAGGTGGTCTTATGTAAATATATGAAATCTGTGTGTGTGTGTGTGTGTGTGTGTGTGTGTGTATGTGTATGTGTGTGTGTGTGTGTGTGTGTAGGTGTGTGTGTGTGTGTGTGTATATATGTGTGTGTGTGTGTAGAAATGTGTGTGTGTATATATGTGTGTGTGTATTTTTGTGTGTGTGTATATATGTGAGTGTGTGTGTCTGTGTGTGTGTGTGTGTATATATATATATATATGTGTGTGTGTGTGTGTATATATGTGTGTGTGTGTATATGTGAGTGTGTGTGTGTGTGTGTGTGTGTGTGTGTGTGTGTGAATGCTGGTGGGGGGGCATTTTCTTTAATCCAGTATCATCATTCCTATTGGTTCTTCTCACATAATAGGCTTAACCATATACACTCCTAACGGGACTGAGAAGATCTCCAACTCTAGAGCTACCAGACTACCAGATGTTCTCCAGGAGGCTGATCGGTGTAAGTATACATAGCAAGATCTAAAGGGCCACATTATACAATAAAAAAAACATTAAACAATAAATTATATTAAAAGCTAATACAAATTAATAAAGTACTAAAACAGCTTGAGTAGAGTGAGGTGGAGAGGAGATCTGACTGAGGAGCTGGAGAGGAGTTACGGGCGGTGATGTGCTGCTGATTGCAGGTACAGTAGATACAGTACCGGGTGGCTGCGTCTGCGTCTGCGGCTGCTGCTGTGTGAATGCAGATGATGTTCTGTCTGCTGCTTCAGACGGAGCTGCTGTGAAGATCAGCGTGAAGCTCCGCAGAAGACGAGGCTCACATACAAAACAAGAACAAACAAGAACATACAACACCCCCACCCCCCCCACCCCACCCCCCCCCCCCCCCCCCCCACACACACACCCCCAGCTTACTGTCTGTCTGCTGCTGCTCTGTGCTTCACAAACTTCAGGACATCCTACTTTCCTACTGGATATTAATTTGAATAGAAAGTCATTCTGGATATATATTTTGATTAGAAATTCATTCTGGATATTAATTTGAATAGAAAGTCATTCTGGATATATATTTTGATTAGAAATTCATTCTGGATATTAATTTGAATAGAAAGTCATTCTGGATATATATTTTGATTAGAAATTCATTCTGGATATTAATTTGAATAGAAAGTCATTCTGGATATATATTTTGATTAGAAATTCATTCTGGATATTAATTTGAATAGAAAGTCATTCTGGATATATATTTTGATTAGAAATTCATTCTGGATATTAATTTTAATAGAAATTCATTCTGGATATATATTTTGATTAGAAATTCATTTTGGATATTAATTTGAATAGAAATTCATTCTGGATATAATTTTTTATTAGAAGTTCATTCTGGATATTAATTTTAATAGAAATTAATTCTGGATATTAATTTTAATAGAAATTCATTCTGGATATTAATTTTAATAGGAATTCATTCTGGTTATTCTTTTTAATAGGAATTCATTATGTTATTAATTTTAATAGAAATTAATTCTGGATATTAATTTTGATAGAAATTAATTTGGTATATTAATTTTAATAGAAATTCATTCTGGATATTAATTTATTTAGGAATTAGTTCTGGGAATTAATTATTATAGAAACATATTCTGGATATTATTATTTTTAATTCCTTCTGGATGTTGATTTGTTTAGAAATTTACTCTGGATGTTTATTTATTTAAAAATTCATTCTGGATAATAATTTTACTAGAAGTTATATACAACAAATATTAGCATATACAACACATAAATCTGAAGAACCATTTCACTATGAAAAAACATTCAGCCATGCAAATGGTTCTATATAGACTTGTGCTTATAAATAGAGTGTATAGTTTTTAGAACATCAACCTGGAATTTATTTATATTTAATTGAACATTCCAGAATAAATTTATTTGAAATTCATGTTAGATATCTAATGATCAGAAATTTATTCTGGATGTTAATTTTATTAGAAATTAATTCTGGGTATTCATTAATTATTTATTAATTATTAAAAATTCATTCCAAACATTCAGTATATTAAGCTTCTTTCTGGATGTCAGTTTTATTAGAAATTGATTCTGGTTATAGCTTTTATTAGATCTCCATTGCCGGTATTAATTCATTATTAAATATTAAATATTTATGTTTGATGTTAATGTTATAATATATTTATTCTGGACATTATTTAGACTAATAATAATATTCCTACTAATTCTGTAATGAACTACCTGTGAGGAATGCAGGTAGCAGGAGCAGTGTAATGACTCTGAAAGGAAGCTGATTGGACGCTGAGCGGTGATGCTGGTGACCTGGTTTGGTCTTGTGTTGTGGCTCTGGCTGAAAGGTTGTGTCTTGGGTTTGATGCTAGGTTAGCGCTGATGTCTGACTGATGCTGATGAAAGTGGACGTGTTGCAGTTTTCCTGCCTATCAGAGCCGCTTACATCACCCGCCCTGACAACTCCTCAGAAGCTCCGCCTGCCCCTGAGAGTTCCTCTGCTTTCACATGAGCCCCTCCGTGAGCGCCTCCTTCCTCGCTCACTCTGACTCACTCACTCACTTCCCCTGTAGGTTCACTCTGTCGGCCTCAGAGGCTGATGCTGTCACACCTCTACAAATGCTCAGCAGGTCAGGTGGCTGTCACTGGATGGACGCTGGTCCCTCACTGGCTGGTAAACCTGGGTGTAGTTCAGGGAGTCGCGGGTTTAGAGTCTCAGAGAACTCAGAGGGGTGATATAAAAAATAATATGAAAATAAAAATATTTAATTTAACAAAAAATTTAATTATTTGTGTGGGCGTGGCCTAATATTCTAATACGCATACATGAGTGACATCCCTCTTGCTAGAATGGTGCTAGACTGTCCGTTTCCCAGGTGGTTGCAAGGATGGTGCTAGACTGTCTGTATCCCAGGTGGCTGCTAGGATGGTGCTAGACTTTTGCTATGTTACACAAGGTGGTTGCTAGGATGGTTCTAGACCGGCAGTATCCCAGGTGGTTGCTAGGACGGTGCTAGACTGTCTGTATCCCAGGTGGTTGCTAGGTTGTTGCTAGACTGTTGGTATCCCAGGTGGTTGCTAGGTTAGTGCTAGACTGTTGCTATGTTATACCAGGTGGTTGCTAGGATGGTTCTAGACCAGCAGTTGCCCAGGTGTTTGCTAGGATGTTGCTAGACTGTCTGTATCTCAAGTGGTTGCTAGGATAGTGCTAGACTGTTGGTATGCTATTCTAGGAGCTTGCCAGGATGGTGCTAAACTGTTGGTATCCAAGGTGGTTGCTATGACGGTGCTAGACTGTCTGTATCCCAGGTGGTTGCTAGGATAGTGCTAGACTGTTGGTATGGTATTCTAGGTGTTTGCTAGGTTGGCGCTAAACTATTGGTATCCCTGATGGTTGCTAGGATGCTGCTAGACTTGGTATCCCAGGTGGTTGCTAGGATGGTGCTAGACTGTTGCAGTGCTATACCAAGTGGTTGCTAGGACGGTGCCACACTTTTGGTATCCCAGGTGGTTGATATGATGGTGTTAGACTGTTGGTATACAAGATGGTTGCTATGATGCTGCTAGACTTGGTGTCCCGGGTGATTGCTAGGATGGTGCTAGTCTGTTGTTATGCTATACCATGTGGTTGCTAGGATGGTGCCAAACATCTGGTATCCCAGGTTGTTGCTAGGATGGTGCTAGACTGTTGGTATGCTATCCCATGTGGTTGCCATGGTGATGCTAGACTGTTGGTATGCTATTCCAGGTGGTTATAAGGATGGTGCTGAACTGTTGGTATACCAGGTGGTTGCAAGAATGGTGCTAGGCTGTTTGTATGCTATCCCAGGTGGTTGCTAAGGTGGTGCCAGACTTTTGTTTTCGCAGGTGGTTGATGAGATGCTGCCATACTATTGATATCCCAGATGTTTGCTAGGATGAGGCTAGACTGTTGATGTGCTATCCCAGGTGGTTGCTAGGATCATGCTAGACTGTTGGTATGCTATCCCAGGTGTTGATAATGTTTTGCTAGGCCATTGATATGGAATCAAGATGACACGGATTAAGGTTCCTTGGAGCGGTAAAGGAATCGTTTGGCAATTGTTTTTCTTTTAAATGCAGTTGATCCATCAAGTTAGCCTATGCTGTTTTAAACGTAAGCTACAGGGCTAATGTGGCTAACACATAATGAAAGCCTGAAAGCAGCTAACCGAGTGGAAATGTTCAGTAATCTCTGACACTGTGTAACTCACTGTTATCTACAAGCATGAACTAAGGAATGCTAAAGTAGCTAAAATTGGTGGCAGTATTTGAACAAACAAACATGCTTTGACTAATAAATTACATTTAAATTACAATGTTGAAAACTGCGTTTGATTTTATTCTCAAATAAGGCTTTTAATGCCGCGCGGTATTTACTGCCATTGTAGACGACTGAGCATCTGTGTGATTGTATTCATACTGGGCTGCTCTCTGCTGCTTCCTCGTCTGCCTCCTTTATAATGGAGATGTGCTTCAAACTTGAAAATGGAATTCTCAGTCTGTGGGCTTCCTGCCTTTGTTGTAAAGTCGCAGCGAGAGTTTGACAGTACAGGTTTTGTCCATGGATTTGACAGCCGCCTTTGCATGCGACCTGAAACCTTAATTCAGCCTCGCTGCTCATGCACAGAGTGCTGACAGACAGGAGCGCTCTGTTTTCCCCTTGTACTCCGGAAGACGACCGGCTGCTATATATTCTAAAACAAATCACTTGTTACCGGCTGCATATCCTAATCACCAACACAAGCTTAGTGTCAGGAATCCTGGATTTCTTTATTCAGTAGTTGCTATTTTTGCATGTGGTATGCACGCCCGTCATAAACACCTTCATTTAATGTAAAACAATTCCAGTAATATTTTATTTTCACTGTTACTTCAGTAAACAGAGAGGTGATGCCTGCAGTGTACTGATATCCCAACAGTGCACGTCTACAGTACTGCTCAGCTCTCAGCATCCAGAAAATAGAAACAGAGTTATAACATGCACTGAATGATAAACATCCATCCTCAGTACAGTTATGCCACTGAGAAACACATTTCTGAGTTACCTTGAACTCACATCTCTTACCTACAGGCTAAACAGTTTTAGCTAAGCAGCTGAACGATGTGTATAATTATCCATCATTACTGTGTCACTGATAGCGGCCTCTACTTAAATAGTATGTACTCTATATTCACTGTAACTGGCGGTTGGTATAGTGTAGTGAGTTATAGTGTATAGTGAGGTTGGTATAGTGTAGTGGGTTATAGTGTATAGTGTGGTTGGTATAGTGTAGTGAGTTATAGTGTATAGTGAGGTTGGTATAGTGTAGTGGGTTATAGTGTATAGTGTAGTTGGTATAGTGTAGTGGGTTATAGTGTATAGTGTGGTTGGTATAGTGTAGTGGGTTATAGTGTATAGTGTATTTGGTATAGTGTAGTAGGTTATAGTGTATAGTGTGGTTGGTATAGTGTAGTGGGTTATAGTGTATAGTGTGGTTGGTATAGTGTAGTGGGTTATAGTGTATAGTGTGGTTGGTATAGTGTAGTAGGTTATAGTGTATAGTGTGGTTGGTATAGTGTAGTGGGTTATAGTGTATAGTGTGGTTGGTATAGTGTAGTGGGTTATAGTGTATAGTGTGGTTGGTATAGTGTAGTGGGTTATAGTGTATAGTGTAAAGTGTATAGTGTGGTTGGTATAGTGTAGTGGGTTATAATGTATAGTGTGGTTGGTATAGTGTATAGTGTGGTTGGTATAGTGTAGTGGGTTATAGTGTATAGTGTGGTTGGTATAGTGTAGTGGGTTATAGTGTATAGTGTGGTTGGTATAGTGTAGTGGGTTATAGTGTATAGTGTGGTTAGTATAGTGTAGTGGGTTATAGTGTATAGTGTAAAGTGTATAGTGTGGTTGGTATAGTGTAGTGAGTTATAGTGTATAGTGTGGTTGGTATACTGTAGTGGGTTATAGTGTATAGTGTGGTTGGTGTAGTGTAGTGGGTTATAGTATATAGTGTGGTTGGTATAGTGTAGTGGGTTATAGTGTATAGTGTGGCTGGTATAGTGTAGTGGGTTATAGTGTATAGTGTGGTTGGTATAGTGTAGTGGGTTATAGTGTATAGTGTGGTTGGTATAGTGTAGTGGGTTATAGTGTATAGTGTGGTTGGTATAGTGTAGTGGGTTATAGTGTATAGTGTGGTTGGTATAGTGTAGTTGGTTATAGTGTATAGTGTGGTTGATATAGTGTAGTAGGTAATAGTGTAAAGTGTATAGTAAATAGTGTGGTTGGTATAGTGTAGTGGGTTATAGTGTATAGTGTAGTGGGTTATAGTGTATAGTGTGGTTGGTATAGTGTAGTGGGTTATAGTGTATAGTGTGGTTAGTATAGTGTAGTGGGTTATAGTGTATAGTGTGGTTGGTATAGTGTAGTGAGTTATAGTGTATAGTGTGGTTGGTATAGTGTAGTGGGTTATAGTGTATAGTGTGGTTGGTATAGTGTAGTGAGTTATAGTGTATAGTGTGGTTGGTATAGTGTAGTAGGTTATAGTGTATAGTTTGGTTGGTATAGTGTAGTGGGTTATAGTGTATAGTGTGGTTGGTATAGTGTAGTGGGTTATAGTGTATAGTGTGGTTGGTATAGTGTAGTGGGTTATAGTGTACAGTGTGGTTGGTATAGTGTAGTAGGTTATAGTGTATAGTGTGGTTGGTATAGTGTAGTGGATTATAGTGTATAGTGTGGTTGGTATAGTGTAGTGGGTTATAGTGTATAGTGTGGTTGGTATAGTGTAGTGGATTATAGTGTATAGTGTGGTTGGTATAGTGTAGTGGGTTATAGTGTATAGTGTGGTTGGTATAGTGTAGTGGGTTATAGTGTATAGTGTGGTTGGTATAGTGTAGAGGGTTATAGTGTATAGTGTGGTTGGTATAGTGTAGTAGGTTATAGTGTATAGTATGGTTGGTATAGTATAGTGGGTTATAGTGTATAGTGTGGTTGGTATAGTGTATAGTGTGGTTGGTATAGTGTATATTGTGGTTGGTATAGTGTATATTGTGGTTGGTATAGTGTAGAGGGTTATAGTGTAAAGTGTATAGTGTGGTTGGTATAGTGTATAGTGTGGTTGGTATAGTGTATATTGTGGTTGGTATAGTGTAGAGGGTTATAGTGTACAGTGTCCTTGGGTAAGACTTCTAACACTACCTTCACCTACCTGTGTACAGGTAAACTCTAAGTGTGTTGTGGATGAGACAATCTGCTAAATGCTGTAACTGGACTGTACTCTGCCCTCGTTAAAGTAGAGAACAAATGATCATCAAATCACTTAATGACGTTGTGCTTTGAGTAAAAAACCAAACAAACATATTTTTGTACATGAGCTTTTAATCTAAAAGTATTGTTTTTATTTTAAAGGGATGTATGTAGAGTTGAAGTGGTCTGACTTGAGCGTGGCAGATCTGAAGCTGATTCAACTTTTTATTAATGTTTGACTGGCGGGAATATTATAAACGTCTGTACTTGACTCTCATGAAATGAGCTGAAGTGTTTTTGTATATTGAGATTTATATCTTGTAAGGCACCTCCAGAAAGTACTGAGCATTTTCAGTTCTACTGTAACAACATTGTGGAACTGGATCAGTGTGTGACTGGAAGACAAATAAAAAAGAAATACTAAGAAAAAACACAACCGTCCACCCGAGGCTTCACCCTCGACCCCAACCGGAGCGCCACTGACCTGCAACGCGAAAGCCGGCAGCCCTTGTAACGAGTTATGAGACGACACATTCCACGACTGACTGAGCGCTATAATGACAACAGCGAAGGAGTTCTGTTTGAAATATTTAAAACTGTGCAGCAGGAGAACTTCCTCCGGTCCCTCCTCGCCTCTGAAACGAGATCCGCTCTGCCGGTTTGGCAGATGTGCATTAGCAGGCCTGGACAGTCTGACCTGCGCTGAACAAAAGTGCTCAGCATTTGTTCTCTCCTTTCAGAGTGCATTACTTCTTTCCTCCTTCTCTCCTCCTTCTCCTCTCTTCTCATTAACGCTGCACTCCACGCCTGAGTACAGATGCTCTTTACTCAAGTCACTGTAACCAAACACTGTTTAATGGTCCGAGAACTGAGGACACTGCTTGCTGCAGTTTAGCGAGAGGAGTTTTTGTCCACCTTTGTTTTCATGGACAAAGACTTCAGCTGCTCCACGTGTGGTTCTCCTCTTCATGATGCACCATACATCTTAAATAGGAGACAGATCTGGACTGCAGACGGGTCAGTCAAGCACACACTCTCTGTGTCTACTAAGCAACACTGTGGTAGCATTAGCAGAACGAGGCATTGATGCCCCCCAAACCATGACTGATGTTGTTTTTTGCACTAATAAAAGAACGTTTTGTCTTTGGTGTGGAGAACTCAAGCTGAAACGTGGACCCAACTGACCACAGCACTTATTTAAATAGACTATTGGACCGTCTGAGACGAGCTCAGCCCAGAGAACTCGGCGGTGCTCCTGTATAGAACTGAGTAGTGAGTTACACTGCTGGCCTCTATGCTGTAGACTGGGGTTTGATGCCAGGCCTGGTTAACCACCTTGCACTATACTAGTAAGAGCCCTTGTTAAAGACTCCAAACATGATCTTTCATACATCTTCAGTCAGATCTGGACTGCAGATGGGTCAGTCAAGCACACACACACACAGTGTACTAAACCATACTGTTGTAGCACCTGTAGAACAAGGCCTGGAAAAGTCGTCTTGATAGATTCCAACATAACCCCCGGGTACCTTCACACATATGCAGGTGACCCATGCTGTAGGCACCTATAACCCTGAAACCATAACTGATGTTGCACTTTTCAGTCCCATTTGTCTCATTGAGAACTCAGTGTCCCAAAACAAGCTGAAACGTGGACTCATTTGACCACAGCAGTTATTTACATCGTCTTTCGGACCATCTGTCGGGTTCTCCTCTTCACGATGCACCATACATCTTCAATAGGAGACAGATCTGGACTGCAGACAGGTCAGTCAAGCACACACTCTCTGTGTCTACTAAGCAACACTGTGGTAGCACCTGTAGAAGGAGGCATGGCTGACCCCCAAACCATGACTGATGTTTGCGCTAATAAAAGAATCTTTTGTGTTTGGTGTGGAGAACTCAAGCTGAAACCTGGACTCCTCTGACCACAGCATTTAAACGCATAAGCTGTCGGACCATCTGAGACGAGCTTGACCCAGAGAACTCGGCGGGGCTCCTGTATAGAACTGCCACGCTCCCAGCTTGAGTACAGATGCTCTTTATTGAAACTGCTGTAACCAAAAACTGTTTAATGGTCCAAGAATTGAGGAGCTTGTTGCAGTTTTGTGAGGGAAGTCTTCGTCCACACTTGCTTGCATGGACAAAGACTTCAGCTGCTCCACGTCTGGTTCTCCTCTTCACGGTGCACCATACATCTTCAATAGGAGAAAGATCTGGACTGCAGGTGGGTCAGTCAAGCACACACACAGGAGATACCATCATACCACCCCAGGTACCTTCCCACATGCAGGTCACCCATGCTGTAGCCGTTGATGCCCCTCAAATCCTCACAGACTTGTTTGACCACAGCACTTATTTAACATAAGGTAGTCAGACCTTCAACATACATATGGTCAGGGTCCTGTAATTTGACAATCTGGGTCTGGGTAAGGCCCACTTCCGAAGTTGACCACCACTTACACAAGAACATAAACAGTCGAGTCGCATTATTATGACCACCAACTTTGGAGATCGGCATGATGTTCTCTGGACCCACTCATCCATGTGGAAGACCCTCTCAACTGATTTGGGTCTGAATCCATCCTTGCAGATCACGTACACCATACATGCTGATGGTCTTCTCTGGGGTGGATGGGATCTTCCAGCAAGATGATGCGACACGTCACACGACTAGAAAAGTCCCACACTGGTTGGAAGAGCTGACCAAGACTTCCAAGTACTACCCTGGACCCCTAATTCCTCAGACTTGAACCCAACTGAGCATCTGTGGGACCACCTGGATGGTGGTGTTGTCTCTATGGATCCTCCTTCACGCTCCCTCCAGCAGCTGTGGGATGCACTGCAGTCAGCATGATACCTTCAGATACCTGTGGCCACCTACTAGGTCCTTACTGAGTCTCCCAGTCCGTCTAACTACTGTCTGTGCTGCACACGGCGGTCACTCTGGATGTTAACCGGTCATAGTAATGTGACTCCACTCTGTAGCTCGGCCTCCTCTCAGCCAGACAATATAAATCTTGAAGCTGAGTTAAGATAGACGACGGACCCTTACAGGCGGAGACGCTCAGCGCATGCTCTTCATTAAATTCCATTAATTTTGGGTCAATTCCATAAACAGTGGGCGCAGCCCGGCTTTCACACATGGCTATGCATGTTGTTAATTTTCCCAGTCAGGGAGTCGAATGATTCCCGCTGGTTAAAGCTCCCGGGGCCTGAGTGAGCCGTGCCGGGACTGGAGTGGGGCTCAGCGGCGGCATGCCCACCAGCGTGCTGGTTTAAATACACACAGCTGCAGTGATGAGTAAGACCAGTGTACTGGGATTCATACACAGCGTCGTGCAGAGTGGGATTAAAGGAGTCGTGTGAGAATTTAAACACAGTCTGTCAGCTACAACGCCCTCTGTAGACTATAACAAGCCTTTCACACCAAACTACTGACTACTATTTGGTGTGAAATATCCCAGAGCCAACTGGCTACTGACTGTGGCTTCAATTGTTTGGTTGAACAGTTCTTCTTCTGAAAATAATCTAGTTTAATACACTATCAGTCAAAAGTGGCCACACCTCCCTAGGTTCTTCTTATTAGTACTATATTAATAGTACTAATATTAGTGAATAAGTGTGAGGAGATCAGAACTATAGAATAGTCGGTATGGAATTATTCCTGGAGCAGAATTAAACATCTGGTTGTGTTTAAAGAATGTTTAGAGGGTCTTTTAGAAATGAGCTCATTTGCTCTGATGCAGGTTTACATACTTTGAACATTCTGGCCAGCAGCTTCATGAGGAGCCACATGAGCTGCTTCTCTAACAGGACTGAAGAAGATAGTGTAGATGCTGAGATCTTGTTCTGATAAACAGGGTTGGTGGTTTTATAGCTCTTATAAAAATATACATTCTCATTTTTACATTAAAATACAGTCAAATGTTTGTTTTAGTCATATTTGTGTACATGGGCTCCAACTTCACTGTTTACACTCGTCTCTCAACACATTCACATCTAAACGTGGTTTTAATGTTATGGCTGATTGATGATTGATCCAAACTTTTGACTGGTGATGCAAATATAAACCCTCTGAGATGCAAAGAACCAATAAGGTTGTGTACAGAGTGGACGACTGCTAGCTGTACCACCGCTGGAGGGACTGTAGGTGTGGTGGACAGTGTTTGGGTGTCTGGATCAATTATTAATAAGAGAGGATGCAGCAGTGGAGATCAGCACTTGGCGGAATACGGATGAAGGAGCTTGAAAGGGTCTTAAAATGTAATGATGCGTCTCCACAAACAATCATCAGGACCGCTCAGA
Source organism: Megaleporinus macrocephalus (assembly GCA_021613375.1). Classification (NCBI taxonomy): domain Eukaryota; kingdom Metazoa; phylum Chordata; class Actinopteri; order Characiformes; family Anostomidae; genus Megaleporinus; species Megaleporinus macrocephalus. The sequence goes on along the minus strand of CM038707.1, from coordinate 49,235,420 downwards.
CTCTGGTCCTCTCTGTGGTTCTTTATGGACGTTGAAATCTGGACAATAAACAAGCGAGACAGGAATACCTTCACCAGCGTAGGTGAAGAGAACAAATACACCCTCAACCAAATCAGCTGTAGGAGCTCTGTTAACGCTGACCATAGAGAGAGCTGCATGTACACTGATCTATACTTTGTATAACTCCTGCTTCTTTCCGTGTCCAGCTAATAATTATAGTTTAGTTCTGTCACTAGTGATCAGAGTTCACTCTCTGTGGCGTTCGGTTATCGCCCGGCTGGCCTGGAGCGCTGCCCGCCGCGGCTGCTTTCTTCATTACGGATCACCGAGCAATTAGACGCATCCACACGTCAGGGGGGCCGGAGAGCCAGACGGGAATTATGAAGGAAGGGAGGATTTTACGGGGGGCTATAAGAGCAGAGGGTGCCATTAACTTTCACGAGCGCGGTCTGAAGGAGCCGCCCTGATAATTAACTGTGAATCCATTTCTCTGGGTGACGAGCACCCGCTGTGTGTGCCAGTGGGAGTGAGAGGGAGTGCGTGATGAAAATATCACTATTTTTCTTTATGGAACTGAGTGTGAAAGTCAGAGACCAGTTATTATAAACCAGCCAACAGACGCAGGACCGCTGTCTGTAAACCCACTGAGTCTCTCTCTCTCCCTTTCTCTCTCTCTCTCTCTCTCTCTCTCTCTCTCTCTCTCCCTCTATATATATATATATATAGAGATAGATAGATACACTACCAGTCAAAAGTTTAGGATCACTTTATAATTTCACTTCATGCAAATTTCATGCAATTCACAAACAATATTGTTCATTTCACAATTAATGTAAGTGTGTCAGGTGATTTTTAAAGAATAAAAATGTTTGTATTAAAGTCTATTTTTGTATAGAGGCTTATTTTACATATAGTCTATTATCAGTAATTCTCAGTCCTCTGTCTAAATCTCCTGGTACGACCACCAATCCAAGTTAAGGATGTTATTGGACTAATTGGTTGTTAGGACACTCTTGATCAATTGTGATCACAGCTGAAAAACATTCTACTAATAAGTGAGTATAAAAGGGAACAACATTCTAGGTTAGTTTAGTATCTGAAGATCAGCAGTTGAAGGCTTGCTGACCGACTCACAATGACCAGAAAGAAACAACTTTCTTTAGAGACCCGTCAGTCCATTGTTGTGTTAAGGAAGAAGATACTCCATTAAAACAAGAACATTTCACTGAGATCACAAACTTTTGAGTGGTAGTGTATATATATATATATATATATATATATATATATCAGTAGCAAACCGTGACCCTTAAGCCTCACCCCCCCACACCATCTGAAAAATTGTTTCCTCTCCTAATAAACTGCAAGTCAAGAAACAAAAACTGAGGCGACAGAAATATAACAAACAATAACATCTGTATAACATACACAACTTCTTAATCAAGTTAAGTTTATTTGTGTAGCGCTTTTTACAACAATGTTGTCTCAAAGCAGCTTTACAGAAGTTTTGAAAACAGACAGTTACAACATATAACCAGTTACAACCAGTGAGCAAGAACACCTCCCTCAGACTGGAGGAAGAAACCTTGGGAGGAACCAGACTCACAAGTGGAGACCCATCCTCCTCTGATCAAACAGTATTTATAGGTTAAACTAAATACCAAAGAAAAGAGTCTCTGTTTGAAATCTGGATAGCAAAGCTTTAGAAGCTGCACAGATAGAGGCAGTCTCTGACTGAGGCAGTCTCTGACTGAGGCAGTCTCTGACCGAGGCAGTCTCTGACCGAGGCAGTCTCTGGCTGAGGCAGTCTCTGACTGAGGCAGTTTCTGACTGAGTGTAAAGTGGGCGTGAGCTGAAACAGTCCCATCCTATCTCAATGCTGGTACATCTGGATAGTACAGTGATGTAACTGAGGGTGTAGAAGTTGACACAGATAGACAGGTGAGCTGGCTGGTGATGGTGGGGAGGTGAGCTGGCTGGTGATGGTGGGGAGGTGAGCTGGCTGGTGATGGTGGGGAGGTGAGCTGGCTGGTGATGGTGAGGAGGTGAGCTGGCTGGTGATGGTGGGGAGGTGAGCTGGCTGGTGATGGTGGGGAGGTGAGCTGGCTGGTGATGGTGGGGAGGTGAGCTGGCTGGTGATGGTGGGGAGGTGAGCTGGCTGGTGATGGTGAGGAGGTGAGCTGGCTGGTGATGGTGAGGAGGTGAGCTGGCTGGTGATGGTGAGGAGGTGAGCTGGCTGGTGATGGTGAGGAGGTGAGCTGGCTGGTGATGGTGGGGAGGTGAGCTGGCTGGTGATGGTGGGGAGGTGAGCTGGCTGGTGATGGTGGGGAGGTGAGCTGGCTGGTGATGGTGGGGAGGTGAGCTGGCTGGTGATGGTGAGGAGGTGAGCTGGCTGGTGACGGTGGGGAGGTGAGCTGGCTGGTGATGGTGGGGAGGTGAGCTGGCTGGTGATGGTGGGGAGGTGAGCTGGCTGGTGATGGTGGGGTGGAGGTCCTGATGATCAGTCCTTCAACAGCGCTCAACAGACAGGAGGACAGTCATTACCTCAGGAAGAGTAAAGAGAGAAAGTTCATTTGGCTCGGGAGTATGTTCTAGATAGCTGAGTGTGATTATGAGTGGTATTGTGAGCAGGTTCTAGATGACCGTGTGTGGATGAGTGGCAGTGTAAGCAGTTTTTTTAGATAGCGGAGTGTGAACAGGAGTTTTAGTGTAAGCACATTTTAAATGAGTGGCAGTGCAAACACGTTCTAGATAGCATATTGGCAATGTGAGGGGTTCTGGGAACAGGTTCTAGATAACTTAATATGAGTGGTAGTGTAAGCAGGTTTTAGATACCTGAGTGTTAAAACTACATGAGAGGAAAATCAATGAGATTCTGAAACACTGAGGAGACGCGACAGTATGTTCACACTAGTGAACACACACACTAGAGCATCCCCACATACACACACACTAGTGAACACACACACTAGAGCACACCCACATACACACACACTAGTGAACACACACACTAGAGCGCACCCACATTCACACACACTAGGGGGCAATGAATACACACACACTAGTGAACACACACTATCCACAGGGAGCAGTTGGGGGTTTAGTGTCTTGTTCACTGGTGTCCTGTGGTTTGGGGTCTGTGTGACTGAATGGCCTTAACTGTGCCTCAGCCAATCAGATTTTAGGACTGGATCTGTTTATAGGCTCTGTTGATCATTGTGCTTTATAGGCCTCATCAGAGGAGCTAGTCAGATCCCTCATATGAATAATGATGCGCAGAAGATTATACTGTATATTACACATACACTGAGCTAGAGAAGGTTTACTTAACTCTTCAGTTCATAAAATAATAATAATAATAATAATAATAATAATAATAATAATAATAATAATAAATCAGTAATCTGCGCATCACAGGAGCATCAGAACGTCCCGCTGTAATATCACTGCTTTATTGTGTATCTTAATACAAACAGGACGTCCTGCAGTTTCGTCTTTAAGACTCTTCGTTCTGCTGTACAGTGGAACAGCTTTGAGCCCTGTTTTATATTCCCGTGTACATGAAGACCCCCGACTGGAACCTGTCCGTCTCTTTCAGGATCTTAAAGGACAGAAGAGGTGGACACACTCATACACACACACTTACACACACACATACACACACACACACACACACACAACTAGTGAACACACACACTAGGCGGCAGTGGAACATACTCACACACACACACACACACACACACACATGCATACACACACATACACACACACACACACACACACACATACATACACACACGCACACACACACATACACACACACACACACACACACACACACACAGCTGTGTAACGGTGATGTGATGGTTTCTCTGCTCATCAGCAGACGTGTGTTGCTGCAGCTTATGATGCTGATCACTCGGACAACACAGTTTAGACTAATCCACAGGATTATGATTATGTTGTGACCCAGGAATAGAGAGGCATCGGTGACTTCACCAGATCAGCCAGGAGAGGAGAGGAGAGTGGGGGAGGCGCATGGGGAGAGGTCGGGGTGGGAGGTGGATGGGGGGGGTGCTGAGAGCACATTAACGCATCCAACAAAGTGCATGACACGGAGACAATGCTGTCAGCAGCCCCCACGAGCACTCAGGCCGGATTAGTTGAATATGAGGAAATTGATTTGCTGCAGGATTAATCTTTTACAGTCGTATCACCACCATGTCAAATATCTGCCCTACTTTACTGAAGTGGAGTCACTGATCTGAAGGTCGCTCCGGTTCACCCCAGTCACCCCAGTCACCTGAGTCATCGCACTGGTGCATTTCAGTACACGGTGTGTAATTAAGCGAGCAGCTTCTGTATCGGGCGGCAGTCGTAACCGCCCGGGTTACATCGGCTTTCCTGTAATCACCCAGGAGCGTTCCAGTCCGTCTGGTTCTCTTACATACTCTGTGTCTCAGACTCAGAGTCATTACACTGGTGGGCTTTTTTACTGATGCACCTTGTCAAAGTGGAATCAACCGTATCCACTAAAGCACTTCTTGTGTATCTGACCGTATGTGCAACACTATATATATATATATATATATATATATATATATATATATATATATATATATATATACAGGGGTTGGACAATGAAACTGAAAGACCTGGTTTTAGACCACAATAATTTATTAGGATGGTGTTCGGCCTCCTTTTGCGGCTAATACAGCGTCAGTTGGTCTTGGGAATGACATATACAAGTCCTGCACAGTGGTCAGAGGGATTTTAAGCCATTCTTCTTGCAGGACAGTGTCCAGGTCACTACGTGATGCTGGTGGAGGAAAACGTTTCCTGACTCGCTCCTCCAAAACACCCCAAAGTGGCTCAATAATATTTAGATCATCAACTTCACTTTCATGTTCATCAAACCATCTTTCTCCAGTCTTGCTGTGTGTATTGGTGCATTGTCATCCTGATACACGGCACCGCCTTCAGGATACAATGTTTGAACCACTGGATGCACATGGTCCTCCAGAATGGTTCAGTAGTCCTTGGCAGTGACGCGCCCATCTAGCACAAGTACTGGGCCAAACCATCACTGATCCACGGCCATGCTTCACTCAGGGCATGCAACAGTCTGGGTGGTACGCTTCTTTGGGGCTTCTCCACACCATAACTCTCCCGGATGTGGGGAAAACAGTAAAGGTGGATCATCAGAGAACAATACATGGTTCACATTGTCCACAGCTCAAGATTTGATCTCCTTGCACCATTGAAACCGACGTTTGGCACGAGTGACCAAAGGTTTGGCTATAGCAGCCCGGCCGTGTATATTGACCCTGTGGAGCTCCTGATGGACAGTTCTGGTGAAACAGGAGAAGCTGAGGTGAACATTTAACTCTGCTGTGATTTGTTCAGCCGTGGTTTTATGTTTTTGGATACAATCCGGGTTAGAACCCAACATCCCTTTGGTCCTTCTTGGTGGTCCTTCTTGGTGGTCTGCTGATGTTACCCTGGATACCGTGGCTCTTGATACATCACAAAGACTTGCTGTCTTGGTCACAGATGCACCAGCAAGACGTGCACCAACAGTTTGTCCTCTTTTGAACTCTGGTATGTCCCATAATGTTGTGTTATTGCAGTATTTTGAGCTAAACTGTGCTCTTACCTGCTAACCGAACTTCACACTCTGCTCTTACTGGTGTAATGTACAATTAATGAAGATTGACCACCAGACTGGTCCAATTTGGCTATGAAACCTTCCACACTAACATGACAGGTGTTTCAGTTTCATTGTCCAGCCCTGTATATATATGTATATTGAGAACTATACACTTTACATTGTATCAAATTCCATGATGAATGGACCAATAGAATTGCTCCAAAACTATTTTAAACCTAATACCTTTCCACTGACTTGCATTGAAGGTAGGGAGTGTTTTTGGCCTCTTCTGTAAAGTTTTGGAGACAGTTGAGTTACATTATTATGCCTACTTTGGATGGTGGCAGTGCGTAGGTGTCTGGGGAATGTTTTGCTGACATTCTCTGGGCCCACTCATCCATGTGGAAGACCCTCTCAACAATCTGGGTCTGAATCCACCCTTGCAAAAGATCACGTACACCATACATGCTGATTGTCTTCTCTGGGGCCGATGAGATCTTCCAGCAAGACACTGAGACACGCCACACAACTAGAAATATCCCACACTGGTTGGAAGAGCTGACCAAGACCTCCAAGTACTACCCCGGACCCCTAATTCCTCAGACTTGAACCCAACTGAGCATCTGTGGGACCACCTGGATGGTGGTGTTGTCTCTATGGATCCTCCTCCACGCTCCCTCCAGCAGCTGTGGGATGCACTGCAGTCAGCATGATACCTCCAGATACCTGTGACCACCGACCAGGACCTTATTGAGACTCCCAGTCCGTCTAACTACTGTCTGTGCTGCACACGGCGGTCACTCTGGATGTCAGCCGGTCTTAATAATATGACTCGACTGTGTGAAACCTCAGCCATGAGTCTTCTAGTGGAGGTGGGCAGAGCAAAGGAACCAAGGAACTCTTCAAACCTGACACTGTCTAACATGCTGTAAAGGTCCCCGTGTCCCAGTGTTTGTCTCCGCTGTAGTCAGGCTTGATGGACAGGATGTGGTTTCCAGCTGTTTCCATCTTCATTATTATTATTATTATTATTATTATTATTATTATTATTGAGCAGAGAGTCGATCTGAACGTCTTCAGGCTCCTTCGTGGGGTCTTCCTCATTCCTTCCCCAGCAGCAGTTTTAAATGTGCAGAAATCTGTTCAGGACTTCGTTCGTCTTCTCAGAACCAGCCTCTCCTCTCTCACCGAGGCCTGAAACAGCAGCGCTGCGGCGTGGATTCCGTCACCGGCGAGTAAAGAATGGCCGCAGTTATCTGAAATGTCACTGGAGGAAGTACTGGTGTATTTAATGGACAGAAAATGAGCTCTCCAGCGAGCAGAGCTTTTAAAACACCAGCAGGACACGCGGGCTCAGAGCTGCAGCACCACCTGCTGGACAGACGCCGCTGGGCTGCTTTTCTGTGCATCCCATAATTCAGTGTTATTATTTCCATTATGTCTACGAGTAATAGCTGTGCAGTGTTTATGAATCGACCTGATCGTTTAGCATCTCCTCTTCATCCCTTACTGTTAAACCCAGTATCTACACAACGGAAGCTGATTTAAAGATTATTTACATGCAGCTTTTCTATTGCGGACGAATCATCGTGTACAAATCAGCTGCTCAGCTCTAATTATGTATAAATTTAAAAATAAAATTATTTGAGATACATTTCTTTGGACATATATATGTATATGTGTGTATGTTATATATGCACAATGTATGTAAATGTACTCCAGTGTGATTGGGCAGTCCTAAACTGATATACGATATGTTTACAAAACAAGAACTTTTATTACTGATTATTTTTCTTGTTTGAACTGTATGTAAAGACACTTCAACTATACACTGAATACTTACTAATAATTTATAGTAAATAATGAATACTTCAAAGTAAATTCAGAAGACCTCAATGGGGGGAAGAGCTTTTTGCTACAAACTGTGAAATAATCTCCCAGTTAACGTTTGGGACTCAGTTTTTAAGTCTAGACTGAACACAGACTGGTTTAGTTTAGCTTCTGGTGATTACCCTTCCTCTTTAGATAAGGTAGAAGATCCAGGAGTTCATGAACACAGAGGTTCATGGTTAACTGAGATGTTGGTGCTGTTATTCCACCACTTCACACGATCACACAGGTTTGTTGCTTTGTGACAACACTGTTGTACACAAATAAACTTGAATTTAATTTATTTGGATAAAGAATAGTTTATAGTAGATACTGAATAATTTATAGTAGATGCTGAATAATTTATAGTAGAGACTGAGTATTTTATAGTAGATACTGAATAATTTATAGTAGATGCTGAATAATTTATAGTAGATACTGAGTATTTTATAGTAGATACTGAATAATTTATAGTAGATGCTGAATAATTTATAGTAGATACTGAGTATTTGATAGTAGATACTGAATAATTTATAGTAGATGCTGAATAATTTATAGTAGATACTGAGTATTTGATAGTAGATACCGAATAATTTATAGTAGATGCTGAATAATTTATAGTAGATACAGAATAATTTACAGTAGATACTGAGTATTTTATAGTAGATACTGAATAGTTTATAGTAGATACTGAGTAATTTATAGTAGATACTGAATACACTGAATACAGATACTGAATGCATCACGTCACTACAACATTAATCACAGAGAAACATCTTCCTCACCGCCAACAGACAGTCTGCAGGTCTGCACGTCTTCATCCTCCCCAAAATCTCCGTGGCTCTCTTTTCATGCCACGAGATCCAAGCCGAAAATATCCACTGCCCCCTTTTTTGTTTTCTCCAGTCCACAGAACCCCGAGGCTAGTTTTGGCAGCGCCTTTGGCTGATGGACACCGGCTTCATCAGGTAATACATTTTCATCTTTTTTTCATGCTGTCAGCAAGAGACTCAGTTTGCACCTTGGATCTTTGCGAGTCTGGACTCTATTTCAATTCCCCTTCACTACAACCTCACAAGTCTATTCATAGCGTAGCCCCGGCTCCTCGGGTGCTGCCAGGAGAGTGTGGATGAGCTTTTATACAGGATAATGTGATGCCATGGCAGTGTGTCACTGAGTGTGATGAATGCAGATTGTACTCTATTTACACTCAAGGCTGAAGCAGGAAAGTCAGGCTTAGTAGTTTGATGCTACACCAGTAAATCTGGGTGGAACAGAAGAAGTCCTACACTTCTGTTTGGGATGAGGTGGATGGACCGCAACCATTAAATGAATCGAGGTTGGAAGAGGTTTTATAGTGAGTTGGAAAGATGAGCCTTAACGTAACAGCTTTGGGAGGAGTTGGAATGATGAAGTTCCACCAAACACCTTTGAAAAGTTGGAGCTGAAACTCCATTGAACGCCTTTGGAATGTGTTGTAAAGGAGCTCCATTCAAAACCTTTAGGATGTGAAAATGTCAAAGCTCCACAGAACACATATGAGATGAGATGAAGTGGCATGGAACTTGTTTTGAATTAGTTGGAGAGCTCCATTCAACAACTTTGAGATGAGATTTGTAGGATGAACTTTGGGATGAGAACACCTTTGGAATGAGAACACCTCTGGGATGAGAACACCTTTGGAATAAGAACACCTCTGGGATGAGAACACATTTGGAATAAGAACACCTCTGGGATGAGAACACCTTTGGAATGAGAACATCTTTGGAATAAGAACACCTCTGGGATGGGAACACCTTTGGGATGAGAACACTTTTGGGATAAGAACACCTTTGGAATGAGAACATCTTTGGAATAAGAACACCTCTGGGATGAGAACACCTTTGGGATGAGAACACTTTTGGGATAAGAACACCTTTGGAATGGGAACATCTTTGTTATAAGAACACCTCTGGGATGAGAACACCTTTGGAATGAGAACACTTTTGGGATAAAACACCTCTGGGATGAGAACACCTTTGGGATGAGAACACCTCTGGGATGAGAACACCTTTGAAATGAGAACACCTTTGAAATGAGAACACCTTTGGAATGAGAACACCTTTGGGATGAGAACATCTTTAGGATGAGAACACCTTTGAAATGAGAACACCTTTGGAATGAGAACACCTTTGGGATGAGAACACCTTTGAAATGAGAACACCTTTGAAATGAGAACACCTTTGGGATGAGAACACCTTTGGGATGAGAACACCTCTGGGATGAGAACACCTTTGGGATGAGAACACTTTTGGGATAAGAACAGCTTTGGGATGAGAACACCTTTGGAATAAGAACACCTTTGGGATGAGAACACCTCTGGGATGAGAACACCTTTGCAATGAGAACACCTTTGGGATGAGAATACCTTTAAAATGAGAACACCTTTGGGATGAGAACACCTTTGGAATAAGAACACCTTTGGGATGAGAACACCTCTGGGATGAGAACACCTTTGGGATGAGAACACTTTTGGGATAAGAACAGCTTTGGGATGAGAACACCTTTGGAATAAGAACACCTTTGGGATGAGAACACCTCTGGGATGAGAACACCTTTGCAATGAGAACACCTTTGGGATGAGAATACCTTTGGAATATAAACACCTCTGGGATGAGAACACCTTTGTGATGAGAACACCTTTGGGATGAGAACACCTTTGGAATGAGAACACCTTTGCAATGAGAACACCTTTGGGATGAGAACACCTTTGGAATATAAACACCTCTGGGATGAGAACACCTTTGTGATGAGAACACCTTTGGGATGAGAACACCTTTGGAATGAGAACACCTTTGCAATGAGAACACCTTTGGGATGAGAACACCTTTAAAATGAGAATACCTTTGGGATGAGAACACCTTTGGAATAAGAACACCTTTGGGATGAGAACATCTCTGGGATGAGAACACCTTTGGAATGAGAACACCATTTGAATGAGAACACCATTGGAATGAAAACACCTTTATGATTAGAACACCTTTAGAATGAGAACACTTTTGGAACAAGAACACCTTTGGAATAAGAACACCTTTGGGGTGAGAACACCTCTGGGATGACAACACCTTTGGAATGAGAACACCTTTGGAATGAGAACACCTTTGGAATGAGAACACCTTTGGAATAAGAACACCTCTGGGATGAAAACACCTTTGGAATGAGAACACTTTTGGGATGGAACATCTTTGGAATGTGTTGTTCTTAAGAAACTCCATTCAACACCTTTAGGATGGATTAAAATAATGATGCTCCACTTGTTTTGATTAAGTTGGAGAGATCCATCCAACAACTTTGAGATAAGATAAGGAGAAGTTGTTCCTTTACTTTAGGATTCGTTGGAGTGAAGAACCTCCATTGAACACCTCTGGCAGATTGTAATTATGAATTGAACTGAATTCATGAGTTGAAACTCCACTGAACACCTTTGGGGGGAGTTGGAGTGATGAAGCTCCATTGAAAGCCTCTGGAGGAGCTGGAGTGATGAACCTCCATTGAACACCCCTGGGGGAGCTGGAGTGATGAACCTCCACTGAACACCCTTGGGGGAGCTGGAGTGATGAACCTCCACTGAACACCCCTGGGGGAGCTGGAGTGATGAACCTTCAGTGAACACCTCTGAGTATAGATGAATCTGTACACCCATGAGACAGGTTGAAGCACCATTAAACATATTTGAAATGAGTTGAGCTTATTTGGGATCTTGAAAGCAGTTTAATCATTCCAATATATTCCAAACAAGTTAGTGGGATCCTTATCTTACCATCTCCAATGCCAAAGGAGTGAAATGGAGTCAAGGCATAAACAGGGTAGCGTAGCCCCGGCTCCTCGGGTGCTGCCAGGAGAGTGTGGATGAGCTTTTATACAGGATAATGTGATGCCATGGCAGTGTGTCACTGAGTGTGATGAATGCAGATTGTACTCTATTTACACTCAAGGCTGAAGCAGGAAAGTCAGGCTTAGTAGTTTGATGCTACACCAGTAAATCTGGGTGGAACAGAAGAAGTCCTACACTTCTGTTTGGGATGAGGTGGATGGACCGCAACCATTAAATGAATCGAGGTTGGAAGAGGTTTTATAGTGAGTTGGAAAGATGAGCCTTAACGTAACAGCTTTGGGAGGAGTTGGAATGATGAAGTTCCACCAAACACCTTTGAAAAGTTGGAGCTGAAACTCCATTGAACGCCTTTGGAATGTGTTGTAAAGGAGCTCCATTCAAAACCTTTAGGATGTGAAAATGTCAAAGCTCCACAGAACACATATGAGATGAGATGAAGTGGCATGGAACTTGTTTTGAATTAGTTGGAGAGCTCCATTCAACAACTTTGAGATGAGATTTGTAGGATGAACTTTGGGATGAGAACACCTTTGGAATGAGAACACCTCTGGGATGAGAACACCTTTGGAATAAGAACACCTCTGGGATGAGAACACATTTGGAATAAGAACACCTCTGGGATGAGAACACCTTTGGAATGAGAACATCTTTGGAATAAGAACACCTCTGGGATGGGAACACCTTTGGGATGAGAACACTTTTGGGATAAGAACACCTTTGGAATGAGAACATCTTTGGAATAAGAACACCTCTGGGATGAGAACACCTTTGGGATGAGAACACTTTTGGGATAAGAACACCTTTGGAATGGGAACATCTTTGTTATAAGAACACCTCTGGGATGAGAACACCTTTGGAATGAGAACACTTTTGGGATAAAACACCTCTGGGATGAGAACACCTTTGGGATGAGAACACCTCTGGGATGAGAACACCTTTGAAATGAGAACACCTTTGAAATGAGAACACCTTTGGAATGAGAACACCTTTGGGATGAGAACATCTTTAGGATGAGAACACCTTTGAAATGAGAACACCTTTGGAATGAGAACACCTTTGGGATGAGAACACCTTTGAAATGAGAACACCTTTGAAATGAGAACACCTTTGGGATGAGAACACCTTTGGGATGAGAACACCTCTGGGATGAGAACACCTTTGGGATGAGAACACTTTTGGGATAAGAACAGCTTTGGGATGAGAACACCTTTGGAATAAGAACACCTTTGGGATGAGAACACCTCTGGGATGAGAACACCTTTGCAATGAGAACACCTTTGGGATGAGAATACCTTTAAAATGAGAACACCTTTGGGATGAGAACACCTTTGGAATAAGAACACCTTTGGGATGAGAACACCTCTGGGATGAGAACACCTTTGGGATGAGAACACTTTTGGGATAAGAACAGCTTTGGGATGAGAACACCTTTGGAATAAGAACACCTTTGGGATGAGAACACCTCTGGGATGAGAACACCTTTGCAATGAGAACACCTTTGGGATGAGAATACCTTTGGAATATAAACACCTCTGGGATGAGAACACCTTTGTGATGAGAACACCTTTGGGATGAGAACACCTTTGGAATGAGAACACCTTTGCAATGAGAACACCTTTGGGATGAGAACACCTTTGGAATATAAACACCTCTGGGATGAGAACACCTTTGTGATGAGAACACCTTTGGGATGAGAACACCTTTGGAATGAGAACACCTTTGCAATGAGAACACCTTTGGGATGAGAACACCTTTAAAATGAGAATACCTTTGGGATGAGAACACCTTTGGAATAAGAACACCTTTGGGATGAGAACATCTCTGGGATGAGAACACCTTTGGAATGAGAACACCATTTGAATGAGAACACCATTGGAATGAAAACACCTTTATGATTAGAACACCTTTAGAATGAGAACACTTTTGGAACAAGAACACCTTTGGAATAAGAACACCTTTGGGGTGAGAACACCTCTGGGATGACAACACCTTTGGAATGAGAACACCTTTGGAATGAGAACACCTTTGGAATGAGAACACCTTTGGAATAAGAACACCTCTGGGATGAAAACACCTTTGGAATGAGAACACTTTTGGGATGGAACATCTTTGGAATGTGTTGTTCTTAAGAAACTCCATTCAACACCTTTAGGATGGATTAAAATAATGATGCTCCACTTGTTTTGATTAAGTTGGAGAGATCCATCCAACAACTTTGAGATAAGATAAGGAGAAGTTGTTCCTTTACTTTAGGATTCGTTGGAGTGAAGAACCTCCATTGAACACCTCTGGCAGATTGTAATTATGAATTGAACTGAATTCATGAGTTGAAACTCCACTGAACACCTTTGGGGGGAGTTGGAGTGATGAAGCTCCATTGAAAGCCTCTGGAGGAGCTGGAGTGATGAACCTCCATTGAACACCCCTGGGGGAGCTGGAGTGATGAACCTCCACTGAACACCCTTGGGGGAGCTGGAGTGATGAACCTCCACTGAACACCCCTGGGGGAGCTGGAGTGATGAACCTTCAGTGAACACCTCTGAGTATAGATGAATCTGTACACCCATGAGACAGGTTGAAGCACCATTAAACATATTTGAAATGAGTTGAGCTTATTTGGGATGTGTTGGAACAATGAAGTTCTACTCAGTGATTAGAATGAGTTTAGGATATGATAAAAGCCTAAAACTCCATAAGAACACATCTCAGGTGAGATTAAATGGCCAAGCTCTGGTCAACATGATTTTAAAGTGATGAAGATCCACTGAACCCCAGATAAAATGAAAAGATAAAGCTTGTCCCAAAAGAGTTTAGTGGAATGCCATCACTCTAACACATTCCAAAGATGAAACTTCCTTGAACACCTTCAGGATGACATGCAGTGATGGTGCTTCCTTGAACAGCCTTGGGAGGAGTTGATGTTATGAAGCTCCATAAAATGTTTTGGAATGAGTTGGAAAGCTGAAGCTCCAAATAACTTGTTTGGAATGTGTTGGAGTGATGATTTTCCATAGAACCCCCTCTTGGGATGAGTTGGAAAGACAAAGCTCCAATTAACGTGTTTGGGTTGTGTTGGAGTGTTGACATTCCAATCAACACCTTCAGGAAATGTTGGAAAGATGAAGCTCCAATTAACTTTGGAATGAGTGATGAAGTTAGTTGACGGCCTTTGGAATGAGAAGTTCCATCAAACACAAGAAAGAAGCTCCTTAAGAACAAATCTGACCTGAGATTAAAGCTCCAGTGAACTCGTTTTAAATTATTTGGAGCATTGAAGCTCCATTGAACACTTTTGGGATGAGCTGGAATGTTGAAGCACCTCTTTTGAAAAGTGCTAGTGATTAAACACCGTCTGGAAGACGGTATTGCAAAAAGTAGAATCAATTCCCTGTTTATGCCTTGACTCCATTTCACTCCTTTGGCATTGGAGATGGTAAGATAAGGATCCCACTAACTTGTTTGGAATATATTGGAATGATTAAACTGCTTTCAAGATCTTTGGGATAAGTTGGAAAGATGAAGCTTCCCAGAACACCTTTGGGATGACACACAGTAATGGCGCTCCCTTGAACACCCTTTGGAGAAGTTGGTATTATAAAGTTCTGTTAAACATCTTTGAGATGAGTTCAATGAAGCTCAATTGAATGGCTTTGGAATGAGTAAGAATGACAAAGCTCCACTTAACTTGGAAGGAGTGATGAAGTTCAATTGACATCATTTGGAATAAGAAGCTCCATCCAACACCTTAAGGATACGTCACATGGATGAAGCTTCATATAAACACATCTGACCTGAAAGTAAAGCTTCAGTGAACACTTTCGTTTTGAATTATTTGGAGCGTTTAAGCTCCACTGAACCCTTTCGGGATGAGCTAGAATGAAGAGCAGGAGTGATGAAACTCCATTGAACACCTCCGGGATAAAATCTTCCTGACAGCAACATCACAACACTTGGAAAACCTTTCTGGAAGATGGTATTGCAAGAAAGTGGAATCAATTCCCGGTTCATGCCTTGATTCCATTTCACTCCTTTGGGATGAGTTGGTAAGATGCGGCTCCCACTAACTGGTTTGGTATGATCAGCTACTTTGGAATGAGTTGGAAAGATGAAGCTTTCTGGAGGACACACAGTGATGGTGCTCCCTTGAACACCCTTTGGAGAAATCAGTATTATGAAGCTCTATTAAACGTCTTTGGAATGAGTTGAATGACGCTCCTTTGACCACCTTTGGAATGATTTGTAAGTGAAACTCCAATTGATCGCCTTTGGAATGAGTAATAATGACAAAGCTCCACTTTAACTTTAACATCAAACACCTTGAGGAAACGTTACATGGATGAAGCCTTCATATTAACACATCTGACCTAAAAGTAAAGCTCCATTGAACATTTTCGGGATGAGCTGGAATGATGACACTTGAGCTGGAAGGATGACACTCCATTTAACACCTTCGGGATGAACTGGAATGATGAAGCAACACTTTTGAAGAGCACGAGTAATGAAACTCCATTGAAAACCTCCGGGATAAATTCTTCCTCACAGCAGCATCACAACACTTTAAAACCTTCCTGGAAGACTGGTTCATGCCTTGATACCATTTCACTCATTAGGGATGAGTTGGTAAGATGAGGCTCCCAGTAACTGGTTGGGAATGATCAGCTACTTTGGAATGAGTTGGAAAGATGAAGCTTACCTGAACACCTCTGGGAGGACACACAGTGATGGTGCTCCCTTGAAGAAGTTGGTATTATAAAGCTCTATTAAACGTCTTTGAGATGAGCTGAATGACGCTCCATTGACCGTCTTTGGAATGACAAGCTCCATCAAACACCTTGAGGATACGTTACATGGATGAAGCTCCAAATAAACACATCTGACCTGAAAGTAAAGCTCCAGTGAACTCGTTTAGAATTATTTGGAGCATTGAAGCTCCATTGAACACTTTTGGGATGAGCTGGAATGATGAAGCAACACATTTAAAGAGCAGGAGTGATGAAACTCCGGGATAAAGTCTTCCCGACAGCAGCATTGTGACACTTGGAAACCTTCCTGGAAGACGGTATTGCAAGAAAGTGGAATCAGTTCCCAGTTCATGCCCTGATTCCATTTCACTCCTTTGAAATGAGTTGGAAAGATGAAGCTTACCTGGGAGGACACACAGTGATGGTGCTCCCTTGAACACCCTTATGAAGCTCTATTAAACGTCTTTCAGATGAGTTGAATGACGCTCCATTGACCGTCTTTAGAATCATTTGTAAGAGAAACTCCAATTGAACGCCTTTGGAATGAGTAAGAATGACTAAGCTCCCCTTTAACTTTGAAATGAGAAGCTCCATCAAACACCTTGAGGATACGTTACATGGATGAATCCTTCATATTAACACATCTGACCTAAAAGTAAAGCTCCAGTGAACTTGTTTTGAATTATTTGGAGCGTTCAAGCTCCACTGAACACTTTCGGGATGAGCTGGAAAGATGTCACTCCATTTATCACCTTCAGGATGAACTGGAATGATGAAGCAACACCTTTGAAGAGCAGGAGTGATGAAACTCTTCCCGATAGCAGCATCGCAACACTTGGAAACCTTCCTGGAAGACGGTATTACAAGAAAGTGGAATCAATTCCCAGTTCATGCCTTGATATTGGGAGAGAAGTCTAAAGAGCTGGAGTCTGGATACTTTTGGACATTTAGAAGGAGCTCAAGGCGGTCTTGCTCGCAGGTTCTATATTTTGTCAGATGACATCCGTGAAGACAGCTGTGGGAATAGGCCGTGCTGCGGGCTGTTCTAATTTGTCACCGCTGAAAATGATGAACGCTTTGTGTCGAAATCTCTGCTGAGGGGTCAAGGCCCTTGAAACGCAACGGTCTGCGCTTTCAAAGAGCTTTTTATGGATTGCTTTCTGCCGAGCTTTTGTTGCGGATTTCTGAGCGTGCGTCACGTTCTTGTAAGCTCATAGGCAAAATCATTTTCAAGCCTCTCGCTCCGAGACGTTAACAAGAATCATTTTTTTAGTATGTCAATCGGAAGAAAAGCAAGAGGTTCACAGATTGGATGACAGTTGAGTCACGCAATTTCAATCACATGAATAAAGAGGAAGTCGTGAATGACATGCTCTGAATAAGACTGAACCGATCTCCAGCCTTCCGGCACGCACGCGACTCCTTTGATTGCAAGTTTTCATGTAATATCCACAGCGTTGCGGGTCTGAAGTGAGAAAGCTGCACTAGAAACGAGAAACGAAATGGAGCGGTGTTTTCAGACGGTACTTTAAACACACAGCACTAAGCACAGGCTTTATATCATCACTATTAATAACATTTAACCAAAGCCAGGATTTATATTTCTTGGAGAGTGTAACTCACAGACAGTGTAAATATATCAACAGCAGTAGCTCTGAGAACACTTTTTTTATATTAACCGCACATGAAGCGACCGTGAATAATCATTTACCTTATACACTATAACTTAGTACACTATACCAACCACACTATACACTATAACTTAGTACACTATACCAACCACACTATACACTATAACCCACTACACTATACCAACCACACTATACACTATACACTATAACCCACTACACTATACCAACCACACTATAACCCACTACACTATACCAACCACACTATACACTATAACCCACTACACTATACCAACCAGACTATACACTATAACCCACTACACTATACCAACCACACTATACACTATAATCCACTACACTATACCAACCACACTATACACTATAACCCAATACACTATACCAACCACACTATACACTATAACTCACTACACTATACCAACCACACTATACACTATAACCCACTACACTATACCAACCACACTATACACTATAACCCACTACACTATACCAACCACACTATACACTATAACCCACTACACTATACCAACCACACTATACACTATAACCCACTACACTATACCAACCACACTATACACTATAACCTACTACACTATACCAACCACACTATACACTATAACCCACTACACTATACCAACCACACTATATACTATAACCCACTACACTATACCAACCACACTATACACTATAACCCACTACACTATACCAACCACATTATACACTATAACCCACTACACTATACCAACCACAATATATACTATAACCCACTACACTATACCAACCACACTATACACTATAACCCACTACACTATACCAACCACACTATACACTAGAACGTGCTACACTATACCAACCACACTATACACTATAACTCACTACACTATACCAACCACACTATATACTATACAATATACCAACCACATTATACACTATAACCCACTACACTATACCAACCACACTATACACTATAACCCACTACACTATACCTACAACACTATACACTATACAATATAACAATCACATTACACACTATAACCCACTACACTATACCAACCACACTAAACACTTTAACCCACTACACTATACCAACCACACTATATACTATAACCCACTACACTATACCAACCACACTATACACTATAACCCACTACACTATACCAACCACATTATACACTATAACCCACTACACTATACCAACCACACTATATACTATAACCCACTACACTATGTCAACCACACTATACACTATAACCCACTACACTATACCAACCACATTATACACTAGAACGTGCTACACTATACCAACAACACTATACACTATAACTCACTACACTATACCAACCACACTATACAATATAACCCACTACACTATGCACTATAACCCACTACACTATACCAACCACACTATACACTATAACCCACTACACTATACCAACCACACAGTACACTATAACCCACTACACTATACCAACCACACTATACACCATAACCCACTACACTATACCGACCACACTATACACTATAACCCACTACACTATACCAACCACACTATACACTATAACCCACTACACTATACCAACCACACTATACACTATAAGCCACTACACTATACCAACCACACTATACACTATAACCCACTACACTATACCAGCCACACTATACACTATAACTCACTACACTATACCAACAACACTATACACTAGAACGTGCTACACTATACCAACCACACTATACACTATAACCCACTACACTATACCAACCACACTATAAACTATAACCCACGACACTATACCAACCACACTATACACTATAACTCACTGCACTATACCAACTACACTATACACTATAACCCACTACACTATACACTATTACTCACTACACTATACCAACCACACTATACACTAGAACGTGCTACACCATACCAACCACACTATACACTATAACCCACTACATTATACCAAACACACTATACACTATAACCCACTACACTATACCAACCACACTATACACTATTACCCACTACATTATACCAACCACACTATACACTATAACCCACTACACTATACCAACCACACTATACACTATAACCCACTACACTATACCAACCACACTATACACTATAACCCACTACACTATACCAACCACACTATACACTATAAGCCACTACACTATACCAACCACACTATACACTATAACCCACTACACTATACCAGCCACACTATACACTATAACTCACTACACTATACCAACAACACTATACACTAGAACGTGCTACACTATACCAACCACACTATACACTATAACCCACTACACTATACCAACCACACTATAAACTATAACCCACGACACTATACCAACCACACTATACACTATAACTCACTGCACTATACCAACTACACTATACACTATAACCCACTACACTATACACTATTACTCACTACACTATACCAACCACACTATACACTAGAACGTGCTACACCATACCAACCACACTATACACTATAACCCACTACATTATACCAAACACACTATACACTATAACCCACTACACTATACCAACCACACAATACATTATAACCCACTACATTATACCAACCACACTATACACTATAACCCACTACACTATACCAACCACACTATACACTATAACTCACTACACTATACCAACCACACTATACACTATAACCTACTACACTATACCAACCACACTATACACTATAACCCACTACACTACACCAACCACACTATACACTATAACCCAATACACTATACAAACCACACTATACACTATAACCCACTACACTATACCAACCACACAATACATTATAACCCACTACATTATACCAACCACACTATACACTATAACCCACTACACTATACCAACCACACTATACAGTATAACTCACTACACTATACCAACCACACTATACACTATAACCTACTACACTATACCAACCACACTATACACTATAACCCACTACACTACACCAACCACACTATACACTATAACCCAATACACTATACAAACCACACTATACACTATAACCCAATACACTATACAAACCACACTTTAACTCACTACACTATACCAACTACACTATACACTATAACCCACTACACTATACCAACCACTCTATACACTATAACCCACTATACTATACCAACCACACTATACACTATAACCCACTACACTATACCAACCACACTATACACTATAACCCACTACACTATACCAACCACACTATACACTATAACCCACTACACTATACCAACCACACTATACACTATAACCTACTACACTATACCAACCACACTATACACTATAACCCACTACACTATACCAACCACACTATAAACTATAACCCACTACACTACACCAACCACACTATAAACTATAACCCACTACACTACACCAACCACACTATACACTATAACCGACTACACTATACCAACCACACTATACACTATAACCTACTACACTATACCAACCACACTATACACTATAACCCACTACACTATACCAACCACACTATACACTATAACTCACTACACTATACCAACCACACTATACACTATAACCCACTACACTACACCAACCACACTATACACTATAACCTACTACACTATACCAAACACACTATACACTATAACCCACTACACTATACCAACCACACTATACACTATAACCCACTACACTATACCAGCCACACTATACACTATAACTCACTACATTATACCAACCACTCTATACACTATAACCCACTACACTATACCAACCACACTATACACTATAACCCACTACACTATACCAACCACACTATACACTATAACCCACTACACTATACCAACCACACTATACACTATAACTCACTACATTATACCAACTACACTATACACTATAACCCACTACACTATACACTATAACTCACTACACTATACCAACCACACTATACACTATAACCCACTACACTACACTAACCACACTATACACTATAACCCACTACACTATACCAACCACACTATACACTATAACTCACTACACTATACCAACCACACTATACACTATAACCCACTACACTATACCAACCATACTATACACTATAACCTACTACACTACACCAACCACACTATACACTATAACCTACTACACTATACCAACCACACTATACACTATAACCCACTATACTATACCAACCACACTATACACTATAACTCACTACACTATACCAACCACACTATACACTATAACCCACTACACTACACCAACCACACTATACACTATAACCCACTACACTATACCAACCACACTATACACTATAACCCACTACACTATACCAAACACACTATACACTATAACCCACTGCACTATACCAACCACACTATACACTATAACCCACTACACTATACCAACCACACTATACACTATAGCCCACTACACTATACCAACCACACTATACACTATAACCTACTACACTATACCAACCATACTATACACTATAACCCACTACACTATACCAACCACACTATACACTATAACCCACTACACTATACCAACCACACTATACACTATAACCCACTACACTATACCAACCACACTATACACTATAACCCACTACACTATACCAACCACACTATACACTATAACCCACTACACTATACCAACCACACTATACACTATAACCCACTACACTATACCAACCACACTATACACAATAACCCACTACACTATACCAGCCACACTATACACTATAACCCACTACATTATACCAACCACAAAACATTCTGACATTCCTTAACCCACACTCTATACAGTACCATATATTTAATAATCCTTCAAAAAACTCATATTGTGTGGTACTCTGGGTTATATAAGTAATAACTGACACAGACTCGACAGTTCACTGCTTTTTCTTATTGGTTGCAGGAACCCCCAATTAAGGGTCCTGAGGACCAGAAAGAAACTGTTAGAATACACGGTATCTGTCCTGCGCTGTAATAAAGTCAGCTGCCTCTGAAATACTGAGGGTGATTGAGTCGCTGCACAGACCAGACAGAAAACAAGTCAGTCATTCAGAAAGATGTGAGCAGCATCACCGTATAGACAGCAGCTTATTCATAATCCACACAAATCCCGCACTGAACTGTAAACATGCGTCTCCGCTCCGCAGCCCGGGCTGTTGTTTTTGCTGTTATTGCTTCAGGTTCCGGGTTATTTCCAAGCCAGCGGGAAAAAAAGAGGCAAAAAAAAGTGGCTGCTGTCAAACTCAGCGTTACACGTTATTTAGAAATGTGCCCGTTTTAGGCACGTCAGCTGTGAGTCTGCATTCAAACGCTGACGTATGAACTGATTACCCTGCGTTCTCACACTGAAGACACTGTGAGCTGTATTATCCACAGACCTTATAGAAATTCTACAGTCATAGCCAAAATTTTGAGAATGGCACGAATTTTGGTTTTCACAAAGTCTCAGTTCTTATGGTGGCGATTTATATTACATCCAGAAGAGTGATCAGATTCTAAGATACACACCAATCAACCATTTATCCAATCATCAAGAACTTCAAGGAGAGTGGTTCAGCTGCAGAGAAGGAGCTTCAGGACGCCAAAGAATGTATTTGTGAAAATGTATTTAGCACAATGTGTAGTGGTTAGTATGGTGGTGTAGTGGTTAGTACGGTGGTGTAGTGGTTAGTATGGTGGTGTAGTGGTTAGTATGGTGGTGTAGTGGTTAGTACGGTGGTGCAGTGGTTAGTATGGTGGTGTAGTGGTTAGTACGGTGGTGTAGTGGTTAGTACGGTGGTGTAGTGGTTAGTATGGTGGTGCAGTGGTTAGTAAGATGGTGTAGTGGTTAGTATAGTGGTGTAGTGGTCAGTATGGTGGTGTAGTGGTCAGTACGGTGGTGTAGTGGTTAGTATGGTGGTGTAGTGGTTAGTATAGTGGTGTAGTGGTTAGTTTGGTGGTGTAGTGGTTAGTATAGTGGTGTAGTGGTTAGTTTGGTGGTGTAGTGTTAGTATGGTGGTGTAGTGGTTAGTATGGTGGTGTAGTGGTTAGTATGGTGGTGTAGTGGTTAGTATGGTGGTGTAGTGGTTAGTTTGGTGGTGCAGTGGTTAGTATGGTGGTGTAGTGGTTAGTACGGTGGTCTAGTGGTTAGTATGGTGGTCTAGTGGTTAGTATGGTGGTCTAGTGGTTAGTGCGGAGGTGGTCCTGTTGGGGTCCTGATCATTAAAGAACAGAGTAATAAAGTATACAGAGAATCAGATGAACTACAGTCTGTAAGTGCAGCTCCTGTATGGTCAGTGGAGCTGATACAGTGGACAGTGAGTGTAGGTCCTGTATGGTCAGTGGAGCTGATACAGTGGACAGTGAGTGTAGGTCCTGTATGGTCAGTGGAGCTGATACAGTGGACAGTGAGTGGAGGTCCTGTATGGTCAGTGGAGCTGATACAGTGGACAGTGAGTGTAGGTCCTGTATGGTCAGTGGAGCTGATACAGTGAACAGTGAGTGGAGGTCCTGTATGGTCAGTGGAGCTGATACAGTGGACAGTGAGTGGAGGTCCTGTATGGTCAGTGGAGCTGATACAGTGGACAGTGAGTGTAGGTCCTGTATGGTCAGTGGAGCTGATACAGTGGACAGTGAGTGGAGGTCCTGTATGGTCAGTGGAGCTGATACAGTGGACAGTGAGTGGAGGTCCTGTATGGTCAGTGGAGCTGATACAGTGGACAGTGAGTGGAGGTCCTGTATGGTCAGTGGAGCTGATACAGTGGACAGTGAGTGGAGGTCCTGTATGGTCAGTGGAGCTGATACAGTGGACAGTGAGAGGAGATAGAAGGAGGTGATTGTATTGTTATAGTGAAGCCTCCAAGCAGTCAGTCACTGTAAAGGGAGCTGCCAGTGTTGGTGGGAATATAAATATATGCCCCGTCTCACGTTTCTCCCTCTGTATCACGGGCCGATGTGTTTGCAAGGTCTGTCTTGGCCCGGAGCGAAAGCTGAACGCCTCCTCCGTCTCTGATGCGCTCCCTCGCCACTTACCTGTACAAACAATCAGCGCTGGGTTTGGGAACAGCCGGTGGCTGATTACTACAACATTGCACAACTGCACAATAATTGATGACACCTGCTACGATATTCAATCACCGTCTGTGTCTTTCATCGGGCTCCCCAGGGCAGTCGCTGCAATATCCCGCAAACGCGTCCCCATCAGGGCGGCCCGGGGAGAACATGAAGCCGAATCTATTAATAAGAAATCAGCTCTCAGCGCCGGCGTTCAGGTACGGGATGAATCACCGCGCTCGAGCTTGACCTAAAGCGTGCCGGAATAATCCGGGATGCGCGCCGAGCTGTAATTGTAGCTCCCCCACTGCCTCACCTTTAGCTCCCGCGGAAACGTCCTCAGTAAGAGTAGAAGGTCTAAAGACGGCTTCATTATCCAGGCTTTCCATTATTCACCGGAGAGCTCGCACCAGAACGTCTGCTGCATTAAATCGATACGCCAGCCAGCAGCATGCTCACTGTTACACGCTTTATATATATATTTATATATAAATAAATATAAAACACACTGAAAGTCACCCCCGTGTGAGAGGCCTCCTGGGTTCTGGCCTCTAACTGCTGTGACCTAACGCTTAGACCTTCCAATGCACTCTGGAACTGATGCAAGCCTGAAAAACTTCAATGCCGTGGCTTATACAGGAGAGGAATGCAACTGCAGCACCGTTTAAGGTGGAATCTTTAAATCTGCAGTCTGAACGTTCCACTCCGGACAGTTTCTCCAACACTCGGACAACATGGAGCAGCTTCAGCTCAGCGTTCAACACTGAAGAGCCTGAAGAGACGAGCAGCTCCACCTTTATTAGCACCACAACCTCAACAGTGACTGGAAGTAGCAGCCATGCTGTGTGAGTGTATACAGTAATGCATTCTGTCACACCTTAAATTCCATGCCACCTTAACTGCACTGCTGCCATAAGCTCCCTGCCATCTTAAATAAATTGATACCTTTTAACTAATGCCACCTTAAATGCACTACCATGTTAAATTCCCCGCCACCTTAAATAACATGGTAAATTAACTGCTAAATAAACTGCTACCTTAAAAACCCATGCCATGTTAAATGCATAACCTTCGATTAACTGCTACCTTAAACATCCATGCCACCTTAAATGCACTATCACACTAAATTTACTGCCACTGTAACTGGAGTTACACCTTAAATTCCATACCACCTTAAATAACATGATAAATTAACTGCTAAATAAACTGCTACCTTAAAAATCTATGCCATGTTAAATGCATCACCTTCAATTAACTACCACCTTAAACATCCATGCCACCATACCACGTTACTGCCACCTTAACTTGACTTCCACCCAAAACTCCCTACCACCTTAAATAACTTGGTAAATTACCTGCTACCTTAATCCATGCCACCTCAACACCATACATTTACTGCCACCTTATCTGGACTTCACCCTTAAATAAACTGTTCTTGCTGTCACTGCTGTGCTTTGTGTGTGAGTTTGTGTACTATTTAATGATCCATGCTACCTTAAATTTCCTGCCACCTTAACTGGACTTCCACCTTAAAGTCACTGCTCCTGCTGTTATTGTTCTGTCTTATTTTGTGAGTAATAATGTCCCCAGGTGACATTGGCTCAGCACGGTGAGTCCGGCAGACGTGTGATGTCCTTTGACTCGTGTTCGAATAAGAACAAACAGAACGTTTTGTCTTGTTTCTATTTCAGAGAGCAGCTCTCAGTTCTGAGGCATTGCTGTTCAGTGTATGATTGAGTACGAACTCAACTGAACTGGACACAGCCTGCGGTTTATAGACGCACGTCTCGACTCGGAGTGTCCTCGCACTGTTCTCTGTCATAAAGAGGCGACAGAGATATTAAAGAAATCAAATCAGTCTTTAATGGAGCGCTGACCGGCACGCAGCGGCTATACAGAACACATCAAAGCAGCAGAAGCAGGTCATGTGGGCTTCCTGGCAGAGCTGACCACTTTACTACATGTAGAGAGTTCTGCTCTCTCTTCCTGGCCTTCTTAACCCTTTACTGTAGAAGAAAAACAAATCCCTTTAACACACAGAGTAATGAACCTGTATTCATCATGTTACTGTATGTACTGCTGAGTATCTCTATGTTACTGTATGTACTGCTGAGTGTCTATGTTACTGTATGTACTGCTGAGTATCTATGTTACTGTATGTACTGCTGAGTATCTCTATGTTACTGTATGTACTGCTGAGTGTCTATGTTACTGTATGTACTGCTGAGTGTCTCTATGTTACTGTATGTACTGCTGAGTGTCTATGTTACTGTATGTACTGCTGAGTATCTCTATGTTACTGTATGTACTGCTGAGTGTCTATGTTACTGTATGTACTGCTGAGTGTCTCTACGTTACTGTATCTCTGAGTATCTCTTTGGTAAATCTATTGAAATAATTTTCATTGTTTTTTACCTTAAACCATATATTTATTTGTATTTATTTACTTATTGAACACAAAAACTGTAAAGCTTTGGATGTGGAAACTTCAGCACTCAGCACACTGTTTTCTTCAGCACTCAGAAACTCCTCCCGTCAGTAATGCAGATTAATTCTTATCAGCAGCCTGAATTCACTCTGTGTCAGCAGGTAAGGAAGTGGAGAGAGGTGTGGAGATGAGAAGACAGGTGTGTTTAAAATAACTCACACTCTCTCACAAGACCACTCAGATACATGGCTCGCTCGCTAGCGCTGCAGGCTGCGTCCTCCTGCCAGGACGCATCAGATTTAACCCCGACCGAGGCTTTACAAGCTCATTCACTTGCATTATCACTTGTTATTTCTGGTTCTGCTTCCTGGACGGGCCACATGTTCTTAACTGAGCAGAAGCTCTATAATTATTCAACCAGAGATGAAACACCAAACTTCCTTTTATTAACCAGTCACTTTATTTTATTTTATTTAGTGTTTATATAGTTTACATAGTTTTTTAATTAAAAATCATTCATTTAGTTTATTTAGTTCTTTAATTATACATTATATATTATGTTATATATTATAAATTATATATATTATATTATATAATTAATAAATAAGTCACTTTATTTCATGTATACATAGTTTTTGAATTAATGAGTCATTCATTTTATTTATTTAGTTAATTAACGAGTCATTTAATAAGTTGCTGAATTAACAAGTCATTTATTAGGTTCCTGAATTATCAATTAATTTATTACGTTCCTGAATTAATTAGTTGTTTATTGAGTTCCTGAATTAATGAGTTTTAGTTATGCTCTACTATAGTGTACATGCTCTAGTATGATGTATATGCTCTAGTATATTATATATGCTGTAGTATTATATAAGCTCTAGTGTAGTATATATCCTCTGGCATACTTTATATTCTCTTGTGTAGTGTTTGGGCTCTAGTATACTTTATATGCTCTAGTATACTCTATACAGTATGCTCTAGTGTAGTGTATATGCTCTAGTGTGATGTATACGCTCTAGTATATTATATATGCTGTAGTATATTGAAAATGCTCTAGTGTAGTGTATATAAGCTTTTGTTTAGTATATATGCTCTTGCATACTATATAAGCTTTAGTGTAGTGTTTAGGCTCTAGTATAGTGTACATTCCCTAGTATAGTGTATATGTTCTAGTGTGATGTATATGCTCTAGTATATTATATATGCTATAGTATATTGTAAATGCTCTGGTGTAGTTTATATACATCAGGCCTGATCTGACAGTCTAGGCCCCTAAGATGTCTCCCCATTATCTCCCAGTGAGCTGTCCTGTCCTCACCTTCCTCTCCTGTCTGCAGGCGGCAGTCGTTTGTCCATATTTATTTATTTATTTATTTATTTATTTATTTATTTATTTATTTATTTATTTAACCCTATTTGAACACACCAGTTGCCCTTTACATTGTGTGCACATTTCACGATAAATGATCCAATTCATCTTCCTCAGCCGCGCCCGGTGAGAGGAAGAGGCTCGTCTGCTTTTCGTCCTCTTTGTCTCCGCTGTTAGAGACCAGTGGGAATAGTTCTCTCTGAAGACGGAGAGGAACAGCCTGGTCTAGAACAAACTCACAGGAACGCTAGAACACAGAACACTATTAGTATTGCGTAATACTCTGCTGTTTACCGCAGAGCCTTAAACCAATTAAATATTTACAACTTTAAGACCATTTACAGCACAAGACTCTTATTTTAAAAATCTCACTGAATAAAATATATATATATTCACATCCGCAGATCATTCAGT
This sequence comes from Megaleporinus macrocephalus, assembly GCA_021613375.1. Classification (NCBI taxonomy): domain Eukaryota; kingdom Metazoa; phylum Chordata; class Actinopteri; order Characiformes; family Anostomidae; genus Megaleporinus; species Megaleporinus macrocephalus. The sequence continues at coordinate 49,206,375 of CM038707.1, read as the reverse complement.
CCAAGTTCAAATAAGCACCATGGCAGACAATTCACACCTAATTTCATATATATATATATATATATATATATATATATATATATATATATATATATATATATATATATATATATATATATATATATATATATAAACTACATATACAGTGGCCAGTCGTGGATTGAAGGTTGGGGATCCAGTCTTGTGACTAAAAGGTTTCTGGTTTAATACCCGGGACCAGCAGGACACTACTGAAGTGCCCATGAGCAAGGCACCTAACCCCCAACTGCCCACTGCTCCGGGCACATGTGCTCACTGCCCCCTAATGTGTATGTTTACTAGTGTGTGTGTATATGTAGGTCTTTCACTGCACTGATGGGTCAAATGTGGAGGTCAAATTTTGCTGTGTGCAAACACAAGTGACAGAATAATTCTATACTTAAACTAATATATATATATATATTTGTTGTGCCATCGTTTCCACAAGCTTCTGCAACTTCACAACATTTACTTCTGTCCAGAGTTGCATTTATTTTTCCCCAACATCTTGTACTGATGATTAGAGTTCTGGACCACTGTGCTTCTCCAGCACATCCCAAACATTCCCAATGGGGTTCAGGTCTGGACTCTGCGGTGGCCACAATCTGAGCCTGGTGAATCCTTGCATAGTCATCTTGGAAGATGCCATTCCACCTGAAATCACCTGGTCATTTGGTATATTCAGGTGGTCAGCTGACCATAACCTTGCTGAACCTACACCTGACCAACTGAGCAACCCCATTCCATTGCTCCAGAGTCTGATCTTTACGCTCCCTAGTGGACTGAAGCCGTGTTTGCTGGTTAGCCTTAGTGACCAGTGGTTTTCTTAAGGCTACACAGCAGTTTGGTCCTGATCCTTTGAGTTCCCGTTGCAGAGTGTGAGTGGACATGCCCTTACTCTCACACATCTCCAAGTTCTACTGATGTTCTTCTATGATTTGATTTGACCAGAAGTTTTGGTGATTTGAGATTTTTTCTGACCACTTTCCTTCCTGGAAGATCTTTCTCCACTGTCCTTCCACTCTTTAGTAATGCACTGGACAGTTCTTAACCCGATTTCAGTAATTTCAGGAATCCCCCTAGGATGTTTTCTTTGCTTGATGCCAATAATTTGACTCTTCTGAAACAGATTAACATCTCCACGACCACAGGATGTGTCTTTCCACATGGTTGTTTAACAAATGAGAAGCTTCTCGCTGCATTAGTCAGGGTTAAATAGCTTGTTGCCAGCTGAAACATAATCACCCATGCGGTAATTATCCAATGGGAGGCTCTTACCTCTTTGCTTAGTTAAAATCCAGGTGGTGACCTTTATACTATGTCATACTATGTACTTGCGCTGGGCGAAAATGAAAGCTGGTGTCTTTTTTAACGGTTGGAATAAATTTCCTACTGTGTTGTAAAGATATTAATTGGGTTCGTTCTGGTTTCCTGCTGAAGACGTGGAACTGAAGTTGACATCCTTATTGAAGGTGAACATCATCCAAGCCCCCAGACAGTTGTGAGAAAAAGGCAAACAACTTTTTCACTTCCTGGAAAGTCTGTTTCTGAACAGTTTGCCTGCATCGGCAGTAGCAGTTGAGGTAGAATGAAAACTGGCGTTGCTGAAATTCAATTAAGAATCTACTGAGTAGGAACTTCAGGCTGGTTAAAAGATGAACATGGAGCTCTGACAGTTGGGTTGTTTGTTAGGAAGGAATGAAAAGTGGCAACGTTCCCTTCACAGCCTGGAACGCTGGATTTCTACACCACCGTTCTGATTGGTGTTGTGTGTAAATGTTCTGGTTGTTGTTGTGGTTGTGTGTAAATGTTCTGGTTGCTGGTTGGTGTTGTGGTTGTGTGTAAATGTTCTGGTTGCTGGTTGGTGTTGTGGTTGTGTGTAAATGTTCTGGTTGCTGGTTGGTGTTGTGGTTGTGTGTAAATGTTCTGGTTGCTGGTTGGTGTTGTGTGTAAATGTTCTGGTTGCTGGTTGTTATTGTGGTTGTGTGTAAATGTTCTGGTTGGTGTGGTGGTTGTGTGTAAATGTTCTGGTTGGTGTTGTGGTTGTGTGTAAATGTACTGGTTGCTGGTTGGTGTTGTGGTTGTGTGTAAATGTTCTGGTTGCTGGTTGGTGTTGTGGTTGTGTGTAAATGTTCTGGTTGCTGGTTGGTGTTGTGGTTGTGTGTAAATGTTCTGGTTGCTGGTTGGTGTTGTGGTTGTGTGTGTAAATGTTCTGGTTGCTGGTTGGTGTTGTGGTTGTGTGTAAATGTTCTGGTTGCGGGTTGTTGTGGTTGTGTGTAAATGTTCTGGTTGCTGGTTGGTGTTGTGGTTGTATGTAAATGTTCTGGTTGCTGGTTGGTGTTGTGGTTGTGTGTAAATGTTCTGGTTGCTGGTTGGTGTTGTGGTTGTGTGTAAATGTTCTGGTTGCTGGTTGGTGTTGTAGATGTGTGTGTAAATGTTCTGGTTGCTGGTTGGTGTTGTGGTTGTGTGTAAATGTTCTGGTTGCAGGTTGGTGTTGTGGTTGTGTGTAAATGTTCTGGTTGGTGTTGTGGTTGTGTGTAAATGTTCTGGTTGCTGCTTGGTGTTGTGGTTGTGTGTAAATGTTCTGGTTGCTGGTTGGTGTTGTGGTTGTGTGTAAATGTTCTGGTTGCTGCTTGGTGTTGTGGTTGTGTGTAAATGTTCTGGTTGTTGTTGTGGTTGTGTGTAAATGTTCTGGTTGTTGTTGTGGTTGTGTGTAAATGTTCTGGTTGCTGGTTGGTGTTGTGGTTGTGTGTAAATGCTCTGGTTGCTGGTTGGTGTTGTGGTTGTGTGTAAATGTTCTGGTTGCTGGTTGGTGTTGTGATTGTGTGTAAATGTTCTGTTGGTGTTGTGGTTGTGTGTAAATGTTCTGGTTGGTGTTGTGGTTGTGTGTAAATGTTCTGGTTGCGGGTTGTTGTAGTTGTGTGTAAATGTTCTGGTTGCTGGTTGGTGTTGTGGTTGTATGTAAATGTTCTGGTTGCTGGTTGGTGTTGTGGTTGTATGTAAATGTTCTGGTTGCTGGTTGGTGTTGTGGTTGTATGTAAATGTTCTGGTTGCTGGTTGGTGTTGTGGTTGTATGTAAATGTTCTGGTTGCTGGTTGGTGTTGTGGTTGTGTGTAAATGTTCTGGTTGCTGGTTGGTGTTGTAGATGTGTGTGTAAATGTTCTGGTTGCTGGTTGGTGTTGTGGTTGTGTGTAAATGTTCTGGTTGCAGGTTGGTGTTGTGGTTGTGTGTAAGTGTTCTGGTTGGTGTTGTGGTTGTGTGTAAATGTTCTGGTTGGTGCTTGGTGTTGTGGTTGTGTGTAAATGTTCTGGTTGCTGGTTGGTGTTGTGGTTGTGTGTAAATGTTCTGGTTGCTGGTTGGTGTTGTGGTTGTGTGTAAATGTTCTGGTTGTTGTTGTGGTTGTGTGTAAATGTTCTGGTTGCTGGTTGGTGTTGTGGTTGTGTGTAAATGTTCTGGTTGCTGGTTGGTGTTGTGGTTGTGTGTAAATGCTCTGGTTGCTGGTTGGTGTTGTGGTTGTGTGTAAATGTTCTGGTTGCTGGTTGTTGTGGTTGTGTGTAAATGTTCTGGTTGCTGGTTGGTGTTGTGGTTGTGTGTAAATGTTCTGGTTGCTGGTTGGTGTTGTGGTTGTGTGTAAATGTTCTGGTTGCTGGTTGGTGTTGTGGTTGTGTGTAAATGTTCTGGTTGCTGGTTGGTGGTGTGGTTGTGTGTAAATGTTCTGGTTGCTGGTTGGTGTTGTGGTTGTGTGTAAATGTTCTGGTTGCTGGTTGGTGGTGTGGTTGTGTGTAAATGTTCTGGTTGCTGGTTGGTGTTGTGGTTGTGTGTAAATGTTCTGGTTGCTGGTTGGTGGTGTGGTTGTGTGTAAATGTTCTGGTTGCTGGTTGGTGGTGTGGTTGTGTGTAAATGCTCTGGTTGCTGGTTGTTGTTGTGGTGGTGTGTAAATGTTCTGGTTGCTGGTTGGTGTTGTGGTTGTATGTAAATGTTCTGGTTGCTGGTTGGTGTTGTGGTTGTGTGTAAATGTTCTGGTTGCTGGTTGGTGGTGTGGTTGTGTGTAAATGTTCTGGTTGGTGTTGTGGTTGTGTGTAAATGTTCTGGTTACTGGTTGGTGTTGTGGTTGTGTGTAAATGTTCTGGTTGGTGTTGTGGTTGTGTGTAAATGTTCTGGTTGCTGGTTGTTGTTGTGGTTGTGTGTAAATGTTCTGGTTACTGGTTGGTGTTGTGGTTGTGTGTAAATGTACTGGTTGCTGGTTGGTGTTGTGGTTGTGTGTAAATATTCTGGTTGCTGGTTGGTGTTGTGGTTGTGTGTAAATATTAACCAGTCTGTTACGTAACAGTGTAGGATTTGGAGCTCGGCCCGTTTATCCTCCCTCTTCTGTAAAACCAGGATTTGTATCTGAAGAACAGAGAACTATTACAGGTTTACAGTCTATGGCAAGATTCCCTCATATATCTTGCTTATACAACTCAGTCAGGATATCAGTCAGAAATCCTGCAGACACATTGGTCTGCTGGTTTTTGGTACAGTAGAAACCACTGGGTTCTTCTGACCTGGTACTAGGCAGGAATTAAACACATAAGTACAGGTGCTACCTCAAAATAGTTTTTCATGTTTTAATATAAGCGGCTTTAAACATGTGACTTTAAAAATCTGTAAAAATGAGAACTCAACAGGTTAGTAGAGCATGACGTGCGCTTTACAACGATCTCTGGATCCCATTGCTGGCCTTCAGGAAACCGGAGATACAGACCCGGGAGTCTTGCAACTTTGCATCCGACTTGGGCGCACCCTAGGCAGATGTCCACAGAGGCGGAGAAATTGGAGCTCTATAACTTGTTGAAAATATGATAACATACTTCAACACTCCCACTCCAACCACAATGAAAAATAGGCGATAACGAGATTCACCTGATCTGATATGGTGGATATCACGTTCCAATCCTGTGATCATCAACTATCCAGCATACATCTTTATTGCTTGGCAATAACATTTTAGGTCGACTAGTCTGTGCAAAGCAAACCGTATACCAATGCTGACGGAGCGGTAATGTTCTTCCAGTGAGAGAATAAACGCAGTCTCACATTCGTCTGGATGGATGGTGTGACTTGTGGGGTCATTTTGCCTTTTCTGAGTACCTTTCTAAAGCTGTAAAAGAAAAACTGAGTAAGGAGTGCTGCCGAATCACTGCAGGAACTCTTTATCTGGTAGAGGAGCTGAGATGAGTTCCAGAGGAGAGCCAGGCTGAGGAGGAGGAGAGAATACTCACTACAGTCACACTTATCTTCAGCTGTGGGTTACAGATAGGACTCTGTGTGTCCTATAATAACCCTATTAATAAACATGACCATCCTTCCTCTTAGTTTACGGCTGTCCACTGTATCAACTCCACTGACCATACAGGACCTCCACTCACTGTCCACTGTATCAGCTCCACTGACCATACAGGACCTACACTCACTGTCCACTGTATCAACTCCTCTGACCATACAGGACCTCCACTCACTGTCCACTGTATCAGCTCCACTGACCATACAGGAGCTCCACTTACAGACTGTAGTTCATCTGATTCTCTGTATAATATATTACTCTGTTCTTTAATGATCAGGACCCCCACAGGACCACCACAGAGCAGATACTATTAGGGAGGTGGGTCATTCTCAGCACTGCAGTGACACTGACGTGGTGGTGGTGTGTTAGTAGTGTGTGTTGTGCTGGTGTGAGTGGATCAGACACAGCAGTGCTGCTGCTGGAGTGTTTAAACACTGTGTCCACTCACTGTCCACTCTATTAGACACTCCTACTACTTGCTGGTCCACCTTGTAGATGTAAAGTCAGAGACAGTAGCTCATCTGCTGCTGCACAGTTTGTGTTCCTCTAGTCCTTCATCAGTGGACACAGGACGCCGCCCACAGGACACTGCTGTCTGGATAGTTTTGGTTGGTGGACGATTCTCAGTCCAGCAGAGACACTGAGAATGATCCACCTCCCTAATAGTATCTGCTCTGTGGTGGTCCTGTGGGGGTTCTGATCATTAAAGAACAGAGTAATAAAGTATACAGAGAATCAGATGAACTACAGTCTGTAAGTGGAGCTCCTGTATGGTCAGTGGAGCTGATACAGTGGACAGTGAGTGGAGGTCCTGTATGGTCAGTGGAGCTGATACAGTGGACAGTGAGTGGAGGTCCTGTAAGGTCAGTGGAGCTGATACAGTGGACAGTGAGTGGAGGTCCTGTATGGTCAGTGGAGCTGATACAGTGATCAGTGAGTGGAGGTCCTGTATGGTCAGTGGAGCTGATACAGTGGACAGTGAGTGTAGGTCCTGTATGGTCAGTGGAGCTGATACAGTGGACAGTGAGTGGAGCTCCTGTATGGACAGTGGAGCTGATACAGTGGACAGTGAGTGGAGGTCCTGTATGGTCAGTGGAGCTGATACAGTGGACAGTGAGTGGAGGTCCTGTATGGTCAGTGGAGCTGATACAGTGGACAGTGAGTGGACAGTGAGTGGAGATAGAAGGAGGTGGGTGTAGCCGTATGGAGCTATTGCTGAGTATTAAGTGAAAGCTGGTATGTGGACTCCGGCGTGGTGAAGTTTTTGGCTCATTAGTTTTTATATTGTGGGTGTATGACTGCAGCTGTTGGCTGAACCCCGCCCCCCACCAGGCCTCGCGCGAGTTCGGGCCTGACTCAGCTCTTGATGTCTACATTAGTTAAATTAAGAAGCTAATTGGACGGATTGTGAAGTGCTCGGCCTCACGAGTGCGCCAGCACATTCAGAGTCAGGCCGTGAGTCAACACCGTGACTCAGATCAATCAGAGGCCGCATGGAAAAGCACACAGTTCCGCGCTCGGGAGAAAAGTCTGGCATAATTGGTGATCAGACCTCCCTTTTCTCCTTGTCTCGAGAGGAGCGCTGCGGCTCGCCTCGGGCTCCGGCAGCAGTGGGAGGAAGACTGGGAGGAGAGCGGCTGCTGAAGCGCTAATTCTCTTTAACGCCAGTCAAATTATTAGCAGAGATCAGAAAGTAGCGCTTCACACGTTCACTGTTCACTGTTCAGATAGAGAATTGAACTGATGGATTACTAGAGGTAGGTTGTATACGTGGCGTAGGTTTACATATGGACAGTAGGGACGTGTCCTTCCATATATTTCGAGAGGACAGAAGTGTCCCTGCCGATATTGGAGCGAGCTCATTCTCCTTATCTTTGGAGTGAAGTCATATCAGATCATTCCGAAGTGCTTTCCAGAGGCTACATCTCCGAAATAAAGTTTAAGCATGCTTGCGTTTGATTGGCCGAAAGGGAGGGGGGCTATCTGGGGGCTCATGTCACATATCGTTCTTGCTGCCAGACACGGTGGGAGGCGAGAGCTCAACATTTAAGAGTTCACTGTCACGTGCACAGAGAAACAAGCAGTTCCACTTTATTAGACACAGCTATATACATAACTATATATATTTAGAACTATGTTCCATTTATGTTTGGACATAGAGCAGTCTGACCTCTACATTTAACACATACACTAGTGAACACAAACACTAGGGGGCAGTGAAACACCCCCCCACACACACACATACACACACACATACACACACTGAAACACACACACACTAGGGAGCAGTAAAACACACACACACACACACACACACACACACACACACTGAAACACAATCACACTAGTGGGCAGTGAAACACCCACACACACACACACACACACACACACACACACACTAGGGGGCAGTGAAACACACTAGGGGGCAGTGAAACACACAAGGGGGCAGTGAAACACCCACACACACACACTAGGGGGCAGTGAAACACACTAGGGGGCAGTGAAACACCCACATACACACACACAATAGGGAGCAGTGAAATCCTCCCCCTCACACACACACACAGAAACACCCACATACACGCACACACTAGGGGGCAGTGAAACACCCACATACACACACATACACACACAATAGGGAGCAGTGAAATACCCCCCCCCCCCCCCCCCCCCCCCCCCCACACACACACACACAGAAACACCTACATACACGCACACACTAGGGGGCAGTGAAACACACTAGGGGGCAGTGAAACACCCACATACACACACAATAGGGAGCAGTGAAATACCCCCCCCCCACACACACACACACAGAAACACCCACATACACACACACAATAGGGAGCAGTGAAACACCCAAACACACACACACACACACACACAGAAACACCCACATACACACACACACACTAGGGGGCAGTGAAACACACTAGGGGGCAGTGAAACACCCACATACACACACACAATAGGGAGCAGTGAAATACCCCCCCCCCCCCCCCACACACACACACAAACACCCACATACACACACACACAATAGGGAGCAGTTAAACACCCACATACACACACACAATAGGGAGCAGTGAAATACCCCCCCCCCCCCCCACACACACACAGAAACACCCACATACACACACACACACACACACAATAGGGAGCAGTGAAACACCCAAACACACACACAGAAACACCCACATACACACACACACACTAGGGGGCAGTGAAACGCACTAGGGGGCAGTGAAACACCCACACACACACACAATAGGGAGCAGTGAAACGCACTAGGGGGCAGTGAAACACCCACACACACACACACTAGGGAGCAGTGAAACACCCACATACACACACACACTATCCTGTTAGCACCACTTTCCACACTGCTGGACTGCACGGTCTTGTCTCTTTAATTATTGTAAAGTAAGGAATTTTAATAATGTAGATCAAGACAATTAGCTGTTTCAGCCGGAGAGTGCTACGGTCATGCATCTCCTCTCTCTCTTTGTCTGTTTCTCTTTTTATTTTTCTTGCTTTCTGCCATTTCCTTATGCTTCTGTTCACTTTGGTTCAGCTGGTCCTAGTTTGTGGCTCCAGGTGTTCCTCGTCTGTCCTTGTGTTTTTATACGCCTAGTCCTTGCGTGTCTGAGTTTTATTATATTATTATATTATGTTTATTATATTATTAATTGTGGACTCCTCTGCTCTCACTGTGAAACTGAAGTTGAACTGTAAAGGCTATGCTTTACCTGAGCACAGCCAGAGTGGTTGAATGGAAGTGAATCCTTGAATCAGTGTTCCAACATGTACTGTCTTTCTAGTAGGGTAGAGGCTGTTACCGCAGCAATGGGCTCCCTATCAATACCCTGCCTTCTGAAACGAGATGTGCAGCAAGCAAAGCATCAGAACCAAAAGTATCTCCACTTCAGCAGTTGTGCAAGGAATGTCATGATGAACGGACCAATAGAAATGCTCCAAAGTTGCTTTCAATAAAACTCTCGTAGCATTCACTTACCTTCAAATCGAAGTGGTTTGCCCTCTCCTGTATATGTACCACCATTGGCCCGGTTGTGGTGTTCAGGTGTCCACATACTTCTGGCTGTGTAGGGTGTCTCATTACTATGGGAGTTATAACGACTAGCTAAATTGCTTAATTCCGTTTTAAAATGATGGGAACGTCCGACGGCAGCAGGTAATGAGAGTCATTACTCTCCACTGTGAGCTTCAGGATAATGAGCTTAAGATTTTTAGCCGCGCTGGAACGGCCTGATCAAAGAAAAGCCCGAGAAGAGACGAGCGCGAACGTTCCTTGCGATGCTCCTCGTGAGCGCGAGGCCTGTTATCTGCGGTCTGAGGGCTGTAATCCTGGGAGCTGGGAGTGATAGTAGGTGTGGGTCTCGGAGCGATGTACAGATTCAGTCGGCGGGCTCAGCGATTTGGCGGGCTAAGTGAGGAGAGCTTTCCTCTAATTGCACTGAGAGTTTCCGGCTTTGCATACATGATGGCTCGAAAAGGCTCGGCGGCGGCAGCTTCAGCGCTCCTCTGAGACCGCCTTTGCATTTATACTCACGCATCAGATTTACTCTGTACGTTAGTTAAGCTCCACTTCAGAAAGAAAACACTTTGCCTTTCTTGCCGCGTAGCTGACAAGCTGTCAGGGCTCGGAGCAGAACCTTCACGTACAGCAGGTTAGATTACTGTTCAGTATCTTTTTAGGAAATATATAATAAATGTTTTATTTGCGGAGAGAAGCTTCAACACTCGGCTTTCAAGAAGGAGCTGCTGGAATAGAAGGAACCTTCCTAGGTGACTATAACGATGGTGTATGTAAGTGATACAGTATTAGAAGTTTATTGGGGGGAAACTTCACTTCAAAGGATGTTCTAGTTCCTTGTTGGGCTCCTCTAGTCTGGACACAGGCTGAGATGCTAGTTGGATACTACAGGTTTCGTACAACATCCTGCAGCACATTAACCCATACATGTTGCAGCTGGTCCTGTAGATCCTGAACACTCATAGGTGCTGAAGCTGGAGTCCCATATCTTCCACCATGAGCTGCAACACATGTTGTTAGGAAGATGTCTTACACATATGGCTGAGCTGCTAGAGACCCTCGTACTTAAACCCAACTGCCGTTGGATCCCAAACAGAACCTGGATTTGTGGCTAAAGACAATACGGTTCAAGGAAACTGTGGGAGCTGCTTCTTCTCCCTACTGATGGTCTGTCTGGGTGGTCCAAAGCCTGTTTGACCTACGATTTCTCTCAGTCTGATGATGCGTCTCTCAAAGTCTGTTAACAGAACATGGCTGTGTCTCAAACCCTAGTGAGGCTGTCTAGGTCGGCAGCTGTGTAAGTAGCAGCGTTCTCTCATCTCTCCTCATAAAGCAGATTATTGAGACGCTCTAGTTAGAGAGAGACTGCATCACGGCTTGTTTCCGCCCACTGCAGGACGCAACCAATGGTTTAGTTGGTTGCTAAGCTACCAGCCTGCATCCAAAACAATAGCCCGAGGCTTAAAACCACTTCACTGCTCCTAGATTAGCCTGCGGTGCATCATGGGATTGTATTAGCGGCTGAGGAATAGTTCGATGCTTCTTAAAATCAGGTCTAAATAAGGTTCCTCAGTAGCAGCATGTTTAAGGTATGTAAGAATTGGGACAGTCTACATGTCGGGAGCGCATACTATGATGTAAAATGCTGCCTATGTAGGAGCTCACTAGGATTTGAGACAGACCCAATATGTTTAACTTAGTAGAGGCAGCATGTCCAGCAGATCCCTCACCAAGCGCTGCATGACCCAACAGTAGTCTCTGAGAGACTTTTTATAGGACAGTTGAAGAAACAGTCCCACATGTTCAGAGCTGCGGAGTGATACGAGACTTAAATCTTGTAAATAGTTGGGACTGACAGCTTTAAGCTGTGTATATGTGCTGATGGGGCAGTTTAGTGGGGCTACCGTCACCGTCACTAGCTGTTCAGTAGCGCAGGGCGTTTTCAACTGCCTTCTTATTCTAAGCCGATGCCACAGTGGTGTCAGAAGTGGGATCAGCCCCTAGTAGACGGCAGGAAAGTGGCCATCTCAGTGGCAAACCAGCAGAGAGAACCAAGCCCAGCTAAAGCTGATTCTATAATCAAATTATTTCTTCAATCACTCCGCTCCAGCTCCACTCCGGGTTTTCTGTTTCCCTCTCAGCTCTGCATTCACTTATAAAGGCTGTTATTAGGCGATAAACCAGATAAACATTCTCTGCTTTCTTTAGAGGGTTTAGGCTTGAAGTGACAGCGGCCCAATCACAGGCTAGAGACCCACAGAGGGTAAACAAGTGCACATCTTGATCCTCCCTGCAGCAGAACGGACGAGGCGGGACCGACTCTGTGTACTCTCTGTAGATCTTGGCTGTGATGAGTGAGGATTTCCAGCATGCAGCTCTGCAGCACATCGTGTGTGGACTGTCACGTCACTCGTGTCACGTAGAGGCAAATGGGACCGTCTGGCTCAGTACTGGAGCCAGCGAGATCATTGGAGCCAGCGAGGCCACTTTTACGAAGAGCCCCTTCGTGCTCTGACCAGGATCCTGTCTTTCCAGACCGCTCACATGCTCTGGTAGGTGTCAGCCTCAGAGCGATGTACAGATTCACAGCTTTCCTCTAACTGCTCGGAGAGTCTCCAGCCTTGCATACATGATGGCTTGAAAAGGCTCAGCAGCAGCTTCAGCGTTCCTCTGAGACCATGTTTGCATTTATACACACGCATCACATCTACACTGTACATCTCCTGGCTGTAGGTTTGGATATGGATGGTAGGGAGATGGTCTGGGAGGATAGAATTGGCCCAACCAATGTTTTGGAGTGTAGTCATACCCAAGATCGAGCAGAGAATGTTTCGCTGGTTTACCGCTTTATAAGTGAACACAGAGCTGAGCGGGAAATAGAAAACCTGGAGTGGAGCCGGAGCAGAGTGATCGCAGAAATCATTTGATTACAGAAATGATCAGCTTGAGCTGGGCCTGGTTCTTTCTGCTGATTGGTCACTGAGATGGCCACTTTCCTGCAGTGATCCCACTTCTGACACCACTGTGGCATCGGCTTAGAATAAGAAGGCAATTGAAACCAAACCGAGGGGTCAATTCTAATCTTAGCTTAGATGATTTAGATGTTCTAAAACTAAAAGATATGTGCACAAGATGACTTTCAGGCATGCTCGCATTTGATTGGCTGAATATGATGGGGGTAAGGAGACTGGTTGTTGTGTCCATACTAACACCCTTGGTTAAGCTCTACTTGAAAAGAAAAGCTGTCTGCAAGCTGTCCGGGCCCTGAATAGAACTTTAATCTACAGCAGGTTATGGTTATTGATCAACTCTCGGCTTCCACTGAACATCACACAGTTACATCTAGTATATTGTAATGTAGCATCCTGCTACTAGCTCACTGGGCCGTGAAGGTGTCGGAGGCCTGACCCTGCAGAGCAGCCAGCACCACCAAAAGAGCTGCAGCAGCACTAAGAGAGACTTGAATCATGTAAATGTTGGGACTGATGGGTTAAAGCTGTGTATATTTGCTGATGGGGCTGTTTAGTGGGGCACCGGTGCAGCATTACTGTGGAACGTGTGGTTGTTGATGACCTGCCTGCTGTCTTAGCTGTTCAGTAGCGCTGCCTGATGGTCATTTGTTACAAATCTGGACTGTCTCATCACAGGATTCACACACACATACATCATACACAGGATTCACACACACATACATCATACACAGGATTCACACACACATACATCATACACGGGATTCACACACACACACACACATACATCATACACAGGATTCACACACACATCATACACAGGATTCACACACACATACATCATACACAGGATTCACACACACATACATCAAACACAGGATTCACACACACATACGTCATACACAGGATTCACACACAAATACACAGAACTCACACACACATCATACCCAAATCCCACACAGTGATCATACAGTGATCAACTCTGACTATTATAATAATCAACTCTGATCATTACAGTGATCAACTCTGATCATTACAGTGATCAACTCTGACCATTACAGTGATCAACTCTGATCATTGCAGTGATCAACTCTGACCATTGCAGCGATCAACTCTGACTATTACAGTGATCAACTCTGACTATTACAGTGATCAACTCTGACCATTACAGTGATCAACTCTGACCATTACAGTGATCAACTCTGACTATTACAGTGATCAGCTCTGACTATTATAATAATCAACTCTGACCATTACAGTGATCAACTCTGACTATTAAAATAATAAACTCTGACCATTTGATTAGATTTTGTAATCAGAACAGTCGTGTTTGCTGTGTGGAGTTTGCTTGGTTAGTTTAAAACCTGAGCTCAGAGGCTAAAGTAGCTAAAGACGAGAAGAGAAGCTTCTACTTCACCAATCAGCTTTTCACAAATCCTCACACATCAAATCCTGGCTGACCGTAAACTGCTGATAACAGAACGCTGTCTAACACTCCTCCACTCCTTTACATGCTCTTTCCAGTCGCTCTTCCTTCCTCCTCTGAGGGTCCCCAGGGGGATCCCTGCTGGGCTGCCGGTGTCAGGGTTCTTGTTTTGAGAGTTTCCAGCAAGTAAACTCCCGAAGGAATAGCGCTTCAGCCGTAAAGTGAGGGACGGATAACATCTCGAGTTCCAGACCTCACCTTCCTCCTCCTTCTCCTCCTCCTCCTCCTCCTCAGGAGCGCTGGCTCCAGATTATCTCTCTGCACAGTGAAACTCTGTTTTTGTTTATTTCTGTTTATTTCTTTATTAACCTGCAATATTAATCACAAAACACCACAACATTCATTTATACCTCAGCTTTAAAAGATAGGCGGTGGTGGAGTTAAAATAATCAATTTTCAGTATCTGGCTCTGGTCCCTCCTCACATTCGGGGGTCCAGAAACAGAACTGTGATGGTGGCTGATTAATTAAAGCAAATATGAAACCACAACACCAAGTGTTTACATGCACTTAATAATCCAATAGTTTCAATAGTTACTCTACACTCATTTCCATAGCTACACTACACCCACTACTTTACACTCATTTCCATAGCTACACTACACCCACTACTTTACACTCATTTCCATAGTTACACTACACCCACTACACTAAACTAATTTCCATAGCAACACTACACCTACTACTCTACACTCAGTTCCATAGTTACACTACACCCACTACTCTACACTCATTTCCATAGCAACACTACACCCACTACTCTACACTCATCTCCATAGTTACACTACACCCACTACTTTACACTCATTTCCATAGCAACACTACACCCACTACTCTACACTCATTTCCATAGTTACACTACACCCACTACTTTACACTCATTTCCATAGCAACACTACACCTACTACTCTACACTCATTTCCATAGTTACACTACACCTACTACTCTACACTCATTTCCATAGTTACACTACACCCACTACTCTACACTCATTTCCATAGTTACACTACACCCACTACTAACCGGGTACTCCAGTTTCCTCCCACAGTCCAAACACATGTATGTTAGGATCCTCACTCTAAACTGACCGTAGGTGTGAGTGTGTGTTGGCCATGTGAAGGACTGCCGACCTGTCCATGGCGTACCCTACCTTCGCCCGACGAAGCTGGGATTGGCTCCAGCCCCCCTCGTGACCCCGACTAGCGAGATGAAGCTGAAGATAATGGATGGATGTTTATGGTGGAGTCTAAAGGGCCTAATGTAGAAGTTCTACACTGTGAAACTTCAATTCAAAGCCAAGCAAGCTTTTTAACGAGCGCTGATGAAGAAGAACAATGCTCTGATCGCGGTGACCTGCCGGGGCCCTTGTTTTCTATTGCCCACTTCTTTTGCCGGTTTCTCTTGAAGACCCTGATTTCCTGATGGCCCCATTTTCAGCTTGTTTTCACTTCAGAGAAGTTGTGTAGTGTGCAGACTGTAGATGACTCACTTCCGCACTTTCCCCCCCCCACAGTTCTTCGCACGCGCTCGGTGCTGCGGGGGCCTAAGGCCATTGCGTTCCTCGCCCTCTTTTTGTATGTCCCCCTAATTGTAACTTGTACAGTGCAGCACGCATTGGAATGAGTAGCCAGTTCACAAGCAAGCTGAAGGCTGTAATCTTTTATCTTTATTCTGGCGCCCGCTTTGTCTTTGGCAAACAATGGAGAAAGCACAGCTCCGTAAATGACAACTTCTATTGTACACCAAATACATTAGTAGCTCCATAAGCCGCTACGCAGGTTACTGTAGGGCCGCACGCTCCTTACAGTACTGGACACCCAGCAGCTCATTATACACATTACTCATTCAGCCCCTTAGCCCAGCAGACTTCAGATAAATATCACAGATTATTAACATGCAAATGTAGAAACTAACAAACATCGGTCCAACAAAGTTGGATCTCTTTTTTATCTGTGTCTGGTTTTTGTGGCTGCGGTACACGGACAATGTACGAGAATGAAGGTCTCTGAACTTCCACTGCTTTATCTAAACTTTTGTATAATTGAATGAGTGAGATGTAAACAGAGACATTCAGAGTGGGTTCAGTGTGAAACACTCTGTTCTAGAGAAACTCACTGAGTCAGATCTGTTCACAGTGGTGGTGAATGGAACCAGACGTCCACCTCTAAAAGCTTCTCACAGAAAGTTCTTACAGTAGATGTTATAAATACACTGTCTGATTCTGAGACGCTGTTTATGATAGTTTAGAGTAGATCTCAGTCTTAAACTCCATTCATGGTGGAGGGATACACGCAGGACGCTGTGAGCTTCAAATAGTCCCCAAAGAAAACCTAGTATTTTCAGATCTTCCACATTTTACCATCAACATCCAAATAAACTCAGAAGACACGTGTAGCTTCACTGGTGGGTTTCATAGTAAATACAATGTGTATATTTTTGTTGTAGACATGGAGAAACCCGGTTACCATCACCACCACTGTAAACACCATCACCAACACTGTAAACACCATCACCACCACTGTAAAAATCATCACCACCACTGTAAACATCACCACCACTGTAAAAATCATCACCACCACTATAAACATCACCACCACTGTAAACACCATCACTACCACTGTAAAAATCATCACCACCACTATAAACATCACCACCACTGTAAACATCATCACCACCACTGTAAAAATCATCACCACCACAGTAAACATCATCACCACTATAAACATCACCACCACTGTAAACATCATCACCACCACTGTAAAAATCATCACCACCACAGTAAACATCATCATTACATCTCATTTGCAAGGTTTTTTCCTCTTACCACTGTCACCTCTAGCTCGTTCTAGGGGAGCTTGGACCCGGACACCCTTTCTCACGTTTATATGTTTTCTTTCCGTCCTTCGTTTTTCCTCTTTCATTAACGGTTTTTCTGTCAAGCTGCTATAAGACAATCACTAGTTGTAAAAATAAACGTTAACTGATTGATTGATATATTATCCAGAACAGCCGCTTATGGAACAGGTTATAGCTCGTCTTTGTTATATGAGAGAAAGTAATGAGCTACTCTGTGTCAGACCGAGAGGGACCAGGCTGTTCTCGGGCTGGTCAGTGTCCTCCCTGCTCTGAACTGTCCACTTTTCAGGTCGTTCCAGTGACTGGACGTGGTTTCAGCACCTTCAGCATTTCAGAGTAGAGCAGTAGAGCTTACTGTAAAAGTTAATTTTGGATACTTGGCAACTTTGTTTAGCATTTCAACTCGTCTGGCTGCTTGACAAACACATGTTTGTAATTGTTTTACACAGACTA
This sequence comes from Megaleporinus macrocephalus, assembly GCA_021613375.1. Lineage (NCBI taxonomy): Eukaryota > Metazoa > Chordata > Actinopteri > Characiformes > Anostomidae > Megaleporinus > Megaleporinus macrocephalus. Next base: position 49,189,217 of record CM038707.1, on the reverse strand, counting down.
TAATTTGTTTTGCGCCCTCCATGTCATTTTTGTCTAATTACCAATATTTGAGCACAATATCTGCAAAGAACTGCGTAAAATATGACATGAGGTTCTGATTTCGGTGCCCAGCGTCTACATGTTTTCTTTACTTCTTCATGTTTCCAGTAGAAACTAGTTTACAAACACAAAACTGTTCTTTATTTCTGCTTTTTTGTACGCTATAAATGACACCTGGGTGAGTTTCCTAATGCAGTCTATGATTCATTTTAAGAGTATCTCTCTCCCTCTCTCTCTTTTTCTCTTATTCTCTCTGTTTCTCAATAAAGCAGCGTGTGAGCTGACAGCCCAGCACCAGCTCCTCTGTGCCAATTCCAAAAATAAACAGCCCTAATTACCCCGTCTCTCACATTGTGGGCTTACATAATAACGGTGGTGTCGCATGAAGAGGGCGCTCGGTGTTCCTGGTGGGCCTGGTCTGTAATGAATTACCCCCCGGCTTTAATTAGATTATTGCGGTTTTTAAGGAAGTGACACTGCACAGCGCCGCGGTTAATGAACGCGTGCGGAGCGTTTACACAGTTAATCCAGACGCTTCCTAAACGGAACATTAGCGTCTGTTATCACGCGCAGCTAGCGCAGCGTCTGAGGGACTGACTGCAACACAAGCCTGTGCGCCGACGCCTTCATGCAGTTACCATGATGCATGTGTTACTGCAGGTGAAACACTCGCATAATGTTTAATCATTAAAGCACTTACCTGTCTTATCACGGCTACTGGGCTTCTGAGATTGCTTAGCAATGCAAGCTAGTGCTGGGATGCTACATAGCTCCCACTTCAAGGGTCAGTCACTCCAGCGACAGTACTGGGATGCTACATAGCTCCAATTTCAAGGGTCAGTCACTCCAGTGACAGTACTGGGATGCTACATAGCTCCCACTTCAAGGGTCAGTCACTCCAGCGACAGTACTGGGATGCTACATAGCTCCCACTTCAAGGGTCAGTCACTCCAGCGACAGTACTGGGATGCTATATAGCTTCCACTTCAAGGGTTAGCCACTCCAGCGACAGTACTGGGATGCTACATAGCTCCCACTTCAAGGGTCAGTCACTCCAGCGACAGTACTGGGATGCTATATAGCTTCCACTTCAAGGGTTAGCCACTCCAGCGACAGTACTGGGATGCTACATAGCTCCCACTTCAAGGGTCAGTCACTCCAGTGACAGTACTGGGATGCTACATAGCTCCAACTTCAAGGGTCAGCCACTCCAGTGACAGTACTGGGAGGCTATATAGCTTCAACTTCAAGGGTCAGTCACTCCAGCGACAGTACTGGGATGCTATATAGCTTCCACTTCAAGGTTCAGCCACTCCAGTAACAGTACTGGGATGCTATATAGCTTCAACTTCAAGGGTCAGTCACTCCAGCGACAGTACTGGGATGCTACATAGCTTCCACTTTAAGGGTCAGTCACTCCAGCGACAGTACTGGGATGCTATATAGCTTCCACTTCAAGGGTCAGCCACTCCAGCGACAGTACTGGGATGCTATATAGCTTCCACTTCAAGGGTTAGCCACTCCAGCGACAGTACTGGGATGCTACATAGCTCCCACTTCAAGGGTCAGTCACTCCAGTGACAGTACTGGGATGCTACATAGCTCCAACTTCAAGGGTCAGCCACTCCAGTGACAGTACTGGGAGGCTATATAGCTTCAACTTCAAGGGTCAGTCACTCCAGCGACAGTACTGGGATGCTATATAGCTTCCACTTCAAGGTTCAGCCACTCCAGTAACAGTACTGGGATGCTATATAGCTTCAACTTCAAGGGTCAGTCACTCCAGCGACAGTACTGGGATGCTACATAGCTTCCACTTTAAGGGTCAGTCACTCCAGCGACAGTACTGGGATGCTATATAGCTTCCACTTCAAGGGTCAGCCACTCCAGCGACAGTACTGGGATGCTATATAGCTTCAACTTCAAGGGTCAGTCACTCCAGTGACAGTACTGGGATGCTACATAGCTGGTGCATTAGGTTAATACTCTTTTAATGAACACAGAGAACTTCCATTCAGTGCTAACATGACACACCTGGTGGCAGAGCTGGTCGGGGGGTTTACGAGGGAGGACATGACACATGTTGAGTGTACGAACGAAGTCCACTATGTACAACATAGATATCGCCGCTGTCCAGAGAAAAAACATGTATCTCCATTTTTGTTGATTTTTATTTTTCTGCTTCATTTGAACACCACAGCAGTCTTTTACACTGTGTGAAAATTTTAGTATGACTGGACCAATAGAAACGCTCCAGAATAGCTTGGATGCAATGAGCGAAGTCAGGGGCGGAGCAATGGGTCAAAGCCGGTAGTCAGGAGAACCAGACAGGAGAAATCAAGGGAGCAGAGCAAGGGTGGCTTGGCTTGGCTTGGCTTGGCGTGGCGTGGCGTGGCGTGGCGTGGCTTGGCTTGGCTTGGCGTGTCGATGTGATATCTGTTTTTGAAATGCAATGAATTCTGGATATTACTGCTATACAAACGTCATGCTTTTGTTCCTCAAAGCTCTGAGGTCATTCAGGTCGAACACTTTCACATATTTCTCTGCTTTAGAATTAGTTTTACAGCATTGAAAACACCGAATCCAAACTTTTGACCACTAGTGTTTCAGAAACACAAGGTTTTCCTTTGACAGCGATGCTTTAAAGAAGCTACAGAGCCAGTGTGGCCTCTAAGAGCTGTTTGTTGTTCTTTGCTGGATGAGCTGTATCAGGGTTTAGAGAAAGAATCAAGGGCAGATTTCTCTGCTGGCTAAAAACAACTGAGTGCAAAGAAGATGTTTGCTGTTTTTCATTCCGACTAATGAGAAGTTTAATTAAATTCCAGAGAAATGGAAAAACACCGTGTAACCTTGCTGGTCTGACTGGATGCTGAAACTCACTGAGTTATTGTGAAATTCTTTAGGCTGCAGAAACGAGGTTAGTCATGATCTACACGCGTGCGCCTACCTCAGGGGGGCGTAACGTGACACAGGAAGTGGGGAAGGAAAGATAATATACGAAACAGAGCCTGTGTTTGATTCCACAACTTCACAACCAGAACAGAAATATGAAACTTATAGCACAAAAACTGTTCTACATTTGTTTACAGTGGTGATGTTTACAGTGGGGGTGATGTTTACAGTGGTGGTGATGATGTTTACAGTGGTGGTGATGTTGTTTACAGTGGGGGTGATGTTTACAGTGGTGGTGATGATGTTTACAGTGGTGTTGATGTTGTTTACAGTGGTGGTGATGATGTTTGCAGTGGTGCTCATGGTATTTACAGTATTGGTGATGGTGTTTACAGTAATGGTGATGGTGTTTATAGTGGTGCTCATGGTGTTTACAGTATTGGTGATGGTGTTTACAGTAATGGTGATGGTGTTTAAGTGGTGGTGATGATGTTTACAGTGGTGCTCATGGTGTTTACAGTGGTGGTGATGATGTTTACAGTGGTGCTGATGGTGTTTACAGTGGTGGTGATGATGTTTACAGTGGTGGTGGTGATGTTTACAGTGGTGGTGATGTTTACAGTGGTGGTGATGATGTTTACAGTGGTGGTAATGGTGTTTACAATGGTGGTGATGTTTACAGTGGTGTTGATGGTGTTTACAATGGTGATGGTGTTTACAGTGGTGGTGGTGATGGTGTTTACAGTGGTGGTGGTGATGTTTACAGTGGTGGTGGTGGTGATTTTTACAGTGGAGGTGATGTTTACAGTGGTTGTGATGTTTACAGAGGTGGTGATGTTTACAATAGTGTTGATGGTGTTTACAGTGGAGGTGATGTTTACAGTGGTGGTGATGGTGTTTACAGTGGTGGTGGTGTTTACAATAGTGTTGATGGTGTTTACAGTGGTTGTGATGTTTACAGTGGATGTTTACAGTGGTTGTCATGTTTACAGTGGTGGTGATGTTTACAATAGTGTTGATGGTGTTTATAGAGGTGGTGATGTTTACTCTTTCTGCCAGTACAAAAAGTTGGCAAGTTTCTCTTCAATGAATGTCTTCTCCTAATCATCCTCTCAATCCATTCTATTTCAGCTTCAAGATCCCACTTCTGACACCAATGTGGAGCCAGTGTAATAAGATGCGGGAAACGTGCTGCTTCAAGCTAATATTATATAACATAAAACCACAATGAATGACTCTGTTTAAATATCAGCTACACCTGAATTACATGGAAATGTGAAAAATATTATCAGAAATCATAGTCACACAATAATAATCAACATCCATCAATTAAACAACAACCACCGTCTTTACAATGTGATGTATCATCACAACCATCAGCACCACTGTACGAGACAAGTTTCTCTACAACAAATCATTTAACATAAAACCACTGAATGACTCCCACTTCTGACACCAATCTGGAGCCAGTGTAGAATAAGACATGGAAAACATATTACAAACACACACACACACACACACACACACACACATATATATAGTGGAGTTCTTTCTTCAGTTAACGAGAAACCATAAAGAATTAATAATAATAATCAGCCAGCAATTTAACAACAGCCAGCTTCCATACACTGTAACAGTGCCTCTCTGAGGTGTGACAGACTTTCCCTGCACCCCCTAGTCACACACCGCAATCTGTGGCCCAACTTTAATGGCCTGTGACGGTATTTTTCCCCCAGTGTGGACAGTCAGAGTGCTTTGGGGCAGTCCGGTGTGTTCTGAGTCTCTGTGGCAGTAAAGGTCAACAGCGTATACTCTTCACACACTCAGCAGAATCCCACCGGCAGTCACACACTCTCATCCTGCGAGGCACAAAAAACAAAACACACAGCGTCCAGACAGCACTTCTGCAGCTCGGGCCAAAGAGGACCATCCAGGAGCTCAATAAAGCACCTTGGACGCATGATCTATTATACATGGACTTCCTTTCAGACACTTCCAGCAGCGGTAGATATTAGATAACACATAAAACACCACTTCTGCCATTTGTTGTGCGTTGCAGGGACCTTGACCTCCGCGGTGAATAATACAGAGCTCCTGCTGGAGCACATATGTAGGCTGTCACACTAAAGACTGCCTTTATAACACCATCACAGATCCTCCAGCACCTCACTGCACTGAGCACTCACTGGAGGAGGAAAGACAGCAGCCCAGCTGATAGTTTAAAAACCTTTATCTGATCAGTAAGTGTCTGATCACCAGTTAGAACAGCAGATCTGATTAGAACAGATGTAAATAATCATACATACAATACAAAGTAACATGAATATGTTATTGTGAGAGAAGTAGATCAGATCTTGAGTCCAGTTTGAAGAACAAAGTTAGGTTCCAGATTTCTCCTGGACGCCCCAGACATTGTATGAGAAGCTCCAGACTGCAAGATCATCCAAACTGTCATCGGTCCTGATCCTTCTGGACCTCTCTGCAGCTTTCGACACGGTGAACCACAAGATCCTTCTATCCGTCCTCGCTGACCTGGGAATCGTGGGCTCTGCATGGAAGTGGTTTGAGTCCTATCTAGAGGGGCGGTCTTACCAGGTAACATGGAGAGGGTCTACATCTGCTCCTTGCAGGCTCCTTACTGGTGTCCCTCAAGGCTCAGTGCTAGGTCCTCTCCTCTTTTCACTCTACACCCATTCTCTTGGTGATGTAATTACCTCTCATGGTTTCTCTTACCACTGCTATGCTGATGACACTCAACTAATGCTTTCCTTCCCACAGTCTGATACTCAGGTTTGCAGTCGTATCTCTGCATGTCTGACCGACATTGCTTCATGGATGACAGCTCATCATCTGAAGCTCAATCCCAGCAAGACTGAGCTGCTGTTCATCCCTGGAACTACAGGTCCTCAGCAGGATCTTGCCATCTCATTCGAGAACTCTTTGATTGTTCGGTCTAAAGATGCAAGAAACCTTGGGGTGACTCTGGATGACCAGTTATCGTTCTCAGCCCATATTACGAACCTGACTCGGTCATGCAGGTACATTCTCTACAATATCAGACGCATCCGACCCTTCCTCTCTCAAGAGGCCTCCCAGGTGCTCGTCCAGTCTCTTGTCATTTCAAGGCTGGACTACTGCAACTCTCTCCTGGCTGGTCTTCCTCTGCAGGCCATCAGGCCCCTACAACTGATCCAGAATGCAGCAGTACGGCTCGTCTTCAATCTCCCCAAGTACACTCATGTCACTCCACTGCTGCGCTCCCTTCACTGGCTTCCTGTAGCTGCTCGCATTCAGTTTAAAGTTCTGATGCTTGCCTACAAAGCCAAGAATGGACCAGCTCCTCCTTACCTTATGGCAATGGTCAAAAGTCGAACCGCACCTCGAGCCCTTCGCGCTTCAAGTACGGCTCAGCTTGACCCGCCATCTCTCAAGATTCATGGAAGACATGCAACAAAACGCTTCTCTGTCCTGGCACCCAGATGGTGGAACGAACTTCCACTGGCTGTCCGAACAGCGAACTCTCTCGCGGTCTTCAAACGCAGACTGAAGACCTATCTCTTTGTAAAGTACTTATAAACACTATATACTAAAGTACTGGTACAAACTGTAATTGCACTTTATCTTCTAGGAGCACTGGCTAAGTACTGCACTTGTACTGTATGTAGTCTTGTATTTATTCTCTTATAGATGTTCCTGTCTTGCTAGGTATTGCGTTGTCTTGTTTCTAGGTATCAGCACTGGCCCTGTGTTTATGGCAGTGTTTGAGTATAAGAGTGGTTTGGACTTAAACCTGTTTGTACTAGATAGAGGGTCATACTCTGACTGAACACTAAGCACTTTTGTAAGTCGCTCTGGATAAGAGTGTCTGCTAAATGCCATAAATGTAAATGTAAATGTAAATGTATGAATGTATTCAGTTCCTTCAGCAGCAAATCTTGATTTATCTTAATGAAGTACTGAGCAGTCAAAGCAGGTATTAGATGAGAACTGATAATAATACTGGGTTGTTTAGGAGAAGCTTGGAAAGGGTTAAATAAACACACTGACGTATGTAAAAGCACTACTTACTGTATTTATACTGATAAATCTTTAAAAATATAAGTTAAATGAGTAAATAAAAACTTTCTGTGTGGAATACATAGCTTTTTATATATAATATTGGCAACCCAGTATTATTTACAGTTCTCATCTAATACCTGCTTTGTCTGCTCAGTACTTCATTAAGCTAAATCTAGATTGCTGCTGAAGGAACTGAATATATTAACAGAATAATTTTATTACAGATATTCATGTTACTTTGTATTGTATATGATTATTTACATCTGTTCTAATCAGATCTGGTGAAAATACACTTACTGATCAGATGAAGACTTTTAAACTATCAGCCTCAGACTTTGACACACAGTAGAGTATATATATATATATATATATATATATATATATATATATATATATATATATATATATATATATATATATATATATATATAAATCTATATATATATATACAAACAAGTAACAGTCTTTACTTTCAATGTAAGTCAATGGGACCCAAGTTGTTTTGAAGCATTGCTATTGGTCCAGTTGTTATGATATTCTCAGACAATGTAAACGGCAGCTGTTGTGTTGAAACGATGCAGAAAAATAAAAATGGACCAAAATAGAGATACACAAAACATATTTTTCTTTGGACAGTGATTTCTAAAAACGATAATGAGCCTGTGGTCCTCCAGACCTTTCAGAGCAGCTGGATGTGAGCGTGATAATGGTGAAGAACTGGGACAGCTGGAGCTTTTTAATGGGTGGATAGGAGGCTGTGCTGTACTGGACACTCCACGGTGGCTTTAAAGGACTAATGGGACTTCAGAGACAGGACTAGTGGTCCATTAGGACAGAGTGCATCCCCTCTCATCTAACCCCCCTCCCCCCTCCTGCCCAAAAAAAGATAACCAAGCATCCAACTGAGGTCTCTGTGTACTGCTCAGCGTCACCTCCGGCAAATAACGAGGACCAATCTGATCAGTAAGAAACATAAACATTACATAGACATGAGAAATAAGAGTGATCCAGATCCAGATCAGCTTCTCCCAACACTTCAGTTATTATATATACATTCACTGTAAGTTACAAGCTGCTGAGTTGTGTTTAATATAGATTGTTATATTTCTATTACAGGTAATCACAGTCCGTGTACAGTAGAAAGCAGCTACATCACACTGCAGTGATCTGCTGGTGAGGAGAGCAAGTTGCAGCCTTTACACGAGCACAGACACTAGTGGACAGTAAAACACCCACATACACACTAGTGAACACACACAGGTACAGTGAAACACCCACATATATCCACACACACACTAGTGAACACACACACTAGTGGGCAGTGAAACACCCACATACACACACACACACACACACACACTAGTGAACACACACACTAGTGGGCAGTGAAACACCCACATACACACACACACACACACAGTAGTGAATGCACACACTAGGGGGCAGTGAAACAACCTTATATACACACATACGAGTGAACGCACATATACACACCCTGGTGAACACACACAGTAGGAGGCAGTGGGACACCCACATATATATATATATATATATATATATATATATATATATACACGCACACACACATAGTAGTGAACACACACACAAAGGGGGCAGTGAAACACCAACATACCCACACACGCACACCCCAATCAACACACACTAGGGGGAAGTGAAACACCCTCATATACACACACATTAGTGAACACACACATACACACACACCCTAGTAAACACACAGTAGGAGGCAGTGAAGCACCCACATACACACACACACACACAGTAGTGAACACACATATACACACACAAGTGAACACACATACACACATATACTAGTGAACACACATACACACATACTAGTGAACACACACAATAGGGGGCAGTGAAACATCCACATACATACACACACACACAGTAGTGAACACACATACACACACATACTAGTGAACACACATACTAGTGAACACACACAAAAGGGGGCAGTGAAACACCCACATATACACACACACACTAGAGGTAGTGAGCACACTTGACTGGAGTGGTGAGCAGCCCAAACCACTGTATCCGGGGAGCAGTTGGGGGTTTGGTGTGTTGGTCAAGAGAACTTCTGTCGTGCCCTGTTTGTTGTAGGGATCGACCATCAACCTTCCGGTCACAAGGCTGGTTCTGTGATGTCCAGCCCACAACTGCCACACAAATTTCATTTGGCCAAACGCATACAGACATGGGGAGAAGATCCCTGGTGACCTCTGGGAATTTAATCTGGGTCATCGTACCTGCGAGATGATGGCGCGACCCAAATGCATCCCCGCCAGGAAGCCAACAACGTATTGTATGACTTCCATAACCCAAAACCCAGCCCATTATTTCTCCTCAAAACTTTCTTATCTTCAAGCTAACACCATTTCCCACAACTCATTCTTCACCTGGGCTCGCACTACAGCATCCCCGACCTTCACGTAACATCCTGGCGCGGACTCGGCGAAGATTCTCTGCATATTCTTTTCAGTACCGCTATAATTCACCAGGCTGCCTGTCAACATTTAGAGAAATCTCCAGCACTAGTCACTTCTAATTGAAGTAGTTCGTTTTAATTAAAACCTCGACACACTTTCAGAGATGAAAGAGTGACAAAACACGCTGAGCATTAGCAACGTTAATAAAACAGCAATGAAAAACACATCAATATGCTAAACTGCAGCGGGACAGGAACACTCAGCGAATGGAAATTCATCGGAAACAAGAACTGAATGTAAGATGAGAAATACTTTCTATGTGGAAAGTCCATTTGAATTTTGATGGAGCTCAAATGAAAGTCCACTTAAGGGTCTGTGTAGACGAGAGAAGAAATAAAGCCAGACTACAGGGGGGCAATACAATTCCTGAAATTATATTATAACCCCTCTACACTATACACTTTACACTATACACTATAACCCACTACACTATACCAACTACACTTTACACTATAACCCACTACACTATACCAACTACACTATACACTATAACCCACTACACTATACCAACTACACTATACACTATCACCCACTACACTATACCAACTACACTATACACTATCACCCACTACACTATACCAACCACACTATACACTATAACCCACTACACTATACCAACTACACTATACACTATCACCCACTACACTATACCAACTACACTATACACTATCACCCACTACACTATACCAACTACACTATACACTATCACCACTACACTATACCAACTACACTATACACTATAACCTACTACACTATACCAACCACACTATACACTATAACCCACTACACTATACCAACTACACTATACACTATCACCCACTACACTATACCAACTACACTATACACTATCACCCACTACACTATACCAACTACACTATACACAATCACCCACTACACTATACCAACCACACTATACACTATAACCCACTACACTATACCAACCACACTATACACTATAACCCACTACACTACACCAACCACACTATACACTATAACCCACTACACTATACCAACCACACTATACACTATAACCCACCACACTATACCAACCACACTATACACTATAACCCACTACACTATACCAACCACACTATACACTATAACCCACTATACTATACCAACCACACTATACACTATAACCCACTACACTATACCAACCACACTATACACTTTAACCCACTACACTATACACTATCACCCAGTTAAGACTGATACAGCTAAAGATTTAGATCAGTTAAGACTGATACAGCTAAAGATTAAGATCAGTTAAGACTGATACAGCTAATGATTAAGATGAGTTAAGACTGATACAGCTAAAGATTAAGATTAGTTAAGTTTGGCACAGCTAAAGATTAAGATGAGTTAAGACTGATACAGCTAAAGATTAAGATTAGTTAAGTTTGGCACAGCTAAAGATTAAGATCAGTTAAGACTGATACAGTTAAATATTAAGATCAGTTAAGACTGATACAGCTAAAGATTAAGATGAGTTAAGACTGATGCAGCTAAAGATTAAGATGAGTTAAGACTGATACAGCTAAAGATTAAGATCAGTTAAGACTGATACAGCTAAAGATTAAGATTAGTTAAGTTTGGCACAGCTAAAGATTAAGATGAGTTAAGACTGATACAGCTAAAGATTAAGATGAGTTAAGACTGATACAGCTAAAGATTAAGATCAGTTAAGACTGATACAGCTAAAGATTAAGATGAGTTAAGACTGATACAGCTAAAGATTAAGATCAGTTAAGACTGATACAGCTAAAGATTAAGATTAGTTAAGTTTGGCACAGCTAAAGAGGGAGAGTTTGGTGGACACAGTGGTGAATGTGAGACTGTTTTAATGATCAGACATGTTTAATATCACGGAGTGACAGTTTTAGCTCAGCTGAGAAATGCGAGTCTCTTCAGGAGTGTAGCTGGAATGCGGAATTCCTGGCGGTGCCTCTGTCAGAAAAATCAATACTCTGTCTGATGATGTGCGGAGATGTTCTATTATTTATGGAAGTGCCATTGCCTGCTTGTTTGGTTGTGATAGGACCAAACTGTCTGCAGTGTGTCTTTACTGTAGCTGCTGTGGTGCAGTTATCATTTTGGGAGAAATACTTCATCTGACAAGAAACATAATTCTTCACCTTCTATAATAACATCTCACTGTCAGCTGAGTTTCTCCTGAACAGCTCCAGAGGTGTCTAAATTCTGCTCAGGTAAACTTTATACTGCATTGTTGACACAGAATAATTTATAATAGATACTGAGAGATTTATAGTGGATACCAAATAATTAATTGTAGTTACTAATTAATTCATAGTTAATACTGAATATCATATAGTAGATATTGAATAATTCATAGTAGATACCAAATATTTCATAGCAGAATCTAAAAAATTCATAGTAGATACTGAATAATTAAGTGTAGTTATTAATTAATTTATACTGAATATCTTATAGTAGATAGTAAATAAAACATAATAGATACTGAGTAATTCACAGTAGATACTAAATAATCCATAGTGGATACTGAATATCAATTGTACTTACTAATTAATTCATTGTAAATACTTAATATCTTACAGTAGGTACTAGATAATTTATAATGGATACTAAGTAATTCATAGTAGTTCATAATAGATACTGAATAATTCATAGTAGATACCAACTATTTCATAGTAGATACTAAAAAATTATAGTGAACACTGAATAATTATTTGTAGTTATTAATTGATTCATACTAAATATCTTATAGTAGATAGTAAATAAAACATAATGGATAATGAGTGATTTAAAATAGATACTAAATAATCCATAGTGGATACTGAATAATCAATTGTAGTTACTAATTAATGTATTGTAAATCCTCAATATCTTAGAGTAGGTACTAAATAATTCATAATAGATACTGAGTAATTCATAGTAGTTCATGGTAATAACTGAATAATTCAAAGATACTGAATATTTCATAGTAGATGCCAAATAGAATACTGAATTTCTTATACTGAATAAATCTTAGTGGATACTTAATACTTTATAATAGATACCGAATAGAACACTGAATATAGAATACTGAATATCTTAAAATGAATAATTCTTAGTGGATATTAAATACTTCATAATAGATGCTGAATAGAATACTGAATATCTTATACTGAATAATTCTTAGTGGATATTAAATACTTCATAATAGATGCTGAATAGAATACTGAATATCTTATACTGAATATCTTATACTGAATAATTCTTAGTGGATACTAAATACTTCATAATAGATACTGAATAATTCATCATACATACAGAATAATTCATACTCAATAATTTATTTCAGATACTATGTGTATCTAATAGCCAAATAATTATTAACAGCTACAAAAAATAGTAGTTACTAAATTAATTGTATTTTTTATTAATTTCATTCATATTTATTACTTAAAACTGTGTCTTTAAATAGTAAAATATTTTTTTTCAATTCGCAGATCAAAGTAAAACTAAAGGACGTGTTTCCTGTTAATGTATTGTTACAGTAATGAAGACCTGATGTTCCAGAAACATTGTCAGGATATCAGCCAATAAGAAATAAGAGTCATACATTCAGCATAAAGAGCGGAAATGTTTGGACAGAAGCTCAGAGACGCGAATAAGACGGCAAACAAACTAACAAGCAGAAAGCTGGCAGGCTGTCCGGCCCGGCCTCCTCCAGCTTCCTGCCACTTTCCCTTCCTAATTGGAGCCTCAGGCTGGAGTTCACATGCGCGGGGACGACTCTCTTTATCTTCATTTTCTGCATGACATCGTGCTGACGTTCCCTCCCGACGCTCCTGACAGCAGCACTACGCAGCGCTTTGAAACTTCTGCATGTGTTCCGCTGGACGGGAGCTGAGTTTGGAGTGTGGTGACGCTGCTTAATGCTGAGTGTCGGGTTGGAGGAATCTTAATCTGTAAACTATTCCCATTAGAAGAAGTTGGTCATTTGCACTCCAGCTGGCTTCCCCGCTCGCGCAGACACGATGAGAGGCTGTAAAGCTGGAGAAGGTGAAATCCTGTGTGTGATCTCTGAAAAACAACAGTCGTTAACACTGTGCTCGTGTCTTCGTCTCAGAAAAACTTCAGTTCAATAGCACACTCATTCAGTTCTCAGGAGGACAATTCTCAGCTTCCCACAGTCACACCAGTCAAAGACCAGAAGATGTTCTGAATAATTCATACTAGACGCTGAATGAAATATACTAGGTTATAGTGTATAGTGTATAGTGTAGTGGGTTATAGTGTATAGTATATAGTGTGGTTGGTATAGTGTAGTGGGTTATAGTGTATAGTGTGGTTGGTATAGTGTAGTGGGTTATAGGGTATAGTGTAAATGTATAGTGTGGTTGGTATAGTGTAGTGGGTTATAGTGTATAGTGTAGTGGGTTATAGTGTATAGTGTAAATGTATAGTGTGGTTGGTATCGTGTAGTGGGTTATAGTGTATAGTGTAAAGTGTATGGTGTGGTTGGTATAGTGTAAAATGTATAGTGTGGTTGGTATAGTGTAGTGGGTTATAGTGTATAGTGTGGTTGGTATAGTGTAGTGGGTTGTAGTATATAGTGTGGTTGGTATAGTGTAGTGGGTTATAGTGTATAGTGTGGTTGGTATAGTGTAGTGGGTTATAGTGTATAGTGTGGTTGGTATAGTGTAGTGGGTTATAGTATATAGTGTGGTTGGTATAGTGTAGTGGATTATAGTGTATAGTGTGGTTGCTATAGTGTAGTGGGTTATAGTGTATAGTGTGGTTGCTATAGTGTAGTGGGTTATAGTATATAGAGTGGTTGGTATAGTGTAGTGGGTTATAGTGTATAGTGTGGTTGCTATAGTGTAGTGGGTTATAGTATATAGAGTGGTTGGTATAGTGTAGTGGGTTATAGTGTATAGTGAGGTTGGTATAGTGTAGTGGGTTATAGTGTATAGTGTGGTTGGTATAGTGTAGTGGGTTATAGTATATAGAGTGGTTGGTATAGTGTAGTGGGTTATAGTGTATAGTGAGGTTGGTATAGTGTAGTGGGTTATAGTATATAGAGTGGTTGGTATAGTGTAGTGGGTTATAGTGTATAGTGAGGTTGGTATAGTGTAGTGGGTTATAGTGTATAGTGAGGTTGGTATAGTGTAGTGGTTATAGTGTATAGTGTGGTTGGTATAGTGTAGTGGGTTATAGTGTATAGTGAGGTTGGTATAGTGTAGTGGTTATAGTGTATAGTGTGGTTGGTATAGTGTAGTGGGTTATAGTGTATAGTGAGGTTGGTATAGTGTAGTGGTTATAGTGTATAGTGTGGTTGGTATAGTGTAGTTGGTATAGTGTAGTGGGTTATAGTGTATAGTGTGGTTGGTATAGTGTAGTGGGTTATAGTGTATAGTGAGGTTGGTATAGTGTAGTGGGTTATAGTGTATAGTGAGGTTGGTATAGTGTAGTGGGTTATAGTGTATAGTGTGGTTGGTATAATGTAGTGGGTTATAGTGTATAGTGTGGTTGGTATAGTGTAGTGGGTTATAGTGTATAGTGAGGTTGGTATAGTGTAGTGGGTTATAGTGTATAGTGTGGTTGGTATAGTGTAGTGGGTTATAGTGTATAGTGTAGTTGGTATAGTGTAGTGGGTTATAGTGTATAGTGTGGTTGGTATAGTGTAGTGGGTTATAGTGTATAGTGAGGTTGGTATAGTGTAGTGGGTTATATGGCTTTCCTCTATGCTGTAGATTGGTGTTAAATACTCCACCTGGGTAACCACCTTACACTATAACAATAAGAATTCTTGGGTAAGACTCCTAACACTACCTTCACCTACCTGTGTACAGGTAAACTGTAACGCTACCTTCACCTACCTGTGTACAGGTAAACTGTAACGCTACCTTCACCTACCTGTGTACAGGTAAACTGTAACACTACCTTCACCTACACATGTACAGGTAAACTGTAACACTACCTTCACCTACCTGTGTACAGGTAAACTATAGGTAAATTTTGGAGATAACTCCAGGTATCTGTAAAGGTGTGTGTGTTTAAGGAACCTCACGTTCTCTTCGTGGTGCACCTCAGGTTCTCAGTTTAGTATCTGGTGCTCTGCTGTGACTGCGTGCTTTGACTGAACTGCGTTATGAGATTTTCTTTTAGATGATTTTCTGAAAAGAATAGGTTTAATTATTTCTCTCACCTCGGCCTCGCTGCTCTTTCAGGTTGATTTCAAACATTTTCATAAGAAAGCGTGAGGGTGAGGACGCTCCAGCGGTCATTTGATTACACGGCACATTACACTGGAATCTGACCAGAAAACATTTTAAATTCAAGGTCTGTTCATTCAGTGTGCAGGTAACAAGCCCTCGCCGCCTCCACCGGCTCTCTGCTTTCTCTGAACTGAACTGCTAATACAGAGTTTATCCCCTTTTCTGCTCAGATCATTAACAGATAACTATCTAGGAGGGCTTTACACTAGAGGTTTGAACATTGCTGTGAAGATCTGACTGAGTAATAGTGAGATCAAGTATTGATGTTGAATATTGCTGTGAGGATCTGACTGAGTGTTAGTGAGGTCAGTTACTGATGTTGAACATTGCTGTGAGGATTTGATTGAGTGTTAGTGAGGTCAGGTACTGATGTTGAAACATTGCTGTGAGGATTTGATTGAGTGTAAGTGAGGTCAGGTACTGATGTTGAACATTGCTGTGAGGATTTGATTGAGTATTAGTGAGGTCAGGTACTGATGTTGATCATTGCTGTGAGGATTTGATTGAGTATTAGTGAGGTCAGGTACTGATGGTGAACACTGCTGTGAGGATTTGATTGAGTGTTAGTGAGGTCAGTTACTAATGTTGAAACATTGCTGTGAGGATTTGATTGAGTGTTAGTGAGGTCAGGTACTGATGTTGAATATAGCTGTGAGAATTTGATTGAGTGTTAGTTAGGTCAGGTACTGATGTTGAAACATTGCTGTGAGGATTTGATTGAGTATTAGTGAGATCAGGTACTGATGTTGAAACATTGCTGTGAGGATTTGATTGAGTATTAGTGAGATCAGGTACAGATGTTGAAACATCGCTGTAAGGATTTGATTATTAATGAGGTCAAGTACTGGTGTTGAACATTGCTGTGAGGATTTGATTGAGTGTTAGTGAGGTCAGGTACTGATGTTGAACATTGCAGTGAGGATTTGATTGAGGGTTAGTGAGGTCAAGTACTGGTGTTGAACATTGCAGTAAGGATTTGATTGAGTGTTAGTGAGGTCAAGTACTGATGTTGAACATTGCTGTGAGGATTTGATTGAGGGTTAGTGAGGTCAAGTACTGATGTTGAACATTGCTGTGAGGATTTAATTGAGTGTTAGTGAGGTCAGGTACTGATGTTGATCATTGCTGTGAGGATTTGATTGAGTATTAGTGAGGTCAGGTACTGATGTTGAACATTGCTGTGAGGATTTGATTGAGTGTTAGTGAGGTCAGGTACTGATGTTGAACATTGCTGTGAGGATTTAATTGAGTGTTAGTGAGGTCAGGTACTGATGTTAGATAATCAGTTCTAGCTCTCATCCCAAAGGTACTGGATGAAGCTCCATGAGATTCCAGAGAATACAGTCCTACTGTTCCACAATCCAAAGCTTAGGGGTCTTTATACCCCTCTAGCCCTAGTTTGCCATTGACCCTCAAGTACAGCTACTCCAGAGCGTCCAGTTCTTTGGGTCATTCTATTGGTTTCTAAGCTGTGTCAGCAATGAGTGACCTCAAACGTAGCTGGATTCACTCATCAGCAAGACCGTCTGGATATTTCTGGACATGCAGTGTATGTTAGGACTCCAGAGTCTTCATTCCTACATATTCTTTGATGTGGTTGATGTGATTTAAAGTTATTTAATGTCTGTACATCACTTCAAATACTTCACCACACTTTTCTTTCTCCTGACGATAATAGAACTCAGGTAATGATTTTTGGGGACTTATCGGAGGAGAAAAGCTTCTTTTACACCTCAAACGTATTCTTAATTGTATAGCTGGCTCCTAGAACTGGGATATGACCTGCTTTCTTGGCTTGGACTGATCATTAATACTTCACCAGCAATAACACTGGCAATGTCACACATCCTGCACCGGATCCAGAAAACATAATCCATCACTACACACGGCTTGGTGGTATGAAATTAATGACTGCCGGCGACTCTTTGTTTGAGTTCAGACTGAAGAGAGAACATGCCTCAGCCTGGGCTGCAGTGACTCCTTGTCTACACTTTAAAAAATAAAGCTAGCCAGGAGAACTCAGACAGTGTTTCTGGATCATGTCCATGTGGCCCCCATATGGGTTTTATGCGGGCTCTATGGGTTTTATGTGAGCTTATAGTGGCTTTTTTGATTGGTAATACATGGTCCCCAGTTGGGCTACAGTCGTAGGTCCCTGTTGGGTCAGTTTGTGGGCCCCAGTTAGGTACAGTTGTGGGCCCAGTAAGGCTACAGTTGGGGGCACAGCTGGGTTACAGATATAAGACCTAATCAGGCTACAAGTGTGGGCCCAAAAGGGTTAACCATTGTGGGGCCCAGTTAGGTTAAAATTGTAGCTCCAGTTATTGTGGACCCCATATAGGTTACCATTGTGTGCCCAGTTAGATTACAGGTGTGGGCCCCAGTTGGGTTACAGTTGTGGGCCCAGTGAAGCTACAGGTGTGGGCCCCAAGTGGGTTACTATTGTGGGGCCCAGTAAGGCTACAGGTATGGGCCCCAGTCGGGTTACAATTTTGGTCCCCAGTTGGGCTACAGTCGCGGCTCTAAAAAATAAAGCTAAACTAGTAGAACTCAAAAAGTGGTTTTGGATCATGTCCAGTTTACAGGTGTGGGACCCAGTTTGGTTACAGTTGTGGGCCCAGTTAGGCCACTGCTGGAGGCTCAGCTGGGTTAAAGATGAGACCAAGTAAGGCTACAGGTGTGGGCCCCAGTTGGGTTACAATTGTGGGCCCAGTTATGCTACTGTTGGGGTCCCAGCTGGGTTACATATAAGAGACAAAGTGAGGCGTGGTCCCCAAGTGGGTTACATTACTGCGGTCCGCCTATTAGTGACCCCTGATATAAACAATGATTATGTATATATTTAGCTTATGAATGCTTTAAATAGATTAGAACTGTAACGGCTCACCTCGAGGAGGACTCAAACCCTGGTCATGTTGATAACCCAACAGCCTCCTAACTAGGTGAGCTACCACACACAGGTAGTTGATAGAACCCAAGAGCCAGAGCTAGCAAGAATGAGAGCAGACAAAGTGTAACTGGAAATGGGAAACTTGGACTCGAGATTCGAACCCCGGCCGTTACATTTGTACACCGGGTCTCTGCCGGCGGCTGGAAGACAATGTAACGAGTATTAAACACACCCGTTTTGGGTTTTGGTGGGAAAATAACAAAGGACGTCAGGGGAAATCTGGCTCTCCTGAGAGGAATGAGAAAATCGGAAAAACAAAAGTAAAGCGGCTTCCCCAAAACTAAACCAAAACGGAAAAAAACTTGGTTAAACTTTTCTATTATTACAATTATTTTTTTTAAAGATCACTAGAGAGACCTGAAAAAGTGTGGAAGCTCTAAACCCTCCACCATTGCCGGCTGTTTCAAAGACTCGAAAGGAGACCAAGCTCCAGCAACATGTCTCTGTGCCTCTCTGCTTATAAAACCCTGCCTTCAGGTGTTGAGCATCAGGCCTGATTGGCTCCAGAGGTCACCTGCTGCCTCCCTCTGGTGGCTGGAGGTGGCCTAGCCCTGGAGCCAGCCCTTATAAGAACCCAGTCCTTGTATATAAGGTCTAATACTTTTTATACAGTAGAAATGCTTGTGATTGGATAAACAGCCGCACTGAAATATCCATTATTTAAACAAATTTATCATAAATCATATTGTTTATGATTACTGGTCTGAAATACTCTGCCGGGTCTACGTCTGGACCGCTGTCAGCTGGCTGGCGAGGTCTGGTCTGAACCTTTCAGAGCGATACAAAACATCCTGTACGTTATATATAATGGGTATCACAAAGGTCTGTTTCTAATGATGCTCCAGCGCAGGCCGCTTGGCAGAGAACAGCAGGTCCTCCTGTGTACACACGTCTAGACGGATCCATTCAGAAGCTCTCAGTTCATTTCCCCTTTGTTCGAGCTCTCAGTGGTTGGCTTGTCTGTCTGTCCCCAGCCAGGAGGCTGGAGCTGGATGAAGCCCAGCTGTAGATGTTTAATTGGGCAGCATATTGCTCCCTTTTAGCAGAAGAACAAAGGCCCTGGAAATTGGCGAGACCCCTCCCTGAGGTAGAACACAGCACACTGGTTTTTGTCTCTCTCTGACACAGTGTGTCCAAAAGTGTCCATCCTAATGAGTGAGCTCAGCTAATTTAGGGTGACCACACTTGAGACTAAGATCACCCTGACCAGGAGGGGTACAAAGCCCCCCAGCACCGGGCTGTGGAGCAGAGGAGCAGAGTTATCTGGAGTTATGGAGCTCCATACAGTACTCTTGGGATTGATTAGTTGGAGTGATGCAGAACTGACCACCCAGCATCAGTACCTGACCTCATTAGTACTCAATCAAATCCTCACAGCAATGTTTCAACATCAGTACCTGACCTCATTAGTACTCAATCAAATTCTCACAGCTATATTCAACATCAGTACCTGACCTCACTAACACTCAATCAAATCCTCACAGCAATGTTCAACATCAGTACCTGACCTCATTAATACTCAATCAAATCCTCACAGCAATGTTCAACATCAGTACCTGACCTCACTAACACTCAATCAAATCCTCACAGCAATGTTCTACATTAGTACCTGACCTCACTAATACTCAATCAAATCCTCACAGCAATGTTCAACATCAGTACCTGACCTCACTAACACTCAATCAAATCCTCACAGCAATGTTTCAACATCAGTACCTGACCTCATTAACACTCAATCAAATCCTTACAGCAATGTTCAACATCAGTACCTGACCTCATTAGTACTCAATCAAATTCTCACAGCTATATTCAACATCAGTACCTGACCTCACTAACACTCAATCAAATCCTCACAGCAATGTTCAACATCAGTACCTGACCTCACTAACACTCAATCAAATCCTCACAGCAATATTCAACATCAGTACCTGACCTCACTAACACTCAATCAAATCCTTACAGCAATATTCAACATCAGTACCTGACCTCACTAACACTCAATCAAATCCTTACAGCAATATTCAACATCAGTACCTGACCTCACTAACACTCAATCAAATCCTTACAGCAATGTTCAACATCAGTACCTGACCTCACTAACACTCAATCAAATCCTCACAGCAATATTCAACATCAGTACCTGACCTCACTAACACTCAATCAAATCCTTACAGCAATATTCAACATCAGTACCTGACCTCACTAACACTCAATCAAATCCTTACAGCAATGTTCAACATCAGTACCTGACCTCATTAGTACTCAATCAAATTCTCACAGCTATATTCAACATCAGTACCTGACCTCGCTAACACTCAATCAAATCCTTACAGCAATATTCAACGTCAGTACCTGACCTCACTAACACTAAGGTGCTACAGTGTGGATCTGTATTAAAAGCCTTGTATAATAAATCTGATTACTGGTGATGAATCGGAGCGTCTAATGTCTGGAATTGTTGGTTATGCTGACTGTCAGTGCCGTCCATGTGGTGTCACAGTGAGACGTCCCCGGTGAGAGATCCCACCTGTAGTGTTTCACAAAACAGTGACCTAGAAACCAGGAGGTCAGCGAATCTAAACGATAAACACTGCGCGCTCCACAGCTTTCGTATAAAACCCACCACGCCCCATCAATCACACGCATGACCTGGAGACGGCAGGAGCCACCAGGGACGGCAGAGTGAGCGGTAACAAGACAGCGGAGAGCGCATCCTACTCTAAAATTAGCATTCCCTGCTTCACCTCCGGCCCGCCGAATCCTCTAGTGATGTCTTTAAAACGATGCTTCCTTCCATGCAGTGGGGTAGGAACCACCAGGCTGGATCTTCACTGGCCCGCTGGAGCTCCCAGGAAAAACACCATGTAGGAAGTAATTTTTTAAATTGTGCTGAACCTTCAGGTAGAAAAGAATCAGGCCAGTGTCTCTGGAGGATCGCTGCCGTGCTAGGAGATCTCTAATAAAGAAGTATCTCTTTATTGATTGGATTCCTGGAAGTGGCAGGTGTTTCCAGTGAACTGTTATTCCATGTGGAGCATTTTGGAGTCATAGCTCATTTAGAGAAGATTCCAGTCTACACCACAATTACCGAACAGCTAAACATAACATCAGGAGTGTGAGCGTTTAGTGTTTCCACTCTTTAGCTTCATTCCAGCTTCTGTTCTTCTCAGGAGACTCACTTTCAGTTCATAAGAGATAACCACCTCCAAAGTCCAGTCTTAGAAGCTGCTTCTGCTTCTCACCTTCCAAACAACCACCCAAACCCATCCAGTGGTGTTGAGGTTCTGGACGCTGGGGTGGTCAGTCCAGTGTTTACCCTTGTTATTTGATGTATCTCTTCCTCTCAGTGACCCCTGTAGATGTTCTGAGAGTGGTGAGTGGAGCTTGATCTGTCTCTTAAGAAAATATGGTGGAAGATATTTTGAGAAGGTCTGAAATCTTGGCTGGATGATGCACTGGAGTTGTACTTGCCGGCCCCCTTAGACAGAGCCAAGCTGGCTTACGTCAGCTACACAGATCTTCATGGATCCACAAGGTTCCTTAGATTGAAGAACCTTAAATCTAAAGTGTATCTACACTCACTGTCCAGTGTATCAGCTCCACTGACCAAACAGGAGCTCCACTTACAGACTGTAGTTCATCTGATTCTCTGTATACTTTATTACTCTGTTCTTTAATGATCAGGACCCCCACAGGACCACCACAGAGCAGATACTATTAGGGAGGTGGGTCACTCTTAGCACTGCAGTGACACTGACGTGGTGGTGTGTTAGTGTGTGTTGTGCTGGTGTGAGTGGATCAGAGGCAGCACCTCACTGTCACTGCTGGACTGAGAATCGTCCACCAACCAAAACTATCCAGACAGCAGTGTCCTGTGGGCGGCGTCCTGTGTCCACTGATGAAGAACTAGAGGAACACAAACTGTGCAGCAGCAGATGAGCTACTGTCTCTGACTTTACATCTACAAGGTGGACCAGCAAGTAGTAGGAGTGTCTAATAGAGTGGACAGTGAGTGGACACAGTGTTTAAACACTACCAGCACCATGTCATTGTCACTGCAGTGCTGGGAATGTCCCACCTCCCTAATAGTATCTGCTCTGTGGTGGTCCTGTGGGTGTCCTGATCATTAAAGAACAGAGTAATAAAGTATACAGAGAATCAGATGAACTACAGTCTGTAAGTGGAGCTCCTGTATGGACAGTGGAGCTGATACAGTGGACAGTGAGTGGAGATATAAGGTACTGAGGGACCGCCCTCTCTGTAACGTACAGGCTGAAATAGAGTGATTAGAGTTGACCGTTCTGGAATGGCTCTTCATTGGGGGTGTTTTTCAGGGGGAAGGATTTAGCCTGGCTTAATGAAAGAGAGCAGGAAGAAGTAAATGATTTTCTGAATGGATGGTGGTCTAAAGTAGCCCCCGCACTGAAAAGAGCTCTGCTCGAAATTGATTTGAGTCAAACGTGTTCATAATTTCTACATCAGTGAAATAGTTCATATCCACGCGGTGGTGTCCCTCCGTTTACGTCCTCACTGCAGTAACTGTGTGGATCCATGAGGACATGATGTTCGTCCAGTTCTCTGGCCTCCTGTTAAATTCCGTATTGATTATAAAATTCTATTACTGACGTATAAAACCCTGCACGGTCTCACACCAGAGTACCTGCAAGATCTAATTTCCTATTATGAACCGCCACGTTCACTCAGATTACATGATGCTGGTTTTCTAATAGTTCCAAAAATTCAGAAGACCTCAATGGGGGGAAGAGCTTTTTCCTACAAAGACCCCAAACTGTGGAATAATCTTCCAGTTAATGTTCAGGACTCAATATTTATGTCTAGACTGAACACAGACTGGTTTAGTTTAGCTTCTGGTGATTGAGCTACACTCTGGAATGCTTCTCATCCTCTATATTAATTCAAACCAGAACTAACTCTGTCTCTTTTCTCTTTCTGAGGTAATAACCACCTACCTGTCCCGCCGAATACTGCTAGTGGACCGACCACCAGGGCCCCCCTGTCACGTGACACCAACCAGTTCTCCTCTTCATTCTTACCATTTGCTACATCAGGGGTGTTTAATTAGAGTCAGTACGGTCCAGTTAGAGGAGATCTCCTCAGGCCAGTCTGGACCATCATCATCTCTAACGTGTGTTCTGATTCAGTGGTGTATCCTGTCAGAACTAGATGAGCAGGTCCATTCCAGAACCGTTCCTGTTAAACACTCAGTTCTCTCTGTTCACTTTTCTGTTTTTAGAGCTCCTTATTCTTTCTGACTCACTTTAGTCTCCGGCTGCTGCTTCTCCTCACCTGTGTGCATGCCGCACTCCCCAGTCTGCACTGATCTGATTGGCTGAGGAGCCTTCAGTGATCTAACAGCGCACGTGATTGGTCTGTGAGTTCACTGCACCGTAAAGCCCGTATACCGTAAAGACAAGAAAATCTCCACCTCTTAAAATAAACACTGTCAGAATTAAATCATTCTCAGTAGATTATCAGTTTGGGTCCGCATTGGACAATTTGGACAGCGGTCCACCTATTAGTGACCCCTGTGCTCCATCCTTGACTGCATCACTGTATCATCCACCTGATGTAGCACCTGTGCAGCTTCTAAAGCTTCTACCTTCAGACTCAGCTTTAGTTTAATAAACTGTAGATACTGTTGGACCAGAGGAGGATGGGTCTCCCCTAGTGAGTCTTGGTTCCTCCCAAGGAACCACCATTGCCTCTGGCTTGCTCACTGGGGATAAAGTGTTGTGATTTCATGTTTTTATGATTTTAAATTCCTGTAAAGCTGCTTTGAGACAACATTGTTGTAAAAAGTGCTATACAAATAAACCTGACTTGATTCAGTGCAGCACTGTTTCATGTCGTGGCTACAAAGACAGAGAAAAAGCATACACTAAAAGTATGAGGACACCTGGTCATCACATTGGGTGGGCTTGTTGGACATCCCATTTCAAAGCCTTATGGGCAAATGCACCAGCTGCCACTTAGAAGAGCATATGTGAGGTCAGACTCTGATGGTGGACAAGAAGGTTTCCAGTTTATCCCAAAGGTGAGATCAGGACTTTGTAGGGTCACACCAAACTCCTCAGTCCAGGAACAGGAAAAGGTTCCTCCCCAAACCTGCCCATCACAGGAGCCGAGAGTCCAGGGTTGTGGTCTCCTTCTGGCAAGCGAAATTCATCCATCAGGTTGTGTTCGAGGCAGAAGTTTCAAAACAGCTTTCCAGCTCTTTGGCCTTGTTTCTACGGGGGTTTGACATTTTAGGATGAATTCAGAGCAGCAGCTGAATGATGTGAATAAACTATGCTCGAAATAAACGAGCGTTTATTCATTTATTTATGAATCGCTCTATTCCGTCCACAGACAGTAATAAATATGGAATGCAGTGCAAATTGAATATAATTTGCTTTTAATCCAGTTAATACAAAATATATGAACTTTTCTGATACCATGAAAATAAATTATGACAAATCATAAAACTTTTAACCTGAGAGTTCGACCGTCTGGATCAAACAGTTTAAAAGACTTATTTGTCTTAAACTTTGTTATATATATATATATATACTGCAGTATTCAGTATTACTATGAATTATTCAGTGTCAACTATGAATGATTCAGTATATTCTATGAATGATTCAATATCTTCTATGAGTGATTCAGGGTCTACTCTGAATGATTCAGTATCTACTAAGAATTGTTCAGTGTCTAATATGAGTGAGTCAGTGCCTGAGTCAGTATCTTTTATGAGTGATTCTGTATCTTCTATGAGTGATTTAGTATCTTTTATGAGTGATTCAGTATCTGCTATGAATGACTCAGTATCTACTATGAATGATGCTGCGTATTCTATAATTGATTCAGTGTCTACTATGAATGGTTCAGTATCTATTATAATTGATTCAGTATCTACTATTAATTATTTAGTTACTATAAACATACATCATTATGTATGAACAGGTATTTGTCAAGATGTTTTAAGAAATTTTAGGCAGCATAAGTGTCATGAACGAGGACATCATGCAACATATTTTGTCTTTTTATCACAACTGAGTGGCAACCAATCAGACCAATCAGACCAATCAGGAACAGTTGTGTTACACGATGAGATTGAACTCCTTTGAGCATCAAACTTCTGCACCTCAAAAGCACCTCAAAACAATTTAGCTACAAATTAAATACAGAGTTAAGCTAAACTGTGCAGCTTCAGAAGGTTTTACAAATATATAAATAAAAATATATATATAACTATATATATAACTAAATTCCACAACAACCACAGTACACCCAAATTATTATAAAGCTCAGATCACATTATCATGACTTTTAACTATTAATAATATAATTAGCATTAGTGCTTGCAAGTAGAATCACTAGAAGATTAGGTTACAATGAGTTTCAGCTTCTACAGACTGACAGATGGTCACTGTTGGACTGTTCAGCATGCGTACACTCGTCCAGTCCACCTAGCCAAGCCCACTGTGGTTTAAACACGATCCCTCACTGCAGGTTCACGTCTCACTGGCTTTAAAAAAAATATTACAGAACTGCTCAGACCAGATTGCTCTGTGGGATCACAAATCACTCTGGAAACTGCAACACCGCAGGAGGTGTTTGTTGCGCTGAACGAATTCAGTAATGCAGAATAAATGGACTGTAGCCGTATAGTCTGAACACAGACTCCTAAAAAAGACCTGTGAGTGGATGAAGACGAAACAACTCTCTTCTGTCCACAAAGTCAAAAGAAGGTTTATTTGAAACTTACAAACTCTAAAAGCAATAACTAGTGACCTACGTAGTGATGAGCGTTGAGGCTGCAGCAACACGTTATACTTGTGTTTTGGTTTATTTGTTCGTTCATCATAATATTGCAGATGGTTAATGAAGCTTATGGAGAAGCAGTGCGACAGTATTTGGATGTTTCAGCTCTGTTCTACAAGTTGCGCAGTACTTAAGTAGTTTTATGCTGCTACTTTCATCTCTCAGTATTGGCTAAAATTGACTTTATATCTATCTATTTTGTACCTGAAGACGTGATTGTGAGTCACTATAGGACCACTTTGTACCTGAAGAGGTGACAGTGAGCTACTGTAGTACTACTTTGTACCTGAAGATGTGCTAGTGAGTGATTGTAGTATCACTTTGTACCTGAAGATGTGATAGTGAGTCACTGTAGTACCACTTTGTACCTGACGAGGTGATAGTGAGTCACTGTAGTACCACTTTCTACCTGAAGATGTGATAGTGAGTGACTGTAGTACCACTTTGTACCTGAAGAGGTGATAGTGAGTCACTGTAGTACCACTTTGTACCTGACGAGGTGATAGTGAGTTACTGTAGTACCACTTTCTACCTGAAGATGTGATAGTGAGTGACTGTAGTACCACTTTGTACCTGAAGATGTGATAGTGAGTCACTGTAGTACCACTTTGTACCTGGAGAGGTGATAGTGAGTCACTGTAGTACCACTTTGTACCTGAAGATGTGATAGTGAGTCACTGTAGTACCACTTTGTACCTGGAGAGGTGATAGTGAGTCACTGTAATACCACTTTGTACCTGAAGATGTGATAGTGAGTCACTGTAGTACCACTTTGTACCTGAGGAAGTGATCGGAGTTGCTCTCGGAGAGGACTGGTAAGGAGTGAAGAGGGAATAAGAGGGCCTGTCTAATTCCCTATGTTTCCTTAGTTTCTGGTGATAGGCTGCCCCCTACTGATTGGGGTATAAATTCGACAGGCTTACAAAATGCTCTTCTAAAGCTTCGATCTTTATAAGAGGGGAACATCAAGCTCCACTCCTGCATCAGATCTGAGAACATCCACAAGTGTTTCAGTCCATCTTTCCACCTTGAGGAGACACCTCGGGGCTATGAGTCTGAAAGTAGTAGCTGTCAAGCTACTGTCAGAAATGTAGACCTCAATAAAAAGATGTGGACTGAGGGCTGATACGTGAGATCTTTGGAAGTAGCTGAAGGCAGTATCTACACCAGCAAAGCAAAGAAAGACTTTTGAAACCATGTCTACAACCATCAGTCAAGCCCGGTGGAGGATCTGTGCAGGCATGGAGATGTATGACAACATCTGGATTGCGGGGTTTGTTTTTGACTGAAGGTATCATGAATGCTGGTAAGCACAAAAACACTGTAGCACTGATTCAGAATATAGCAGCACGGCTCGCCTTCAATCTTCTCAAGTTCACTCACGTCACTCCACTCCTGCACTCCCTTCACTGGCTTCCTGTTGCTGTTTGCGTCGGATTTCAAACTCTGATGTCTACAAAGCCAAGAATGGACCCCCTCCCTAATATATGGAAATGGTCAGGAGTTAATCTGTACCATGAGATCTTCTGAAGCATAGTGGTGTAGTGGTAAGTCCAGAACCTTAAACAGAACTTGGTATAGTGTAGTGGGTTATAGTGTATAGTGTGGTTGGTATAGTGTAGTGGGTTATAGTGTATAGTGTAGTTGGTATAGTGTAGTGGGTTATAGTGTATAGTGTGGTTGGTATAGTGTAGTGGGTTATAGTGTTTAGTGTAGTTGGTATAGTGTAGTGGGTTATAGTGTATAGTGTTGTTGGTATAGTGTAGTGGGTTATAGTGTTTAGTGTGGTTGGTACAGTGTAGTGGGTTATAGTGTATAGTGTGGTTGGTATAGTGTAGTGGGTTATAGTGTATAGTGTGGTTGGTATAGTGTAGTGGGTTATAGTGTATAGTGTGGTTGGTATAGTGTAGTGGGTTATAGTGTATAGTGTGGTTGGTATAGTGTAGTGGGTTATAGTGTTTAGTGTAGTTGGTATAGTGTAGTGGGTTATAGTGTATAGTGTGGTTGGTATAGTGTAGTGGGTTATAGTGTTTAGTGTGGTTGGTATAGTGTAGTGGGTTATAGTGTATAGTGTAGTTGGTATAGTGTAGTGGGTTATAGTGTATAGTGTGGTTGGTATAGTGTAGTGGGTTATAGTGTTTAGTGTGGTTGGTACAGTGTAGTGGGTTATAGTGTATAGTGTGGTTGGTATAGTGTAGTGGGTTATAGTGTATAGTGTGGTTGGTATGGTGTAGTGGGTTATAGTGTATAGTGTGGTTGGTATGGTGTAGTGTGTTATAGTGTATAGTGTGGTTGGTATAGTGTAGTGGGTTATAGTGTATAGTGTGGTTGGTATAGTGTAGTGGGTTATGGTGTATAGTGTGGTTGGTATAGTGTAGTGGGTTATAGTGTATAGTGTGGTTGGTATAGTGTAGTGGGTTATAGTGTATAGTGTGGTTGGTATAGAGTAGTGGGTTATAGTGTATAGTGTGGTTGGTACAGTGTAGTGGGTTATAGTGTATAGTGTGGTTGGTATAGTGTAGTGGGTTATAGTGTATAGTGTGGTTGGTATAGAGTAGTGGGTTATAGTGTATAGTGTGGTTGGTACAGTGTAGTGGGTTATAGTGTATAGTGTGGTTGGTATAGTGTAGTGGGTTATAGTGTATAATGTGGTTGGTATAGTGTAGTGGGTTATAGTGTATAGTGTGGTTGGTATAGTGTATAGTGTGGTTGGTATAGTGTAGTGGGTTATAGTGTATAGTGTGGTTGGTATAGTGTAGTGGGTTATAGTGTATAGTGTGGTTGGTATAGTGTAGTGGGTTATAGTGTATAGTGTGGTTGGTATAGTGTAGTGGGTTATAGTGTATAATGTGGTTGGTATAGTGTAGTGGGTTATAGTGTATAGTGTGGTTGGTATAGTGTAGTGTGTTATAGTGTATAGTGTGGTTGGTATAGTGTAGTGGGTTATAGTGTATAGTGTGGTTGGTATAGTGTAGTGGGTTATAGTGTATAGTGTGGTTGGTATAGTGTAGTGGGTTATAGTGTATAGTGTGGTTGGTATAGTATAGTGGATTATAGTGTATAGTGTGGTTGGTATAGTGTAGTGGGTTATAGTGTATAGTGTGGTTGGTATAGTGTAGTAGGTTATAGTGTATAGTGTGGTTGGTATAGAGAAGTGGGTTATAGTGTATAGTGTGGTTGGTATAGTGTAGTGGGTTATATTGTATAGTGTTTAGTGCATTTGGTGTAGTGTAGTGAATTATAATGTAACTGTACCCTGTAAGTAACTCTGGATCAGTGTGTCTGCCATATGCTGTGAATGTAAATATACTGCATGTATGATGATCGTCATCTTCTTTCTAGGTATGAGCACTGGTTGGATATTACTAGGTACTGCACTTCTGCTGTATTTAACTGTTGTATTTTTCTTTTTATGTTTTAGCTCTGGTGCTTGTTTCTTGCAGTGCTTCAGCTTATTTGGACTCTAACCTATTTATACTAGCTATGACACATACTCTGACTGAACACAAAGCACTTTTGTAAGTCGCTCTGAATGAGAGTGCCTGGTAAATGCTGTAAATGTACATTTTAATAATCATCTTGAAAATGTTAAACCTGGTCCAATCGCCTAATTACACTATACCAACCACACTATACACTATAACCCACTACACGATACCAACCACACTATACACTATATCCCACTACACTATACCAACCACACTATACACTATAACCCACTACACAATACCAACCACACTATACACTATATCCAACTACACTATACCAACCACACTATACACTATAACCCACTACACTATACCAACCACACTATACACTATAACCCACTACACTATACCAACCACACTATACACTATAACCCACTACACTATACCAACCACACTATACACTATAACCCACTACACTATACCAACCACACTATACACTATAACCCACTACACTATACCAACTACACTATACACTATAACCACTACACTATACCAATCACACTATACACTATACCAACTACACTATACACTATAACCCACTACACTATACAAACCACACTATACAGTATAACCCACGACACTATACCAAACACACTATGCACTTTTCACTATACACTATACCAATCACACTATACACTATAACCCACTACACTATACCAACCACAGTATACACTTTAACCCACTACACTATACCAACCACACTATACACTATAACCCACTACACTATACCAACCACAGTATACACTTTAACCCACTACACTATACCAACCACACTATACACTATAACCTACTACACTATACCAACCACACTATACACTATAACCCACTACACTTTACCAAACACACTATACACTATAACCCACTACACTATACCAACCACACTATACACTATAACCCACTACACTATACCAACCACACTATACACTATAACCCACTATACTATACTACACTATACCAAAAACACTATACACTATAACCCAGAACACTATACACTATAACCCAGAACACTATACAGTATAACCCACTACACTATACCAACCACACTGTACACTTTATACTATAACTTACTACATTACACCAACAACACTATATATCTAACATTATACACTACTACACTATACCAACCTTACTATACACTTTACACTATTACTCACTATACTATACCAACAACACTATACATTTTACACTATACGCTGTAACTTACACTGTAATAATAAATATCTCTGAATGTACTTTACACATACCTTACACAGAACTTCTATCTCAGAGAGAGGGGAGAACTTCAAGCTCCGCTCTCAGAACATCCACAGGGGTTTCTGTCCCCGCTTCCACTGTGAGAAGATGCCTCAATACTGTGTAGCTGTTTAAGAAGCTCCTCACTGAGAAAAGAAGATACAGACACATTAAACTAAGAAGCTGAACACTGGACTGACCACCCCAGAGTCCAGAACCTCAACACCACTGAATGAGTTTGGGGGTTATTCAAATCGTGAGAAGCATTCTCACTAATCTGATGTTTAGCTGTTGATCTCTGTTCTGGAGGAAACTTATTTGTATCACAAGCCAGAAGAATTATGTAGCGTCCCCCAGTTGTTTTGGTGTTTTTGAACGATCCTCTAATTAGCTTCCCATGGCAGCAGGGTCCGCCGTGTGACAGCGCGTTTCCAAAGATTTGAACAAAATTAAAACGTGCTGTCGTGCAGCTGAAAGCCGGAGAAAAAGAAGGAAACAAAACATGAAACGAGCATATAAAGAAGGTTGAAGGGTCTCCGGCGGGTCTAATAACCTGTATGAGAGGCACTGATTGCAGTAATTGTTCGGTATCGGTAGGTATTCCATTATCTGAAGGCTGACGGCAAAAAGAGCCGAGGGAGATTTAATTAAGTCTAAAACTGCTGTCATATTCCGGGTTTGTAAAGAACAGAAACACAGGCGGCAACAAAACACCAAATATTTCTCAAAGCATTTAACAACACACACACACACAAACACACACACTGGGACGGAAATCTGATGTTCATTCTGTTGTTTTCATGTGGAGCACACTGACGTGTAATACTGTGATAATGATACACAACCCACATTAAGTACATTTATATTATAATATATATAATAACATATAACATATAAAATTAGTAGCCTGTGATATAACTAGCTGTAGCTATACTGCAGATGGTATATACACATACAATACAGTTAAAAACAAAACACTCAGTCATACTAACTCAGTCATACTAACTCAGTTCATACTAACTCAGTCATACTAACTCAGTTCATACTAACTCAGTCTTACTAACTCAGTTCATACTAACTCAGTTCATACTAACTCAGTCATACTAACTCAGTCATACTAACTCAGTTCATACTAACTCAGTCTTACTAACACAGTTCATACTAACTCAGTCATACTAACTCAGTTCATACTAACTCAGTTCAAACTAACTCAGTTCATACTAACTCAGTTCATACTAACTCAGTTCATACAAACACAGTCATACTAACCCAGTTCATACTAACTCAGTTCATACTAACTCAGTTTATACTAACTCAGTTCATACTAACTCAGTTTATACTAATTCAGTTCATACTAACTCAGTCAAACTAACTCAGTCAAACTAACTCAGTCATACTAACTCAGTTCATACTAACTCAGTTCATACTAACTCAGTTCATACTAACTCAGTCAAACTAACTCAGTCATACTAACTCAGTCATACTAACTCAGTTCATACTAACTCAGTTCAAACTAACTCAGTTAGTACTAACTCAGTCATACTAACTCAGGTTCATACTAACTCAGTTCATATTAACTCAGTCATACTAACTCAGTTCATACTAACTCAGTTCATACTAACTCAGTCATAATAACTCAATCATACTAACTCAGTTCATAATAACTCAGTCATACTAACTCAGTTCATACTAACTCAGTCATAATAACTCAGTCATACTAACTCAGTTCATACTAACTCAGTTCATATAAACTCAATCATACTAACTCAGTTCATACTAACCCAGTCATACTAACTCAGTTCATACTAACTCAGTCATACTAACTCAGTTCATACTAACTCAGTTCAAACTAACTCAGTTCATACTAACTCAGTTTATACTAACTCAGTTCATACAAACACAGTCATACTAACCCAGTTCATACTAACTCAGTTCATACTAACTCAGTTTATACTAACTCAGTTCATACTAACTCAGTTTATACTAACTCAGTTCATACTAACTCAGTCAAACTAACTCAGTCAAACTAACTCAGTCATACTAACTCAGTTCATACTAACTCAGTCATACTAACTCAGTTCATACTAACTCAGTTCATACTAACTCAGTCATACTAACTCAGTCATACTAACTCAGGTCATACTAACTCAGTCATACTAACTCAGGCATACTAACTCAGGCATACTAACTCAGTTCATACTAACTCAGTTCATACTAACTCAGTCATACTAACTCAGTTCATACAAACTCAGTTCATACTAACTCAGTCATAATAACTCAGTCATACTAACTCAGTTCATACTAACTCAGTTCATATAAACTCAATCATACTAACTCAGTTCATACTAACTTAGTCATACAAACTCAGTTCATACTAACTCAGTCATACTAAGTCATACTAACTCAGTTCATACTAACTCAGTTCATATAAACTCAATCATACTAACTCAGTTCATACTAACTTAGTCATACAAACTCAGTTCATACTAACTCAGTCATACTAAGTCATACTAACTCAGTTCATACTAACTCAGTTCATATAAACTCAATCATACTAACTCAGTTCATACTAACTTAGTCATACAAACTCAGTATATACTAACTCAGTCATACTAAGTCATACTAACTCAGTTCATACTAACTTAGTCATACTAACTCAGTTCATACTAACTCAGTCATAATAACTCAGTCATACTAACTCAGTTCATACTAACTCAGTTCATAGTAACTCAGTTCATACTAACTCAGTCATAATAACTAAATCATAATAACTCAGTCATACTAACTCAGTCTTACTAACTCAGTTCATACTAACTCAGTTCATACTAACTCAGTCATACTAACTCAGTTCATACTAACTCAGTTCATACTAACTCAGTCATAATAACTCAGTCATAACTCAGTTCATACTAACTCAGTCATACTAAGTCATACTAAGTCAGTTCATACTAACTCTGTTCATACTAACACAGTTCATACTAACTCAGTCATAATAACTCAGTCATACTAACTCAGTTCATACTAACTCAGTTCATACTAATTCAGTAATAATAACTAAATCATAATAACTCAGTCATACTAACTCAGTTCATACTAACTCAGTCATAATAACTCAATCATACTAACTCAGTCATACTAACTCAGTTCATACTAACTCAGTCATACTAACTCAGTTCATACTAACTCAGTTCATACTAACTCAGTCATACTAACTCAGTCATACTAACTCAGTTCATACTAACTCAGTCATAATAACTCAGTCATAACTCAGTTCATAATAACTCAGTCATACTAACTCTGTTCATACTGCTGATCTGAGTATTTCAGAGTTAAGCTCTGTTGTTGGGATGAGATAAGTTTTACTTTCACATCATTTTTAACGCAGGGACCCAGAGACGCTACACGCTTATCTTGCTTGGTCCTGGAGTTGGGTTGGCTAGGCTACAATTAGCCAAGCTTAGGTTAGCCGAGCTGAGGGTAGCCTAGCTTAAGTTAGTCAAGCTACTTGCAGTGTGAAATGTAGCTGTAAGCCTAAAATTGCCATCATATGGCTATGGTAGTACTAGTAATTAGTGATGACTGTTAGTAGTACTAATCAGTAATGACTATGTTAGTAGTACTAAGCAGTGATGACTATGTTAGTAGTACTAATCAGTGATGACTATGTTAGTACTACTGATTAATGATGACTGTTAGTAGTACTAATCAGTGATGACTATGTTAGTACTACTGATTAATGATGACTGTTAGTAGTACTAATTAGTGATGACTGTTAGTACTACTGATTAATGATGTCTGTTAGTAGTACTAATTAGTGATGACTATGGTAGTACTACTGATTAATGATGTCTGTTAGTAGTACTAATCAGTGATGACTATGGTAGTACTACTGATTAATGATGACTGTTAGTAGTACTAATCAGTGATGACTATGGTAGTACTACTGATTAATGATGACTGTTAGTAGTACTAATTAGTGATGACTATGGTAGTAACACTGATTAATGATGACTGTTAGTAGTACTAATCAGTGATGACTATGGTAGTACTACTGATTAATGATGACTGTTAGTAGTACTAATCAGTGATGACTATGTTAGTAGTACTGATTAATGATGACTTTTAGTAGTACTAATTAGTGATGACTATGGTAGTACTACTGATTAATGATGTCTGTTAGTAGTACTAATTAGTGATGACTATGGTAGTACTACTGATTAATGATGACTGTTAGTAGTACTAATTAGTGATGACTATGTTAGTACTACTGATTAATGATGTCTGTTAGTAGTACTAATCAGTGATGACTATGTTAGTACTACTGATTAATGATGACTGTTAGTAGTACTAATTAGTGATGACTATGGTAGTACTACTGATTAATGATGACTGTTAGTAGTACTAATTAGTGATGACTATGGTAGTACTACTGATTAATGATGTCTGTTAGTAGTACTAATTAGTGATGACTATGGTAGTACTACTGATTAATGATGACTGTTAGTAGTACTAATTAGTGATGACTATGTTAGTACTACTGATTAATGATGTCTGTTAGTAGTACTAATCAGTGATGACTATGGTAGTACTACTGATTAATGATGACTGTTAGTAGTACTAATCAGTGATGACTATGGTAGTACTACTGATTAATGATGACTGTTAGTAGTACTAATTAGTGATGACTATGGTAGTACTACTGATTAATGATGACTGTTAGTAGTACTAATCAGTGATGACTATGGTAGTACTACTGATTAATGATGACTGTTAGTAGTACTTATCAGTGATGACTATGGTAGTACTACTGATTAATGATGACTGTTAGTAGTACTAATCAGTGATGACTATGGTAGTACTACTGATTAATGATGACTGTTAGTAGTACTAATTAGTGATGACTATGGTAGTACTACTGATTAATGATGTCTGTTAGTAGTACTAATTAGTGATGACTATGTTAGTACTACTGATTAATGATGTCTGTTAGTAGTACTAATTAGTGATGACTATGGTAGTACTACTGATTAATGATGACTGTTAGTAGTACTAATTAGTGATGACTATGGTAGTACTACTGATTAATGATGTCTGTTAGTAGTACTAATTAGTGATGACTATGTTAGTACTACTGATTAATGATGTCTGTTAGTAGTACTAATTAGTGATGACTATGGTAGTACTACTGATTAATGATGTCTGTTAGTAGTACTAATCAGTGATGACTATGGTAGTACTACTGATTAATGATGACTGTTAGTAGTACTAATCAGTGATGACTATGGTAGTACTACTGATTAATGATGACTGTTAGTAGTACTAATCAGTGATGACTATGTTAGTAGTACTGATTAATGATGACTTTTAGTAGTACTAATTAGTGATGACTATGGTAGTACTACTGATTAATGATGTCTGTTAGTAGTACTAATCAGTGATGACTATGTTAGTAGTACTGATTAATGATGTCTGTTAGTAGTACTAATTAGTGATGACTATGGTAGTACTACTGATTAATGATGTCTGTTAGTAGTACTAATTAGTGATGACTATGGTAGTACTACTGATTAATGATGTCTGTTAGTAGTACTAATCAGTGATGACTATGGTAGTACTACTGATTAATGATGACTGTTAGTAGTACTAATCAGTGATGACTATGGTAGTACTACTGATTAATGATGACTGTTAGTAGTACTAATCAGTGATGACTATTTTAGTAGTACTGATTAATGATGACTTTTAGTAGTACTAATTAGTGATGACTATGGTAGTACTACTGATTAATGATGTCTGTTAGTAGTACTAATTAGTGATGCCTATGTTAGTACTACTGATTAATGATGTCTGTTAGTAGTACTAATTAGTGATGACTATGGTAGTACTACTGATTAATGATGTCTGTTATTAGTACTAATTAGTGATGACTATGGTAGTACTACTGATTAATGATGACTGTTAGTAGTACTAATTAGTGATGACTATGGTAGTACTACTGATTAATGATGTCTGTTAGTAGTACTAATTAGTGATGACTATGTTAGTACTACTGATTAATGATGTCTGTTAGTAGTACTAATTAGTGATGACTATGGTAGTACTACTGATTAATGATGACTGTTAGTAGTACTAATTAGTGATGACTATGGTAGTACTACTGATTAATGATGTCTGTTAGTAGTACTAATTAGTGATGACTATGTTAGTACTACTGATTAATGATGTCTGTTAGTAGTACTAATTAGTGATGACTATGGTAGTACTACTGATTAATGATGTCTGTTAGTAGTTCTAATTAGTGATGACTATGGTAGTACTACTGATTAATGATGTCTGTTAGTAGTACTAATCAGTGATGACTATGGTAGTACTACTGATTAATGATGACTGTTAGTAGTACTAATCAGTGATGACTATGGTAGTACTACTGATTAATGATGACTGTTAGTAGTACTAATCAGTGATGACTATGTTAGTAGTACTGATTAATGATGACTTTTAGTAGTACTAATTAGTGATGACTATGGTAGTACTACTGATTAATGATGTCTGTTAGTAGTACTAATCAGTGATGACTATGTTAGTAGTACTGATTAATGATGTCTGTTAGTAGTACTAATTAGTGATGACTATGGTAGTACTACTGATTAATGATGTCTGTTAGTAGTACTAATTAGTGATGACTATGGTAGTACTACTGATTAATGATGTCTGTTAGTAGTACTAATCAGTGATGACTATGGTAGTACTACTGATTAATGATGACTGTTAGTAGTACTAATCAGTGATGACTATGGTAGTACTACTGATTAATGATGACTGTTAGTAGTACTAATCAGTGATGACTATTTTAGTAGTACTGATTAATGATGACTTTTAGTAGTACTAATTAGTGATGACTATGGTAGTACTACTGATTAATGATGTCTGTTAGTAGTACTAATTAGTGATGCCTATGTTAGTACTACTGATTAATGATGTCTGTTAGTAGTACTAATTAGTGATGACTATGGTAGTACTACTGATTAATGATGTCTGTTAGTAGTACTAATTAGTGATGACTATGGTAGTACTACTGATTAATGATGTCTGTTAGTAGTACTAATCAGTGATGACTATGGTAGTACTACTGATTAATGATGTCTGTTAGTAGTACTAATTAGTGATGACTATGGTAGTACTACTGATTAATGATGTCTGTTAGTAGTACTAATCAGTGATGACTATGGTAGTACTACTGATTAATGATGACTGTTAGTAGTACTAATCAGTGATGACTATGGTAGTACTACTGATTAATGATGACTGTTAGTAGTACTAATCAGTGATGACTATTTTAGTAGTACTGATTAATGATGACTTTTAGTAGTACTAATTAGTGATGACTATGGTAGTACTACTGATTAATGATGTCTGTTAGTAGTACTAATCAGTGATGACTATGGTAGTACTACTGATTAATGATGACTGTTAGTAGTACTAATCAGTGATGACTATGGTAGTACTACTGATTAATGATGACTGTTAGTAGTACTAATCAGTGATGACTATTTTAGTAGTACTGATTAATGATGACTTTTAGTAGTACTAATTAGTGATGACTATGGTAGTACTACTGATTAATGATGTCTGTTAGTAGTACTAATTAGTGATGCCTATGTTAGTACTACTGATTAATGATGTCTGTTAGTAGTACTAATTAGTGATGACTATGGTAGTACTACTGATTAATGATGTCTGTTAGTAGTACTAATTAGTGATGACTATGGTAGTACTACTGATTAATGATGTCTGTTAGTAGTACTAATCAGTGATGACTATGGTAGTACTACTGATTAATGATGTCTGTTAGTAGTACTAATCAGTGATGACTATGGTAGTACTACTGATTAATGATGTCTGTTAGTAGTACTAATCAGTGATGACTATGGTAGTACTACTGATTAATGATGACTGTTAGTAGTACTAATTAGTGATGACTATGGTAGTACTACTGATTAATGATGACTGTTAGTAGTACTAATCAGTGATGACTATGGTAGTACTACTGATTAATGATGACTGTTAGTAGTACTAATCAGTGATGACTATGTTAGTAGTACTGATTAATGATTACTTTTAGTAGTACTAATTAGTGATGACTATGGTAGTACTACTGATTAATGATGTCTGTTAGTAGTACTAATCAGTGATGACTATGGTAGTACTACTGATTAATGATGACTGTTAGTAGTACTAATTAGTGATGACTATGGTAGTACTACTGATTAATGATGACTGTTAGTAGTACTAATTAGTGATGACTATGTTAGTACTACTGATTAATGATGTCTGTTAGTAGTACTACTCAGTGATGACTAATACTAAAGTTACTGATACTAATAAAGACTGTGATGCTGACAGATGGTTATTGTTGAAGGTGGTTTGGTTGAGGGGAAAGTGAAAAGCTGTGAGCAGATATGTTTCAAATTAAAGGTTAGTATTAATGGAGGGAAGCGTGTTGAAGTATATATTTGGAATTGATATCTGCTGATATATGGCACCATTCTTTTTTTCTATGCTCTTTCTCCACACATCCCTCTTTCACTGCTGGAGATAAAGTTATTCTTGGTTCTCTTGCTCCCCCTGCTGCTGAACAGAAGTACTTGTGAGCCTATGTGTGTCCAGGTCCTGTTTTTTGGTATATTCTTACTTACTCACAGCTTGTGTCTCTTTGTTGTTGGGAATGAAACAGGCTGTTTGTGTTGCTGTGCCTTTAAGACTGATTAAAACAAATCCAGGAGATATCCTCTGATAACAGGATGACTCAGAGCAAGCAAAACACATTTTATGTTACTTCAAATGTTCAGACCTCTTAAAAACAATGCATATCAGGAGACGCCCCACTGACAGACTACTTGTTTATAATTATAGATCTTTTCTGCATCTGAAAAAGCAAATTATACCCAGTAGTGAAACACTGCTCAGTACTTCATTAAGCTAAATCAAGATTTGCTGCTAAAGGAACTGATTACATTCATACAATGTCTGGGGCGTCCAGGAGAAATCTGGAACCTAACTTTGTTCTTCAAACTGGATCAAGATCTGATCTACTTCTCTCACAATAACATATTCATGTTACTTTGTATTGTATGTCTGATTATTTACATCTGTTCTAATCAGATCTGCTGTTCTTACTGGTGAACATACACTTATTAATTAGATACAGCCTTTTAAAATCAATAAATGTTTATTTGCTCAGAAGAGTGTAATGGTTTAGGAATTAATAATACTAATTATCAATGACTGCATAAGTAATGCTAATTATCAATTACTACTAAGACTAGTTATTAGTGCTACTTATGAATGACTATGTTATTAATGCTAATTAGCTATTACTATTTTATTTAACTACTGTTTTAGTAATTCCAATTAGCAATGACTACATTAGTAAAATTAATTACCAATTACTTTTTAGTAATATTGATTAGCAAAGACTATATTAGTAATATTGATTAGCAAGGACTATGTAAGCACTATTAATTGGCGATGACTATATTAGTCAAATGAGTTAGCAGAGACTGTGTTAGTACTACTAATTATCGATGACTATATTAGTAATAATAAATAGCAGACATTATGTTAGTACTACTAATCAGTGATGACTGGTAGTACTAATAATTAGTGTTTTCTATGTTCGTACTACTAATTATTGATGACTATATTAGTAATATTATTTAGCAAAGACTATGTTGATACTACTAAGTAGCGATGACTATGTTACTAATACTAATTATTAGTACTAATTTATTGCAACAATATTAGATATTGACACTGATATTAGAGGAAAACATACACATAACATTAATATAAAATAAGTAATGTTTGTAAAGAAATACATTGAGTTTGGCACCACCTACTGGTCGGTCAGCATAACTCAGCCTTGTCTTCAGTGGAGGGCCCTAAAGTAGATAATAAAGTCATTCACTGCTGTGGCCTCTTTCTATGGGGGACAAAAATTGAGTTATATATATTGAGTTAATGAATATCATGAATCTATTCCTACATTTCTGTGCATGATCTCTTATTTGGGCTGTTTCTGTATTTCCACATTTAATTAATTAATTAAATAATTAATTATATATTTATTTCCATATTTATACATTATATTTATTTATAAATTTCTAATTTTATGTACTTATACATTTCTTTATTTATTTCTGTATTTCTGTATTTCTGCATTTAATTATTTATTTTTATATTTATTTATTCATACATTTATTTCTGTGTTTCCACATTTATTTATTTTTGTACTTCTGCTTTTGTATGTTAATGAGGTGGGTCGGTCCTATCCTCACTCTAGGATTGCTGAATCAGTTTCGGTCGTTTCAGTCTGCTACTACAGCCTTGGCCTTCAGCGGTTGCAGTCTGGAGTGTTGCAG
Organism: Megaleporinus macrocephalus; assembly: GCA_021613375.1. NCBI lineage: Eukaryota > Metazoa > Chordata > Actinopteri > Characiformes > Anostomidae > Megaleporinus > Megaleporinus macrocephalus. The sequence goes on along the minus strand of CM038707.1, from coordinate 49,147,550 downwards.
TCAGTGCTGTGTTACTTACGGCAGTGTTTAAGAGCCAGTTAAGATCATTAGCAAATGGTTTTCAGAGCTATGCGCCAAATGACTCCCTCCAGTTTGGTTTAAAAAGAGTTATTAGTTTAGTTTAGTACTGATATAGATTTGTAGCTGCTTGGTGTTCCCAGATAAATACTAACACAGACGTACACATACATTCCAATATGTACCAATAGAAATATCCCAATCCCTGAATAAACACTCTCTCTCACATTCATCAACACTAACATATATTTAAGATCTCACTCAGTCTGCACTTTCAGCAGAGCTCTCCATTGTGATGTCATAGCTCCATGGTAACGGTTAGCAGATGACGATGATGCAACAATGGATGACATCATCGAGCGCTGCGCTGAAGTTCCATTAGTCTGCAGGGGACACAGACTGTCTCTATAAAAACTCGACTCCAAGAGAAAGAACTTCATTTCTACTGCGAGACTGAGAGGACGCACATCTGCATCAGAAGTAGGCTAACCTGGTTTCTTTCTGAAGCTCTATTTGTTACAATCTCACTAAAAAGAGTGTTTAAATCGTAACAGCAGTGAAACACGCTCTGGTTCCTGTACGAGACGTTTAGCGTCGTAGAAAAGGAGAATTTAACTGGAAGAAGAATCTCTCACTGTTCTTCATCTGTACTACAATTAATCTTAGTGATGTCATATTATGATTATATAAGCCCACCTGAGCAGCTGAACAGAAGTACAAGGTGGTACAGTCAGTATAATGGTACTGTTTGAGTAGTTTGATCAGAGGAGGAAGGGTCTCCCCTAGTGAGTCTTGGTTCCTCCCAAGGTTTCTTCCTCCAGTCTGAGGGAGTTTTTCCTCTCCACTGTCTCCTCTGGCTTGCTCAGCGGGGTTTTTTATGTTTTTCTGTGGTTTCTATGATTACGTTCTGTATTTATTTTTCTTCTTCTGCTTATTTATGCTCTATTGAACTTTTCTTATCAATAAATTCCTGTAAAGCTGCTTTGTGACGACGTCAGTTGTTGAAAGCGCTATAGAAATAAATTTGATTTGATTTGATTCAGGTGTTTGAGTTGTGATGGTTCTGTATGTGACCGTATACCTGCATTTACTAACTAAACCCTGAGAGAGATCATTTTATGGGTGCGCTGATGTTGAGCTGGGAGCTTTTCTTCATCATGAAGTTGTTCAAGGTTTAATTTTCCTTCCTTCTGTTTTCTTCACCCAGTGATGTCTTACAATAAGCAGCTGATGGAAAACCAGCTGAACGAGGAGAGAACATGGGTTCTCCAGAAACTCCTGAAGGAGAGGGAGTTTAACAGGACTGAAATAGAACTGCGGTCCAAAGATCTTCTCAGAGAGTGGCAGAGAGAGAGTGAGAGGAAGATGAGGGAGGAGAAAGAATCCTGGAAGAAACAGGTGGAGCAGTTGAGCACAGGTGTAGACTGGATGAAGAAAATGAAGAAGCAGATGCAGATAATGAGAGAGGAGTGGCCAAGAGAGAAGGAGGAGATGATGAAGGAGATGAGGACAATGAGAGAGGAGTGTCTGAGAGAGAAGGAGATGATGATGAAGGAGATGAGGACGATGAGAGAGGAGTGGCTAAGGGAGAAGGAGATGATGGAGGAGGAAAAGAAAAAGCTGAAGTTGGAGGAGGAGAAACGAAAGAGGAGCTGGAGGGAAGACAGAAGAGCGCTGAACAAGCTGCTCTCTGAGATGGAGAAAGCCAGGGAGAACATGGAGAGACAGAGACTGGAGGAGAGAAAAGAGGTGACAGCATACAAGAAGATGCTGCAGACAGAGAGACAAACAGAAAGAGAGGAGATGAAGGAGTACAGGGAAAGGTTGGAGAGGGAGAGAGCGGAGGAGAGAAAAGAACTGCAGCAGTGTATGGAGAAGGTAGAGGAGAGACTGAAAGAGCTGCAGAAGGAGAGCAAGCTCATGCAGGAGGAAAGGAGAAAGATGGAGGAGGAGAGGAGGATGATGGAGGTAGAGAGGATGAAGGAGAAGAAATGGAGGGCAGAATATGTGCAGGAGGAAGAAGCTGAGAAGCTCGAGCTCAGAAGAGAGATGTGGTGGATGAGGACGGAGAGAAATCAGGAGAAACAACAGCTGAAGGCCTACAAGGAGAGAGATGAAGTGAGGACGAGGGAGATGGAGGAGCTGTGGAGAGAGGTGGAGCAAAAGATGGAGGAGCAGAAAGAAAAGATGGAGAGCGAGCTGAAAGAGAGAGAGCAGGACAGACTGCGAGAGCGGGAGAAAGAGAAAGAAAGGATAAGGAAGGAGAGTCAGAGGGAGCTGCAGAACATGAGGATGGAGCTGGAGAAAGAGAGGAAGAGGGTGAGGGAGGAAAGAGAGAGAGACAAACAGGAGCTGGTCAAAGACAAGGCTTTACTTCAGCTTCAGCTGGAGGCGAAGCTTCTGAAGGTCTTTGCTGAGGAGTCTGCCAAATTCAGAGAGGAGCAGAGGAGAAAGGAGAGGAGAGTCAGAAGTGAAGGAGAGAGGAGGGACAGCGTTAGCAGCACAGCAGGAGATGCGAGCTGCTGCTACGAGAGTGAGCAGGAGAGCCAAAGCCATAGCTCCATGGAGGACAGCAGTGGAGAAGAGAAGAAAGAGAAGAAAGAGAAGAAGAGCTTTCTTCGATTTCTTCGATTCTGGAAGAAGTGAGATGCAGAGGGACAGTGAGGACACATGTGCTGGGACTGACAGTCTCAGTCTCACTACGTACCCTGATAGTGAGGACCACTCCAGCATCAGCACCTCCAGCCAGTAACGAGCCAGCTCCTGGCATCAGCCCTCCAGCCAGTAACGAGCCAGCTCCTGGCATCAGCACCTCCAGCCAGTAACGAGCCAGCTCCCAGCATCAGCACCTCCAGCCAGTAAGGAGCCAGCTCCCAGCATCAGCCCTCCAGCCAGTAACGAGCCAGCTCCTGGCGTCAGCACCTCCAGCCAGTAACGAGCCAGCTCCTGGCATCAGCACCTCCAGCCAGTAAGGAGCCAGCTCCTGGCATCAGCACCTCCAGCCAGTAAGGAGTCCACTGTTCCAGTTTCTGGTAGGTTTCATATTTAGTTTACATTCATATGTTTTTCTTCATATGGTCGTATATTCCATACATGAAAAGCTCATATAGGTACATATACTACATTGGCGTATGGGTCTCGTTATTATTGCAGCACTGCTTGTATGTGTTTAAGGTTGTGGCCTGACCTAGACCGGCTCGTAACTATATGATCTTCTGCAAGTGCAGTTCTAGATACCTGCAGGATATATTTGGTGATTATTAATGTTTTGTAATTCTCTGTGTAGGAACCGACCTCCATCACTGAGAGACACAGTGTCCCCCCAAGACAAACCTGGCGTATCTACACATGGCAGACTAAACAATGAAAGAAAAAATGAAAGGTATGGTTTGGTTTTATATTTAATTGGTTTAAAAATAAATAAATAAAGGTGTTAGTATTAATTAGTATTAATTGGTATTAATTAGTATTAATTGGTATTAATAGGTATTCATTTGCATTAATTAATATTAATTGGTATTAATTGGTAGGGCATCATGAATTGAGGACGTTCCAGAATCCAGAACAGTCTTCTTAGACCTGCTTTGCTGCTCAGGAGTATATTTAAAGTCATACTCATGATTAGAACTCATTTTGTCTCTTCCTCAGATAATGACTCTCCTCCTGTCCTGCTGAACACTGTTGGAATACTGACCATCAGGGCCTCGTCCTCACCATCACCAACCAGCTCTCCTCCTCACCATCACCAACCAGCTCTCCTCCTCACTCATCAGCAACCAGCTCTCCTCCTCACTCATCACCAACCAGCTCTCCTCCTCACCATCACCAACCAGCTCTCCTCCTCACCCATCACCAACCAGCTCTCCTCCTCATCATCACCAACCAGCTCTCCTCCTCACCCATCAACAACCAGCTCTCCTCCTCACCATCACCAACCAGCTCTCCTGCTCACCCATCACCAACCAGCTCTCCTCCTCACCCATCACCAACTAGCTCTCCTCCTCACCCATCAACAACCAGCTCTCCTCCTCACCATCACCAACCAGCTCTCCTCCTCACCATCACCAACCAGCTCTCGTCCTCACCATCACCAACCAGCTCTCCTCCTCACCATCACCAACCAGCTCTCCTTCTCACCATCACCAACCAGCTCTCCTCCTCACCATCACCAACCAGCTCTCCTCCTCACCATCAACAACCAGCTCTCCTCCTCACCATCACCAACCAGCTCTCCTCCTCACCCATCACCAACCAGCTCTCCTCCTCACCATCACCAACCAGCTCTCCTCCTCACCCATCACCAACCAGCTCTCCTCCTCACTCATCACAAACCAGCTCTCCTCCTCACCATCACCAACCAGCTCTCCTCCTCACCATCAACAACCAGCTCTCCTCCTCACCATCACCAACCAGCTCTCCTGCTCACCCATCACCAACCAGCTCTCCTCCTCACCCATCACCAACCAGCTCTCCTCCTCACCCATCAACAACCAGCTCTCCTCCTCACCATCACCAACCAGCTCTCCTCCTCACCATCACCAACCAGCTCTCGTCCTCACCATCACCAACCAGCTCTCCTCCTCACCATCACCAACCAGCTCTCCTTCTCACCATCACCAACCAGCTCTCCTCCTCACCATCACCAACCAGCTCTCCTCCTCACCATCAACAACCAGCTCTCCTCCTCACCATCACCAACCAGCTCTCCTGCTCACCCATCACCAACCAGCTCTCCTCCTCACCCATCACCAACCAGCTCTTCTCCTCACCATCACCAACCAGCTCTTCTCCTCACCATCACCAACCAGCTCTCCTCCTCACCATCACCAACCAGCTCTCCTCCTCACCAACCAGCTCTCCTCCTCACCATCACCTGTACACTGATTACTGTACACTGTATCACAGTGTCATATCTTCAGTGTTGTTCCATAAAAAGATACAATAAAATATTCATAACAATGTGAGTGGTGTACTCTCTTCTGTGAGATACTGTACATGTTGTAACTGTATATTTTGTAACTGTATGTTTTCAAACTCCTGTAAAGCTGCTTCGTGACAACATCGTTGTAAAAAGTGCTACACAAATAAACTTGAATTGAATTGAATTGAACAGTGATGCAGCTACCTAGTCTGGGTTCGCCATAATGGCTTCTTGGGGTTCTTGTTGGAAATCATGTTCTGGATAGCGTCTAAGTACACTGACATTATTACTGTTCTTAAATCTGTGAAATACTGATATTTATCTTGATAATTACATATTTATTTAACTAGAATCACAGAAAGTAAAAAATATATATTATACATTCCTGCATTTACAAGAAGGATCCACTCCCAGACCCCCTGTTACGTTTCCACAAAGGGTTGTGGTCTAGGGCAGAGTGCGGGGACAGTGACGTGTGGTGTGAGGAGGTGGAGATGGCCAACCGGGGAGTACAGGAAACAGATTTGTTTCAAAGACGTCCACGTTGATACACAATAGTACACAAAAAACACAGACTAATTACAAAACACCTCAAGACCAAAAACAATGGGACGCTGAAGAACTGGGCCAGCCTGGGAGAGAACACACACGACACCAGCTTGTACTTTAGTATCTTCTCTAACTAGCAGAAATAAAATTAGAATCAGAATCAGAATTGTTTATTCGCCAAGTATGTCATACATACAGGGAGTTTGTATTAGTGAGGCACACGTGTATGACATGTAACAAGAACAATATTACACTAAGAGAAACACACAGCACGATACAATATATAAAATCAACAATAAGAATAATAAGAGTAATAGTCAGGAAAGGTGCTGATGAAGTATATGAAAATCTGTGCTTATAGATGTACGGATATTCTACACATAGTGAGTCTGAGTAGAGATATATAATATTATAAGAGCTGTTACTTACAGAATCTGTACAGCTGTGCTGATAAACATTCTGTTATAAAGAAGTTCCTGTAATACAGGATGTAGGGTGACCACTGTGGTTAATGAGAGTAGTGCAGGGTGACCACTGTGGTTGCTGAGAGTAACAGTATGGGTTTGTAGTGCAGGGTGACCACTGTGGTTGCTGAGAGTAACAGTATGGGTTTGTAGTGCAGGGTGACCACTGTGGTCGCTGAGAGTAACAGTATGGGTTTGTAGTGCAGGGTGACCACTGTGGTTAATGAGAGTAACAGCTGCTATGCTGTGAAGGAAATATTTAACACAGGTAGAATGCACTTCTGTGATGAGAAAGCTCACGTGAGAGGATCCACTCTTTCCCTTTTGTTCATACCTGCTTCCATTCAGGGGAGCTTTAATATGAAAACCAGATTCTATTGTATTACATAGTCTAATATCATTAGTTGTAGTTTATTTACATGGATTGTAACTGCTTAAGAGATACAGCAATCTTTCTGTGATGACGTCATAGACAGAAAAAGAAAACAGAAAAAAGTTACTTCTTTACAGGTGTGAGTATGACAACACTCTGGCCATCTTTTTATCTTTGAATGACATTCTGACATTCAAATCCTTAGCCAATATATATATGGTATAAAAAAATAGCTGAATATAATTTGGTAGAGACCCCCTGACTTACAGAAACTGCCCTGGCTAGTGTATTTTGTTAACATGATGAGCAGCTCTGGTATCAAGTTGTATTAATGGGTACAGAATAATACAACCTCATTAACCCTACAAACCAGCCTCAAAGTTCTAGGGGGTCCCTAAAAGTCAACATCAGAAACATCTCAAGCACTACCTGAGGGGAAAGATGTTCTCTGAAGCATTGGCCATGAGGTGTTATCTCATGTCACAATTTATTATTATTATTTTTTATTTCTTACCTCTTCCCTCCAAACAACCTCCAGAGGAATGCCAGCAATAGAGGTCTTTAGGATGTCTGGAATAAACCCATGATCAATTCTGCAGTTCTCAAACTGAACACAGTGCACATGTGAAAAGTTCACAAAACCAACATCTTTCTGTTGTTGCGTCACATCCAGGTCTGTCATTGCCCACAAGAGGGCGCCAAAAGGTCATCAATCTGGGATCTTGAGAGAGGTCCTGTCCTCTCAGCCTTGTAATCTTTAGTCCACTCCACTCTGGTTTGCATCTGCTTGTTAAATTCATAAAACCATCATTAGATTCAGTCAAGCTGTGAAACAAGTTTGTTTGGGAACTTGTTTGAAATTCAAGGTATGAGTGCCTTTCATTTTAAAACTGCCCTTTCTTCTGGTTTTAAGCAGAGAGTCAGTTTATATATATATAAACCGACGCTGGGAGACGATCATGTTGGCAGTGACTCGAAAGCTGGGCGGTCAGACGAACAGAAAGTATGTGCTGGGAATGACTGGCAGGGAAAGGTACTAACCACTACACCACCATACTAACCACTACACCACCGTACTAACCACTACACCACCATACTAACCACTACACCACCGTACTAACCACTACACCAGCATACTAACCACTACACCACCATACTAACCACTACACCACCATACTAACCCCTACACCACCATACTAACCACTACACCACCGTACTAACCACTACACCACTATACTAACCACTACACCACCATACTAACCTTTACACCACCATACTAACCACTACACCACCATACTCACCACTACACCACCTTACTAACCACTACACCACCATACTCACCACTACACCACCTTACTAACCACTACACCACCATACTAACCACTACACCACCATACTAACCACTACACCACCATACTGACCACTACACCACCATACTAACCACTACACCACCGTACTAACCACTACACCACCATACTAACCACTACACCACCGTACTAACCACTACACCACCATACTAACCACTACACCACCGTACTAACCACTACACCAGCATACTAACCACTACACCACCATACTAACCACTACACCACCATACTAACCCCTACACCACCATACTAACCACTACACCACCATACTAACCACTACACCACCATACTAACCACTACACCACCATACTCACCACTACACCACCTTACTAACCACTACACCACCATACTCACCACTACACCACCTTACTAACCACTACACCACCATACTAACCACTACACCACCATACTAACCACTACACCACCATACTGACCACTACACCACCATACTAACCACTACACCACCGTACTAACCACTACACCACCGTACTGATATACTTATACTTATATTATAAGTAATATAAAAGCTAAAAAGCTCTGTGATACAGTTCCACAGACTACAGCACCTACTTTGTGTTAAGAGACTGAAAACAGCCCAGCAGTTCCTCATGCCATCTTTAGACTGATCAGTTTCTGCTGAGTGCTGCGTGATTATGTTCTCCTACATTTTTCTCTCAGCGGTTCAACTTTCCTCCAGGTCTTCACCAAGATACACTCATAACCCTCACACCCGCACATGTGTGATGTGATGTTACAGAATCCCTGAGTCGGACACATGCACATGAAGATCATGGTCCACTATTGAGGCCACAGTGGTCTGGACCAAGATATTTTTTCTGAGGTGTATTTAATAAAAGTCATAAAATAAATAAATAAACTGCAATTATTGACTCACCTGGTCAACAGCAGCATTGCACTCTGGAAATCCGACTGAATCTGCAAGTCACTAGAATTTTATTAGTGAGATTAGCTTTAAGTCACTCCTAACATTAAGGCTCACAGTGTTTCTCTGCGACTGTATTCTACAGGTATGGTGCACAACAAGACCCACAATGTATTTCTATACTATGTGCTCAGATACAGACATATCTCCAGACATAGTATATACATTATCTAGTATATACATAGTATACACATATCTACATTATAACAGGAGCTGGTATGATCTCCATTTATTGAGAAGGCACGTTAATCTGATGTCAATCCACTCTGAGGGGTGTTTGAGTAAAAGAGTTCCCCACATCATCGTCTACGGCCAGAAAACAGGATCCGAGAATGAGATTATATGTGTATTCATCAACACTGGATATCTGGATATTCCCTTATTTAAAAAATCAGGATAATCAGTCATTATCAGTGATTGAGACATTGAATCTCCGCTCACATACCCAGATACATCATCCTAAAGTATCTGCTGCTCTCGACGCCGGATCTACAGTCACGCTGAGGCGGACAGAGCGCGAGCAGACCTTCAGTAAGCTCAGCGTTTAGTAGTGCGAACAGAGTGGCTCTCGATGGTCACAGTGCAGCTTGTGTTTAGTCAGAATGGAGTGCTTTCAGCTGCTCAGCAGTTCTAATTAATGCAGCATGACGTTATACAGTGTATTTTGGGGGGTGGGCGGCTCACTGTCCTCCACCACCTCCAGCAGGTGAAGAGACATCCGTTAAGCAAGGGACATTTTAACAATGCTGCATTGAGGAGGACATACATTTTCTCTCACACCGCAAAACATCCTCCCTCCTGTGGAGACCAGGGTGTGTGACTGTGTTTGTGTGTGTGTATGTGTAGCAGCGTTTCACCCAGCAGAGGGCGCTCTTAGGACAAGGAAACCACAGCCTCTGGCTAGGTTCAGAAAAAACCTCTTGCCACAGGCTGACAACACATTAACCTGTGTGTTGGTTTCTTTCTTGTCATGTAGAGGTATGAAATGTCCTCACATACATTTTAGTGGTGAAACTGTAGACTGATATGTTGATGAAGCCTTGTGCCACGTTTTAGTCTAAATTTAGTGTGTTTTGGTTAAGTATTATTGAGTAAATGGGGAGACAGAAAATATGTTAGCCATAAACGGTTCAAATGGAGAATTCCCCCCCTTTGTACTTTTATATGTTCTGTAATCCGGTGTTTTCACTAAAAAGTCTAAAGCATTTGATATAATTCAAGTCTAAGAGTGTTAAGGAAGTGTATTTCCGTTGTTCTGAGCTTCTGCAACAGTAGTGTTTTCTCTCTATCCTAAGCAATAGTGCAGCTGCATAGCTTAGCTACTTCAATACAGCCAGAAGTACAAGTGTAAGCTCCCACTGTCTCCAAACTATACAAACTATACAACATAGCTGGTCTCACCACTGTCTCCAAACCATAAAACATAGCTGGTCTCACCACTGTCTCCAAAGCATACAACATAGCTGGTCTCACTACTGTCTCCAAACCATACAACATAGCCTGTCCCACCACTGTCTCCAAACTATACAAACTATACAACATAGCCGGTCCCACCAGTGTCTCCAAACCATACAACATAGCAGGTCTCACCACTGTCTCCAAACTATACAAACTATACAACATAGCCGGTCTCACCACTGTCTCTAAACCATACAACATAGCCGGTCTCACCACTGTCTTCAAACCATACAACATAGCAGGTCTCACCACTGTCTCCAAACTATACAAACTATACAACATAGCTGGTCTCACCACTGTCTCCAAACCATACAACATAGCTGTTCTCACAACTGTCTCTAAACCATACAACAAAGCCGGTCTCACCACTGTCTCTAAACCATACAACATAGCCTGTCCCACCACTGTCTCGAAACCATACAACATAGCCTGTCTCACCACTGTCTCCAAACCATACAACATAGCCGGTCCCACCACTGTCTCTAAATCATACAACATAGCCGGTCCCACCACTGTCTCCAAACCATACAACATAGCTGGTCTCACCACGGTCTCCAAACCATACAACATAGCTCGTCTCACCACTGTCTCCTAACCATACAACATAGCTGGTCTCACCACGGTCTCCAAACCATACACCATAGCTGGTCTCACCACTGTCTCCAAACCGTACAACATAGCTGTTCTCACCACGGTCTCCAAACCATACAACATAGCTCGTCTCACCACTGTCTCCAAACCATACAACATAGCTGGTCTCACCACGGCCTCCAAACCATACACCATAGCTGGTCTCACCACTGTCTCCAAACCATACAACATAGCTGGTCTCACCACTGTCTCCTAACCATACAACATAGCTGGTCTCACCACTGTCTCTAAACCATACAACATAGCCGGTCCCACCACTGTCTCCAAACCATACAACATAGCTGGTCTCACCACTGTCTCCAAACCATACAACATAGCCGGTCTCACCACTGTCTCCAAACCATACAACATAGCCGGTCGCACCACTGTCTCCAAACTATACAAACTATACAACATAGCCGGTCTCACCACTGTCTCTAAACCATACAACATAGCCGGTCCCACCACTGTCTCCAAACCATACAACATAGCTAGTCTCACCACTGTCTCTAAACCATACAACATAGCCGGTCCCACCACTGTCTCCAAACTATACAAACCATACAACATAGCCGGTCCCACCACTGTCTCTAAATCATACAACATAGCCGGTCTCACCACTGTCTCTAATCTATACAAACTATACAACTTAGCCGGTCCCACCACTGTATCCAAACCATACAACATAGCTGGTCTCACCACGGTCTCCAAACCATACAACATAGCTCGTCTCACCACTGTCTCCTAACCATACACCATAGCTGGTCTCACCACTGTCTCCAAACCATACAACATAGCTGTTCTCACCACGGTCTCCAAACCATACAACATAGCTCGTTTCACCACTGTCTCCTAACCATACAACATAGCTGGTCTCACCACGGTCTCCAAACCATACACCATAACTGGTCTCACCACTGTCTCCAAACCATACAACATAGCTGGTCTCACCACTGTCTCCTAACCATACAACATAGCTGGTCTCACCACTGTCTCTAAACCATACAACATAGCCGGTCCCACCACTGTCTCCAAACCATACAACATAGCCGGTCTCACCACTGTCTCCAAACCATACAACATAGCCGGTCTCAGCACTGTCTCCAAACCATACAAAATAGCCGTTCGCACCACTGTCTCCAAACTATACAAACTATACAATATAGCTCGTCTCACCACTGTCTCTAAACCATACAACATAGCCGGTCCCACCACTGTCTCCAAACCATACAACATAGCCGGTCTCACCACTGTCTCTAAACCATACAACATAGCCGGTCCCACCACTGTCTCCAAACCATACAACATAGCTGGTCTCACCACTGTCTCCAAACCATACAACATAGCCGGTCCCACCACTGTCTCCAAACCATACAACATAGCCGGTCCCACAACTGTCTCCAAACTATACAAACCATACAACATAGCCGGTCCCACCACTGTCTCTAAATCATACAACATAGCCGGTCTCACCACTGTCTCTAATCTATACAAACTATACAACTTAGCCGGTCCCACCACTGTATCCAAACCATACAACATAGCTGGTCTCACCATGGTCTCCAAACCATACAACATAGCTCGTCTCACCACTGTCTCCTAACCATACACCATAGCTGGTCTCACCACTGTCTCCAAACCATACAATATAGCCGTTCGCACCACTGTCTCCAAACTATACAAACTATACAATATAGCTCGTCTCACCACTGTCTCTAAACCATACAACATAGCCGGTCCCACCACTGTCTCCAAACCATACAACATAGCCGGTCTCACCACTGTCTCTAAACCATACAACATAGCCGGTCCCACCACTGTCTCCAAACCATACAACATAGCTGGTCTCACCACTGTCTCCAAACCATACAACATAGCCGGTCCCACCACTGTCTCCAAACCATACAACATAGCCGGTCTCACCACTGTCTCTAAACCATACAACATAGCTGGGCTCACCACTGTCTCCAAACCATACAACATTGCTGTTCTCGCCACGGTCTCCAAACCATACAACATAGCTCGTCTCACCACTGTCTCCAAACCATACAACATAGCTGGTCTCACCACGGTCTCCAAACCATACACCATAGCTGGTCTCACCACTGTCTCCAAACCATACAACATAGCTGGTCTCACCACTGTCTCCTAACCATACAACATAGCTGGTGTCACCACTGTCTCTAAACCATACAACATAGCCGGTCCCACCACTGTCTCTAAACCATACAACATAGCCGGTCCCACCACTGTCTCCAAACCATACAACATAGCTGGTCTCACCACTGTCTCCAAACCATACAACATAGCCGGTCCCACCACTGTCTCCAAACCATACAACATAGCCGGTCTCACCACTGTCTCTAAACCATACAACATAGCTGGGCTCACCACTGTCTCCAAACCATACAACATTGCTGTTCTCACCACGGTCTCCAAACCATACAACATAGCTCGTCTCACCACTGTCTCCAAACCATACAACATAGCTGGTCTCACCACGGTCTCCAAACCATACACCATAGCTGGTCTCACCACTGTCTCCAAACCATACAACATAGCTGTTCTCACCACGGTCTCCAAACCATACAACATATCTCGTCTCTTAACCATCACTGTCTCTAAACCATACAACTTAGCCAGTCCCACCACTGTCTCCAAACCATACAACATAGCCGGTCTCACCACTGTCTCCAAACCATACAACATAGCCGGTCCCACAACTGTCTCCAAACCATACAACATAGCCGGTCGCACCACTGTCTCCAAATTATACAAACTATACAACATAGCCGGTCTCACCACTGTCTCTAAACTATACAACATAGCTGGTCCCACCACTGTCTCCAAACCATACAACATAGGCGGTCTCACCACTGTCTCTAAACCATACAACATAGCCGGTCCCACCACTGTCTCCAAACCATACAACATAGCCGGTCCCACCACTCTCTCTAAACCATACAACATAGCCGGTCCCACCACTGTCTGTAAACCATCCAACATAGCTGTTCTCACCACTGTCTCCTAACCATACAACATAGCCGGTCTCACCACTGTCTCTAAACCATACAACATAGCCGGTCCCACGACTGTCTCTAAACCATACAACATAGCCGGTCCCACGACTGTCTCCAAACCATACAACATAGCTCGTCTCACCACTGTCTCCTAACCATACACCATAGCTGGTCTCACCACTGTCTCCAAACCATACAACATAGCTGTTCTCACCACGGTCTCCAAACCATACAACATAGCTCGTTTCACCACAGTCTCCAAACCATACAACATAGCTGGTCTCACCACGGTCTCCAAACCATACACCATAGCTGGTCTCACCACTGTCTCCAAACCATACAACATAGCTGGTCTCACCACTGTCTCCTAACCATACAACATAGCTGGTCTCACCACTGTCTCTAAACCATACAACATAGCCGGTCCCACCACTGTCTCCAAACCATACAACATAGCCGGTCTCACCACTGTCTCCAAACCATACAACATAGCCGGTCTCACCACTGTCTCCAAACCATACAACATAGCCGTTCGCACCACTGTCTCCAAACTATACAAACTATACAATATAGCTCGTCTCACCACTGTCTCTAAACCATACAACATAGCCGGTCCCACCACTGTCTCCAAACCATACAACATAGCCGGTCTCACCACTGTCTCTAAACCATACAACATAGCCGGTCCCACCACTGTCTCCAAACCATACAACATAGCTGGTCTCACCACTGTCTCCAAACCATACAACATAGCCGGTCCCACCACTGTCTCCAAACCATACAACATAGCCGGTCTCACCACTGTCTCTAAACCATACAACATAGCTGGGCTCACCACTGTCTCCAAACCATACAACATTGCTGTTCTCGCCACGGTCTCCAAACCATACAACATAGCTCGTCTCACCACTGTCTCCAAACCATACAACATAGCTGGTCTCACCACGGTCTCCAAACCATACACCATAGCTGGTCTCACCACTGTCTCCAAACCATACAACATAGCTGGTCTCACCACTGTCTCCTAACCATACAACATAGCTGGTCTCACCACTGTCTCTAAACCATACAACATAGCCGGTCCCACCACTGTCTCTAAACCATACAACATAGCCGGTCCCACCACTGTCTCCAAACCATACAACATAGCTGGTCTCACCACTTTCTCCAAACCATACAACATAGCCGGTCCCACCACTGTCTCCAAACCATACAACATAGCCGGTCTCACCACTGTCTCTAAACCATACAACATAGCTGGGCTCACCACTGTCTCCAAACCATACAACATTGCTGTTCTCACCACGGTCTCCAAACCATACAACATAGCTCGTCTCACCACTGTCTCCAAACCATACAACATAGCTGGTCTCACCACGGTCTCCAAACCATACACCATAGCTGGTCTCACCACTGTCTCCAAACCATACAACATAGCTGTTCTCACCACGGTCTCCAAACCATACAACATATCTCGTCTCTAAACCATCACTGTCTCTAAACCATACAACTTAGCCAGTCCCACCACTGTCTCCGAACCATACAACATAGCCGGTCTCACCACTGTCTCCAAACCATACAACATAGCCGGTCCCACAACTGTCTCCAAACCATACAACATAGCCGGTCGCACCACTGTCTCCAAATTATACAAACTATACAACATAGCCGGTCTCACCACTGTCTCTATACTATACAACATAGCTGGTCCCACCACTGTCTCCAAACCTTACAACATAGCCGGTCTCACCACTGTCTCTAAACCATACAAATTAGCCGGTCCCACCACTGTCTCCAAACCATACAACATAGCTGGTCCCACCACTCTCTCTAAACCATACAACATAGCCGGTCCCACCACTGTCTGTAAACCATCCAACATAGCTGTTCTCACCACTGTCTCCTAACCATACAACATAGCCGGTCTCACCACTGTCTCTAAACCATACAACATAGCCGGTCCCACGACTGTCTCCAAACCATACAACATAGTCGGTCTCACCACTGTCTCCAAACCATACAACATAGCCGGTCTCACCACTGTCTCCAAACCATACAACATAGCTGTTCTCACCACTGTCTCCTAACCATAAAACATAGCCGGTCTCACCACTGTCTCCAAACCATACAACATAGCCGGTCTCACCACTGTCTCCAAACCATACAACATAGCCGGTCTCACCACTGTCTCCAAACCATACAACATAGCTGTTCTCACCACTGTCTCCTAACCATACAACATAGCCGGTCTCACCACTGTCTCCAAACCATACAACATAGCTGTTCTCACCACTGTCTCCTAACTATACAACATAGCCGGTCTCACCACTGTCTCTAAACCATACAGCATAGCCGGTCTCACCACTGACTCCAAACCATACAACATAGCCGGTCTTACCACTGTCTCCAAACCATACAACATAGCCGGTCTCAACACTATCTCCAAACCATACAAAATAGCTGGTCTCACCACTGTCTCCAAACCATACACCATAGCTGGTCTCACCACTGTCTCTAAACCATACAACATAGCTGGTCTCACCACTGTCTCCTAACCATACAACATAGCTAGTCTCACCACTGTCTCTAAACCATACAACATAGCCGGTCCCACCACTGTCTCCAAACCATACAACATAGCTGGTCTCACCACTGTCTCTAAACCATACAACATAGCCGGTCCCACCACTTTCTCCAAACCATACAACATCGCAGGTCTCACCACTGTCTCTAAACCATACAACATAGCCGGTCCCACCACTGCCTCCAAACCAAACAACATAGCCGGTCTCACCACTGTCTCCAAACCATACAACATAGCCGGTCCCACCACTGTCTCCAAACCATACAACATAGCCGGTCTCACCACTTTCTCTAAACCATACAACATAGTCGGTCCCACCACTGTCTCCAAACCATACAACATAGCTGGTCTCACCACTGTCTCTAAACCATACAACATAGCCGGTCTCACCACTGACTCCAAACTATACAAACTATACAACATAGCCGGTCCCACCACTGTCTCCAAACCATACAACATAGCTGGTCTCACCACTGTCTCCAAACCATACAACATAGCCGGTCTCACCACTGTCTCCAAACCATACAACATAGCCGGTCTCACAGCTGTCTCTAAACCATACAACATAGCCGGTCCCACCACTGTCTCCAAACCTTACAACATAGCCGGTCTCACCACTGTCTCCAAACCATACAACATAGCCGGTCCCACCACTGTCTCCAAACCATACAACATAGCCGGTCTCACCACTGTCTCTAAACCATACAACATAGCCGGTCCCACCACTGTCTCCAAACCATACAACATAGCTGGTCTCACCACTGTCTCTAAACCATACAACATAGCCGGTCTCACCTCTGTCTCCAAACTATACAACATAGCCGGTCTCACCACTGTCTCTAAACCATACAACATAGCCGGTCCCACCACTGTCTCCAAACCATACAACATAGCCAGTCCCACCACTGTCTCCAAACCATACAACATAGCTGGTCTCACCACTGTCTCCAAACCATACAACATAGCCGGTCCCACCACTGTCTCCAAACCATACAACATAGCCGGTCTCACCACTGTCCCTAAACCATACAACATAGCCGGTCCCACCACTGTCTCCAAACCATACAACATAGCCGGTCTCACCACTGTCTCTAAACCATACAACATAGCTGTTCTCACCACTGTCTCCAAACCATACAACATAGCCGGTCTCACCACTGTCTCTAAACCATACAACATAGCCGGTCCCACCACTGTCTCCAAACCATACAACATAGCCGGTCTCACCACTGTCTCCAAACCATACAACATAGCTGTTCTCACCACGGTCTCCAAACCATACACCATAGCTGGTCTCACCACTGTCTCCAAACCATACAACATAGCTGTTCTCACCACGGTCTCCAAACCATACAACATATCTCGTCTCTAAACCATCACTGTCTCTAAACCATACAACTTAGCCAGTCCCACCACTGTCTCCGAACCATACAACATAGCCGGTCTCACCACTGTCTCCAAACCATACAACATAGCCGGTCCCACAACTGTCTCCAAACCATACAACATAGCCGGTCGCACCACAGTCTCCAAATTATACAAACTATACAATATAGCCGGTCTCACCACTGTCTCTAAACTATACAACATAGCTGGTCCCACCACTGTCTCCAAACCTTACAACATAGCCGGTCTCACCACTGTCTCTAAACCATACAAATTAGCCGGTCCCACCACTGTCTCCAAACCATACAACATAGCTGGTCCCACCACTCTCTCTAAACCATACAACATAGCCGGTCCCACCACTGTCTGTAAACCATCCAACATAGCTGTTCTCACCACTGTCTCCTAACCATACAACATAGCCGGTCTCACCACTGTCTCTAAACCATACAACATAGCCGGTCGCACGACTGTCTCCAAACCATACAACATAGTCGGTCTCACCACTGTCTCCAAACCATACAACATAGCCGGTCTCACCACTGTCTCCAAACCATACAACATAGCTGTTCTCACCACTGTCTCCTAACCATAAAACATAGCCGGTTTCACCACTGTCTCCAAACCATACAACATAGCCGGTCTCACCACTGTCTCCAAACCATACAACATAGCCGGTCTCACCACTGTCTCCAAACCATACAACATAGCTGTTCTCACCACTGTCTCCTAACCATACAACATAGCCGGTCCCACCACTGTCTCCAAACCATACAACATAGCTGTTCTCACCACTGTCTCCTAACTATACAACATAGCCGGTCTCACCACTGTCTCTAAACCATACAGCATAGCCGGTCTCACCACTGACTCCAAACCATACAACATAGCCGGTCTTACCACTGTCTCCAAACCATAAAACATAGCCGGTCTCAACACTATCTCCAAACCATACAAAATAGCTGGTCTCACCACTGTCTCCAAACCATACACCATAGCTGGTCTCACCACTGTCTCTAAACCATACAACATAGCTGGTCTCACCACTGTCTCCTAACCATACAACATAGCTAGTCTCACCACTGTCTCTAAACCATACAACATAGCCGGTCCCACCACTGTCTCCAAACCATACAACATAGCTGGTCTCACCACTGTCTCTAAACCATACAACATAGCCGGTCCCACCACTTTCTCCAAACCATACAACATCGCAGGTCTCACCACTGTCTCTAAACCATACAACATAGCCGGTCCCACCACTGCCTCCAAACCAAACAACATAGCCGGTCTCACCACTGTCTCCAAACCATACAACATAGCCGGTCCCACCACTGTCTCCAAACCATACAACATAGCCGGTCTCACCACTTTCTCTAAACCATACAACATAGTCGGTCCCACCACTGTCTCCAAACCATACAACATAGCTGGTCTCACCACTGTCTCTAAACCATACAACATAGCCGGTCTCACCACTGACTCCAAACTATACAAACTATACAACATAGCCGGTCCCACCACTGTCTCTAAACCATACAACATCGCCGGTCCCACCACTGTCTCCTAACCATACAACATAGCTGGTCTCACCACTGTCTCCAAACCATACAACATAGCCGGTCTCACAGCTGTCTCTAAACCATACAACATAGCCGGTCCCACCACTGTCTCCAAACCTTACAACATAGCCGGTCTCACCACTGTCTCCAAACCATACAACATAGCCGGTCCCACCACTGTCTCCAAACCATACAACATAGCCGGTCTCACCACTGTCTCTAAACCATACAACATAGCCGGTCCCACCACTGTCTCCAAACCATACAACATAGCTGGTCTCACCACTGTCTCTAAACCATACAACATAGCCGGTCTCACCTCTGTCTCCAAACTATACAACATAGCCGGTCTCACCACTGTCTCTAAACCATACAACATAGCCGGTCCCACCACTGTCTCCAAACCATACAACATAGCCGGTCTCACCACTGTCTCTAAACCATACAACATAGCCAGTCCCACCACTGTCTCCAAACCATACAACATAGCTGGTCTCACCACTGTCTCCAAACCATACAACATAGCCGGTCCCACCACTGTCTCCAAACCATACAACATAGCCGGTCTCACCACTGTCCCTAAACCATACAACATAGCCGGTCCCACCACTGTCTCCAAACCATACAACATAGCCGGTCTCACCACTGTCTCTAAACCATACAACATAGCTGTTCTCACCACTGTCTCCTAACCATACAACATAGCCGGTCTCACCACTGTCTCTAAACCATACAACATAGCCGGTCCCACCACTGTCTCCAAACCATACAACATAGCCGGTCTCACCACTGTCTCCAAACCATACAACATAGCTGTTCTCACCACTGTCTCCTAACCATACAACATAGCCGGTCTCACCACTGTCTCCAATCCATACAACATAGCTGTTCTCACCACTGTCTCCTAACCATACAACATAGCCGGTCTCACCACTGTCTCCTAACCATACAACATAGCCGGTCTCACCACAGTCTTTAAACCATACAGCATA
This sequence comes from Megaleporinus macrocephalus, assembly GCA_021613375.1. Classification (NCBI taxonomy): domain Eukaryota; kingdom Metazoa; phylum Chordata; class Actinopteri; order Characiformes; family Anostomidae; genus Megaleporinus; species Megaleporinus macrocephalus. Next base: position 49,127,283 of record CM038707.1, on the reverse strand, counting down.
GCCGGTCTCACCACTGTCTCCAAACCATACAATATAGCCGGTCTAACCACTGTCTCCAAACCATACAACATAGCTGTTCTCACCACGGTCTCCAAACCATATAACATAGCTCGTCTCATCACTGTCTCCAAACCATACAACATAGCTGGTCTCACCACGGTCTCCAAACCATACACCATAGCTGGTCTCACCACTGTCTCCAAACCATACAACATAGCCGGTCTCACCACTGTCTCTAAACCATACAACATAGCTGGTCTCACCATTGTTTCCAAACCATACAACATAGCTGTTCTCACCACGGTCTCCAAACCATACAACATAGCTCGTCTCACCACTGTCTCCAAACCATACAACATAGCCGGTCTCACCACTGTCTCCAAACCATACAACATAGCCGGTCTCACCACTGTCTCCAAACCATACAACATAGCTGTTCTCACCACTGTCTCCTAACCATACAACATAGCCGGTCCCACCACTGTCTCCAAACCATACAACATAGCTGTTCTCACCACTGTCTCCTAACTATACAACATAGCCGGTCTCACCACTGTCTCCTAACCATACAACATAGCCGGTCTCACCACGGTCTTTAAACCATACAGCATAGCCGGTCTCACCACTGTCTCCAAACCATACAATATAGCCGGTCTAACCACTGTCTCCAAACCATACAACATAGCTGTTCTCACCACGGTCTCCAAACCATATAACATAGCTCGTCTCATCACTGTCTCCAAACCATACAACATAGCTGGTCTCACCACGGTCTCCAAACCATACACCATAGCTGGTCTCACCACTGTCTCCAAACCATACAACATAGCCGGTCTCACCACTGTCTCTAAACCATACAACATAGCTGGTCTCACCATTGTTTCCAAACCATACAACATAGCTGTTCACACCACGGTCTCCAAACCATACAACATAGCTCGTCTCACCACTGTCTCCAAACCATACAACATAGCTGGTCTCACCACTGTCTCTAAACCATACAACATAGCCGGTCCCACCACTGTCTCCAAACCATACAACATAGCCGGTCTCACCACTGTCTCCAAACCATACAACATAGCCGGTCTCACCACTGTCTCCAAACCATACAACATAGCTGTTCTCACCACTGTCTCCTAACCATACAACATAGCCGGTCCCACCACTGTCTCCAAACCATACAACATAGCTGTTCTCACCACTGTCTCCTAACTATACAACATAGCCGGTCTCACCACTGTCTCTAAACCATACAGCATAGCCGGTCTCACCACTGACTCCAAACCATACAACATAGCCGGTCTTACCACTGTCTCAAAACCATACAACATAGCCGGTCTCAACACTATCTCCAAACCATACAAAATAGCTGATCTCACCACTGTCTCCAAACCATACACCATAGCTGGTCTCACCACTGTCTCTAAACCATACAACATAGCTGGTCTCACCACTGTCTCCTAACCATACAACATAGCTAGTCTCACCACTGTCTCTAAACCATACAACATAGCCGGTCCCACCACTGTCTCCAAACCATACAACATAGCTGGTCTCACCACTGTCTGTAAACCATACAACATAGCCGGTCCCACCACTGTCTCCAAACCATACAACATGGCAGGTCTCACCACTGTCTCTAAACCATACAACATAGCCGTTCCCACCACTGCCTCCAAACCAAACAACATAGCCGGTCTCACCACTGTCTCCAAACCATACAACATAGCCGGTCCCACCACTGTCTCCAAACCATACAACATAGCCGGTCTCACCACTTTCTCTAAACCATACAACATAGTCGGTCCCACCACTGTCTCCAAACCATACAACATAGCTGGTCTCACCAATGTCTCTAAACCATACAACATAGCCGGTCTCACCACTGACTCCAAACTATACAAACTATACAACATAGCCGGTCTCACCACTGTCTCTAAACCATACAACATAGCCGGTCCCACCACTGTCTCCTAACCATACAACATAGCTGGTCTCACCACTGTCTCCAAACCATACAACATAGCCGGTCTCACAGCTGTCTCTAAACCATACAACATAGCCGGTCCCACCACTGTCTCCAAACCTTACAACATAGCCGGTCTCACCACTGTCTCCAAACCATACAACATAGCCGGTCCCACCACTGTCTCCAAACCATACAACATAGCCTGTCTCACCACTGTCTCTAAACCATACAACATAGCCGGTCCCACCACTGTCTCCAAACCATACAACATAGCTGGTCTCACCACTGTCTCTAAACCATACAACATAGCCGGTCTCACCTCTGTCTCCAAACTATACAACATAGCCGGTCTCACCACTGTCTCTAAACCATACAACATAGCCGGTCCCACCACTGTCTCCAAACCATACAACATAGCCGGTCTCACCACTGTCTCTAAACCATACAACATAGCCAGTCCCACCACTGTCTCCAAACCATACAACATAGCTGGTCTCACCACTGTCTCCAAACCATACAACATAGCCGGTCCCACCACTGTCTCCAAACCATACAACATAGCCGGTCTCACCACTGTCCCTAAACCATACAACATAGCCGGTCCCACCACTGTCTCCAAACCATACAACATCGCAGGTCTCACCACTGTCTCTAAACCATACAACATAGCCGGTCCCACCACTGCCTCCAAACCAAACAACATAGCCGGTCTCACCACTGTCTCCAAACCATACAACATAGCCGGTCCCACCACTGTCTCCAAACCATACAACATAGCCGGTCTCACCACTTTCTCTAAACCATACAACATAGTCGGTCCCACCACTGTCTCCAAACCATACAACATAGCTGGTCTCACCACTGTCTCTAAACCATACAACATAGCCGGTCTCACCACTGACTCCAATCTATACAAACTATACAACATAGCCGGTCTCACCACTGTCTCTAAACCATACAACATAGCCGGTCCCACCACTGTCTCCTAACCATACAACATAGCTGGTCTCACCACTGTCTCCAAACCATACAACATAGCCGGTCTCACAGCTGTCTCTAAACCATACAACATAGCCGGTCCCACCACTGTCTCCAAACCATACAACATAGCCGGTCCCACCACTGTCTCCAAACCATACAACATAGCCGGTCTCACCACTGTCTCTAAACAATACAACATAGCCGGTCCCACCACTGTCTCCAAACCATACAACATAGCTGGTCTCACCACTGTCTCTAAACCATACAACATAGCCGGTCTCACCTCTGTCTCCAAACTATACAACATAGTCGGTCCCACCACTGTCTCCAAACCATACAACATAGCCGGTCCCACCACTGTCTCCAAACCATACAACATAGCCGGTCTCACCACTTTCTCTAAACCATACAACATAGTCGGTCCCACCACTGTCTCCAAACCATACAACATAGCTGGTCTCACCACTGTCTCTAAACCATACAACATAGCCGGTCTCACCACTGACTCCAAACTATACAAACTATACAACATAGCCGGTCTCACCACTGTCTCTAAACCATACAACATAGCCGGTCCCACCACTGTCTCCTAACCATACAACATAGCTGGTCTCACCACTGTCTCCAAACCATACAACATAGCCGGTCTCACAGCTGTCTCTAAACCATACAACATAGCCGGTCCCACCACTGTCTCCAAACCATACAACATAGCCGGTCCCACCACTGTCTCCAAACCATACAACATAGCCGGTCTCACCACTGTCTCTAAACCATACAACATAGCCGGTCCCACCACTGTCTCCAAACCATACAACATAGCTGGTCTCACCACTGTCTCTAAACCATACAACATAGCCGGTCTCACCTCTGTCTCCAAACTATACAACATAGCCGGTCTCACCACTGTCTCCAAACCATACAACATAGCCGGTCCCACCACTGTCTCCAAACCATACAACATAGCCGGTCTCACCACTGTCTCTAAACCATACAACATAGCCAGTCCCACCACTGTCTCCAAACCATACAACATAGCTGGTCTCACCACTGTCTCCAAACCATACAACATAGCCGGTCCCACCACTGTCTCCAAACCATACAACATAGCCGGTCTCACCACTGTCCCTAAACCATACAACATAGCCGGTCCCACCACTGTCTCCAAACCATACAACATAGCCGGTCTCACCACTGTCTCTAAACCATACAACATAGCTGTTCTCACCACTGTCTCCTAACCATACAACATAGCCGGTCTCACCACTGTCTCTAAACCATACAACATAGCCGGTCCCACCACTGTCTCCAAACCATACAACATAGCCGGTCTCACCACTGTCTCCTAACCATACAACATAGCCGGTCTCACCACAGTCTCTAAACCATACAGCATAGCCGGTCTCACCACTGTCTCCAAACCATACAACATAGCCGGTCTCACCACTGTCTCCAAACCATACAACATAGCTGTTCTCACCACGGTCTCCAAACCATATAACATAGCTCGTCTCATCACTGTCTCCAGACCATACAACATAGCCGGTCTCACCACGGTCTCCAAACCATACACCATAGCTGGTCTCACCACTGTCTCCAAACCATACAACATAGCCGGTCTCACCACTGTCTCTAAACCATACAACATAGCTGGTCTCACCATTGTTTCCAAACCATACAACATAGCTGTTCTCACCACGGTCTCCAAACCATACAACATAGCTCGTCTCACCACTGTCTCCAAACCATACAACATAGCTGGTCTCACCACTGTCTCTAAACCATACAACATAGCTGTTCTCACCACTGTCTCCTAACTATACAACATAGCCGGTCTCACCACTGTCTCTAAACCATACAGCATAGCCGGTCTCACCATTGACTCCAAACCATACAACATAGCCGGTCTTACCACTGTCTCCAAACCATACAACATAGCCGGTCTCAACACTATCTCCAAACCATACAACATAGCTGGTCTCACCACGGTCTCCAAACCATACACCATAGCTGGTCTCACCACTGTCTCTAAACCATACAACATAGCTGGTCTCACCACTGTCTCCTAACCATACAACATAGCTAGTCTCACCACTGTCTCTAAACCATACAACATAGCCGGTCCCACCACTGCCTCCAAACCAAACAACATAGCCGGTCTCACCACTGTCTCCAAACCGTACAACATAGCCGGTCCCACCACTGTCTCCAAACCATACAACATAGCCGGTCTCACCACTGTCTCTAAACCATACAACATAGTCGGTCCCACCACTGTCTCTAAACCATACAACATAGCTGGTCTCACCACTGTCTCTAAACCATACAACATAGCCGGTCTCACCACTGACTCCAAACTATACAAACTATACAACATAGCCGGTCTCACCACTGTCTCTAAACCATACAACATAGCCGGTCCCACCACGGTCTCCAAACCATACAACATAGCTGGTCTCACCACTGTCTCCAAACCATACAACATAGCCGGTCTCACCACTGTCTCTAAACCATACAACATAGCCGGTCCCACCACTGTCTCCAAACCTTACCACATAGCCGGTCTCACCACTGTCTCCAAACCATACAACATAGCCGGTCCCACCACTGTCTCCAAACCATACAACATAGCCGGTCTCACCACTGTCTCTAAACCATACAACATAGCCGGTCCCACCACTGTCTCCAAACCATACAACATAGCCGGTCTCACCACTGTCTCTAAACCATACAACATAGCCGGTCCCACCACTGTATCCAAACCATACAACATAGCTTGTCCCACCACTGTCTCTAAACCATACAACATAGCCGGTCTCACCACTGTCTCCAAACTATACAACATAGCCGGTCTCACCACTGTCTCTAAACCATACAACATAGCCGGTCCCACCACTGTCTCCAAACTATACAACATAGCCGGTCTCACCACTGTCTCTAAACCACACAACATAGCCGGTCCCACCACTGTCTCCAAACCATACAACATAGCCGGTCTCACCACTGTCTCCAAACCATACAACATAGCCGGTCCCACCACTGTCTCCAAACCATACAACATAGCCGGTCTCACCACTGTCTCTAAACCATACAACATAGCCGGTCCCACCACTGTATCCAAACCATACAACATAGCCGGTCTCACCACTGTCTCCAAACCATACAACATAGCTGTTCTCACCACTGTCTCCTAACCATACAACATAGCCGGTCTCACCACTGTCTCTAAACCATACAACATAGCCGGTCCCACCACTGTCTCCAAACCATACAACATAGCCAGTCTCACCACTGTCTCCAAACCATACAACATAGCCGGTCTCACCACTGTCTCCAAACCATACAACATAGCTGTTCTCACCACTGTCTCCTAACCATACAACATAGCTGGTCTCACCACTGTCTCCAAACCATACAACATAGCTGTTCTCACCACT